>JACVBY030000571.1:0-600000 GCA_017589505.3 Metroxylon sagu | reverse complement strand
TAATTAACCATCGTTTTCTGCTCTTAAAAAAAAAAAAAAGAATGCATTCGTAAGATGGGAGAATGAGATGACACAATATACTATATTATATTCCTATGTTGCTGTGCCATATCATATTTCTATACTTTTATGCCATATTCCTATGCATATGATATAGTAGCACAGGTGTATGATGTAGCAATATATAAGATGAGATATATATATATATATATATAGGTAGATTTGGCTATATTTGAATATAGCTAAGTTCAGAATCTGATCACCTTCGATCCTCATCCTTGGATCCATATGAATCTTGGAGCCACTCCATCTTTTTTACTTTTTTTATATTTAGGATCTGTAAATATGTGGATTGAAGAGTAGGGAGATGATTGGATTTAAGCTTGGCTACGTTCGAATCTAGCCTAATTTATCCCCCTCTCTCTCTCTATATCATGTCTTAATGCTACTGTGTTATATCCTTGTACTACTTTATTATAAGCATAGGGACATAATACACTATATCATATTTCTATGCTATGGTGTCATATCTATATGCTTATGATACAGCAGCATAGAGATATGTTTTTATGGTAAAGGTGTGGGCTATATTGTTCGGTCTTATAAATATAAGTCTTATTTTATAAAAACCTCTTTTTTTTCTTAAAAATTTAAAAGCAACTAATGGCTATTAACGATTAGTTTTATTGCTTTCAGGTCCGTATGGATTTAATGGTAAGGGCAATGATCAAATTTGAGCATTTGGGTATATATATATATAAGGTGGGGTATAGGATTGGCTAGGATCTAGAGGGTAAAATTTTATTTGAGTAGAAACAATTTAAATCAAGAAGTTGAGCCATGATATTGGATAAGTATTTTTTAACGGGATGGCATCTTTCTTGCTATTAGTTATTTAGACTATTATAAAAGTCAAATGATACTAATCGGAAGGGTCCAAATTGGTAGATTAGATTAGAAAAATTAAAATCTTGCAAAATAAATTATTTAGTCAAGTGGATGATGATCTAAAACAATCTGCTAATGGGTACGGGTGGAGTATTGGGTTGCATCAGGATTGGCTAAAGATTCTTTGCTGTGCTCGCTTTCGTCTTGATATGACCTGTTCTCCAATCCATTGCTACTCTTAGGCAAAACATCAGCATTCCACTGTAAGTGGTACCATATATGCAAGGCACGCATGAGTGATGAGTGATACTTGTCTCATTGATTGGTATACGTAGATGCCTTATTGCCTGTCTTCATGACATTTTAAGATCATGAGCCTGAGAGTACCAGCAAAGTCTAGCAGCTAATCGTGATCTCTTGATTTAGTTCGATGGACCACCAATAGCATTCGTAGCTAAGTCCCCTCAAAATGAGGTCAAAACAAGAACACCCCCTTGGAATAACTCAAGAAGATTTTCCTGCACAGCTGTCAACTTGATGTCAACAGCTACCTACTTCTTCAATGAGCTCCAACCACAAACTGGGATGGATGATCGTTTTGCAATAAAAATAAACTAAGGTGCCACTGAGATCATTAAATTTCATAACAAAGTGGGATCACTTGCAGTGGAATAATTCGTTTTGCAAGCAAAGTAAACTAGGTGCCACTCAGACCACCGAATTTCATAATAAAGTTGGATCACTTGCACTGGAATAATTCGTTTTGCAAACAAAGTAAATTAGGTGCCACTCAGATCATTAAATTTCATAACAAAGTGGGATCACTTGCAGTGGAATAATTCGTTTTGCAAGAAAAGTAAACTAGGTGCCACTCAGATCATTAAATTTCATAACAAAGTGGGATCACATGCAGTGGAATTTAATCATTCCCATTTAGAAGTACTTCCAACTTGTTGGAGGCTTGCACTTGCACAGCTGGTAGGAACGTCTTTCTTCTTCTCTTGCTCTCTTCAAATGATGCAGCCACATGCACTTGCCTCCTCATCCTATTCAAGGTTATCTCAAGCTTGAATGCTTTATTTAATTTTTTTAATCTATTAATATTAACTTAGATGGGAACCAAGCTTGATATCAAGCTTTAATCAAGCTTTAAAGTCAAGTTTAAATGCAACTTGATTCAAAATTGAGCTGATTTCTAGCTTGTTTTAGCATTTTTCAGCTGATCAATTGGTCTCATCTATAACTCTACTTGGTTCAAAATTAAATTTGAATCAAGCTGGAAATAATGATAAATAATTAAGTTTGATGATAACTTTTAACTTTCAAACATGAAAAAAAATCTCAATCAAGCTTGATCAGGATGAAGCCCAGCTTGATTGCACCCCTTGGTGTAACGTTTACGGAGAACTTGCCCTGCTATCCATCCTTGGACTTCTAGTTGCTTCTACTGGAATACGGTAACTGTTTAAAATAAAAAGTAGGTTAAAATATATTTTTAGTCCTTGAACTTTTATCAAAACTTATTTTAATCCTCAAATTTTTGATTATTATAATTTAATCTCTCATATTTTAAAAATAATACATTTTTGATATTTTATTACTTAAGATTAATTAAAATCAATGGAATAACTAATGTACCATCTTGATATAAACACATGAAAACTTTTTTCTACTAATAATTTCATCGATTTTAACTGATCTCACATAATAAAACGTTAGAAATATAATATCCTTAAAACTTGAGGGACTAAATTGTAACAATTGAAAATTTAAGAATTAAAATAAATTTTAAATAAAAGTTTCAAGAAAAAAAAAAAAAGAAGTATATTTTAGCCTTTAAAAAAAAAATTAATATACAAACAACTCATTTGAATCAACCGTTGCTGGGGAAAATGCTACCACTTTTATATAATGGAACAAATTGTTCCATTGTATTCAACTCATCTTTAATTAAAAATTCAATAAAAGTAAATAAAAGATGTTAATTAATATTAATTCGAAATATAAAATATCATTTATTTATATCATTATTAATCGTAATTGCCGATAACAACTCTTCATCAGCGAAAGAATCATCTACATATGAAATGCTTTTATATTTTATCAAACCACAACTGTCCTAGCTTGTTTTTTTTTTTTTTTTTTTTTCTTAATTGTATTCTTGACATTACTTGGACCTAAGAATATAAATGAAGATAAAAGACATAATTAAACATTACACATTCTCTTTCAAGAGATAGAAGAGACTAAATTAAGTAATCTCACTAGATTCAAATCAAATGAATATACAATAACCACATAAAAAAAACTAAAGAAGTACAAGTTTATAACCAATAATACAACACATCAAGGATATAAATTTTGGACTACAAATAAGGTATTGGCTAAAATCGTCTTTAAAAAATTATGAATTTTCATTCTGTGGCAGTTACGAATATTTACATATCATGTTATGATAATTAAATATGAACAGCATCAAATATTATCCAAAAAAAAAAAAAACAGTCGCTATTAAAAGAACGTAATATTAAAAAATTATTACCAAAAAGAATGAAAAAAAAAGGGTTTACGGTGCATGCAATCAAGAACAAAGGCACGCTCAAATCCATGTTAACTCGTCTCTTTAAAACGGTGCTCGTAGAGTGAACATCGATGATATTATCATTGTTACTTGACTGGTATTCGCTGGGCCTAGTTCATGTCGCATGGGTGAAGTCTTTAGCTCAAAAGGAAAGCCTATGTTCTAGCTTTTAATCAAGAAATACGTGAACATCAGATGACAATGAATGAGCCTTCACATAGCTGATAACAGTAGAATGACTCACAGGAATCAGACATGCCTTCTGTTAACATCGTCTAATTTTTGTTTACCCCTTCTTGGCCGGCCAGTTAATATCCAGTCCATGATAGCAAAGTTTCTTTGATTTTAGATCTCTCTTACCATATAATAACAATGTTTTGTAGAAAGATAACCATATTCAGTAGTAAAATAATTGTGTTTAGAAGGAATAAACATTATGCGACTAATTCACAGGGACTAAATGTTAAAGCTCAGTCCATTGAAAGATTGGACGTCAAGTTGCCTTTAAGAAAAAATAAATAATGGATACTGCATGTATGAGATAAAGTTGGCCACATTTGATTGAAGGGGAAAGAGACCAATCCATATATTGATGAAAACAAATATGTTTTAGTATTCTTTTCATTTTAGTAAGCTGAATAATAAAACGTTAGATCTAACCAAATTAAACCTTTTTGGATTTCCCTTTAAAAGAAGCATAGTAGTTGTCACTTATCATTACAAATAAATAAAAGCAGAGTGGTATTCTTAATATTCTGCTGACCTTATTTTTTTTTAAAAAAAAGTAAAACTCAAATTTTGATGTTTTTAAAATGTTTATTTTCTTCTTATAGCTATAAGTTGCTTATGATTAATTTTTTTAGTTTTATTATTCTAAATTGAGATGGAAATTTTTATATTTTGTTGTTTTGGCATTATGTTATTTTACATTAATATATAAGGCCCTTTCTATGATTTGATTTTTCTCTGATATAAGAGGGTAGATAAGATCTAAAAATATGTAGCTTTACTAATAAAATGATGCTTGAAAGGTAATGTTACCAATACATTTTATTATTATATTTTTTAGTTATCTTAATGCTAAAATATTTGATCTAGTAAAATTAGATTTTTTGTAGATTTTTCTTTAAAAGAAGCAAATTAGCTTTCATTTATCATTGTAAAGAAAAGAAAAAGAAGCAAAGTGATTTTCTAGTGTTCTCCTTATTTTTTAAAAATAAAACTCTATTTCTAGTATTTTTGGACTTTGTATTTTCTTATTGCAGCTAAATTATTTTAGTCATCTTTTTATGCCAATAAATTTACAACAACTTAGCATGAAAATACTTAAAAAAAAAAAAAAATAGAGAGCCTGCAATAGGGTAAGGGGTAAGTTATTTGTTGATCTTTTACTGTAATAACGATTAATATTTTCCTAAATGATCGTAAAATGATTTAAACATTCATTCATTTTTTTCATTATTCTAATGAATTGTTTAGTCCTGTCGCATAGACTTCTTTATATTATTTATGTAATATACTTCATGAAGTTCATTTTGAATAGCTCACAATTTGCATTGAAAGATGATGATATTTCTTGACACTATAATAAATATATTGCTGAATTGATAATTAAGAGTCGAGAGATGAAGTTGACAAAGATATTTATTTGTTTCCTCTCTCTCTATTGGTGCAAACCCGATAAATCCATCATTTCCCACTACTCCTTTTTATTTATTTTTCTTTTGATTTCTTCTTTTTCTCTCTACTTCGCCTCTCTTTCTCTCTCTAGCCCCATTCTCTCTCTTATCATGTCTTCTCTCTATAGTCTTTAATTTGATCGATAATGTTGCTTTGTCTGATAACTTAAAACTTGTAAATGATGATACCTAACCTGTGATACTTTTTCTAGCCATCTGATGGAAGTAAAATTCTACCCCTTTAATTATTGTTATTAGATTGGTAGTTTATAAATAAGAAAACTTATTGCTCTAAAGTTGTTAGAGTGATTTTATATTCTTTTTATCTTAAAATTAGCCATATCCATGCTATGTTGAAAACTTATATAACAAAGACTATTATAGAAGAATGATTACACTTTCAATATAATTACACTTTCTATAGTAGGGATTCTTATCAATGACAAATTTATATGCTTCGTATATTTTTATTGCAAGATAGTATTATAATTTAAAATTTGAGGCATATAAATATTAAAAATCAAAATAGAGATCATCTTTTATGATTTTCCTTCCAACTTGCATGATGAAGATGGTTGGAAATTTAAAGGAAATATAGGTTATAAAGAATGCCTTTATTATTACTTGTCGAGTAATACTTAAAAGAAAATTGATTTAATCTCATTGTACTAAAACTAGATATTACAAAATTGTTAAAGATTATTAAAAGAGCTATTTCCCTCATTTCAAATGCACTATTAATGTTTAAAAAACTTAATCAAATGTAACCTAAAGAGCAAAAAAGACTTGCATAATTTACTATTTATTTCTATAGTATTAGTGCTTATCCTTCCAGACTAAATATTTATCATGGTGGGATATATGCTTATCCTTTGATAATGAGTATTTTTCCTTGGTTGATGTTTATCACCATCCATAAAGTAGGAAGTAGAGATGAAAACTTTTCCTTTGTTTATTACCTTTTCATTTATTCTTTATTACATCCTATTTAATGTTTATTATCGAGTATTTTCTCTTTATTTCATCCTAACTTTCTTTCCAACCCAACACTAAGCTTTTACTATTTATTTATACAACATTAGTATTTATCCATCCAAATTAGCTATTTATCACAATAGCTAAATATTTATTTTTTGATAATTAGTATTTATTTTTCTTCCATTAGTGTTTCTCGTTTCCTACAAAAGAAGAAGGTAGAGATGAGAACATCACTTTTCTATCTATTACCTTCCCTTTTAGTGTTTTCTATCTTTTAATTAATATTTATTATTAGATATGATCTATTTACTCATTCCTAACTTTCTCCTTATTATTCTTTATTGCTTTTTAAGGCATAGCTATAATTGAATGAGTTTACTATTTATATTCTATAATAGTGTTAATGCTTACCCTCTTAGACTAGGTGTTTATTTTGGGAGGACAAGTATTTGTCCCTAGACAATAAATACTTATTTTTCTCTTGTTAGTATTTATCAACACATATAAAGCAGAAAAGCTATCTCTTCATCTCCTTTCCATTTGGTCTTTACTACTGGTTAATATTCATTATTAGGTATCTTTTGTTTATTTTACCTTAATTTTTGCTTATTATTTTTTGTTGTGTTTACCCTAGTGAGAGAGAGAGAGAGAGTATGAGAGAGGACAAAAAAAAGAAAATAGGAGCTAGGAAAAAGCTTGGGAGTAGTGTCAAAATTAGCTTTTAAAAGTTGAAATTATATGCCAATAAGACTTGGGTTCTTTGATTCACCCTTTTTAGCACATGTATGAGAAAAGGATTTCAAATTTAAACTGTATAGTGATATTTCCAATATATTTTTTCTTTTAAAGTTTTTCTATAGATTTATTTTATTTTATTTTATGGTAGAAGTTCTTTTGAAGTTGAATCATTGCATGTTATCCCACGTAACATAATAATTTCTTGAACTTTTTTTAAAAAATGCATTTTAATAATTGACTAAGACATTGAATTGGATTGAATGTTTGAATGGGTTAATTTTTTTTTTTTTTTTTTGTTGGCAACCTCAATTATGACACCAAATATTAATCTTTGATAATGAAATATTTATTTCATAATCATACATCTTTAGCGATGCACTTTTGATGATAAGCATCATGATAATTTTTTCATCGCTATTTTTTTATAATAAAATTAATTTTTATAATGATTTTTATTATCATAAATAGTCTTTCTTATTATAGTAACCTAATGTGACCCATAAGTCTCTAAATATCGATTAGGTTTGGTCTAATTAAGTATTAGGTCAAGTCTACTAAGATTAAGATTGTATCATATCATAGGTCAATTTAATTCATTTGTAACGTTACATATAATATTCATTTATAAATCTAAGCTCTTATCTCTCCATCTCTAACCCCTCCCCCCATACTCTCTCTCTCTCTCTCTCTCTCTGAAGGCTAGCAGTGAAGAAGAGGAAATGGAGAAAGGAGAGGAGTGGGTTGCTCTCTTAGGGGAGGAGTTAGATGGGGGGTTGGGATTGATGAGGAGGTCATGGGAGGAGTCAAAGAAACTATGGAGAATAGTTTGGCCAGCCGTTGTTAGCGGGGTAGCGACTTTCAGTATGATTGTCATCACACAAGCCTTTGCTGGCCACCTTGGTGACCTCGAGCTTGCTTCCATCTCCATCACCATCACAGCTATCATTGGCTTCAACTTTGGCCTCATGGTATCCCATCTATTCCTTTCCTCTTCCTTTTAGAATCTCACCTCTCATGTTGTTAAAAAAAATTTAAAACTCTTTTCTTGATGATTTTTGGTGGTACAAATTATGTTTTTTTAGGAAGAATGTGTTGAAATTCATGGAACTCTCCCTCTCTTTTATTTTAATTTTGATTTACTTAATGCCATGAATACTCTTCCACAATATTTTATTGCATACTATGTCTTCAAAATTATATTTTCATCCCTCTATTTTGTCCATTATGCACTCAAATTCTCTCAAGTTTCAAGTTTTTTTTATTGGATCTTTTAAGTTAGCATACTGACCCAATGTTGTCATGGTCCTTAAAATATCTTTAAGCAAATTGATGAAATCTCTCTTAAGGTTCTCCATTGGACAAAGAAGAAGCAGGTCAGAAGAATGGATGGTGATGAAACTATTATGAGATAATTATGTTCTATTTTTTTGGAGCCTTGAGAGAGTTCCTAAATATGGTGATATTGTGCATAATTTTATTAATTCAATAAAAATGGTTGGCATTGACCTCACAATTTCCTTCAAAATAAAGCTTGGAAGTTGTACAACTATAATTCATTGAATCTAATAATTTGGAGTTAAGAGTTAATTATGGCAATTTTTTTCCTTATTTCAATTGTTCCTGAAATACAATATAATAATATAAATTAAGAATTTTGCCGAACTTATCATGCAAAAATTTCTATTATTAATATTAACATCATTAATATTACACCAATACAATGCATGAGATATGATGCTTTTCCTTTTTTAATTATTTTTGAAATGTAATCTAATAATATAATAAATTATAATAAATAAAATATTTAATGGCTAGCATTTAATTGCATTAAACCATGAGTTTCAATATTGATGGATACTATTAATATGGCATCATTAATTAATGATGGCCTGGTGTGACAAATGAAAAATTTTAAAATATGTAATTAATGGTGGAGCATGTATCATCATTTTATATTTGAATCTTCTATTTTAGGTGCATGAATCCATTGATTTATTTATCTATACTACTTCTAAAGAAATCAACAAGCCAATAACTGCCCTCTTTTCATAAACTTTTTGGGAATATTTTGAAAATTTTTTTTATTTCTTAAATTCTACCTTTAAAATAAATTGATAGAACTTGAAACAAAAATACATTTTACACTACTATTTTTATTTTTTATTTCTAAAAATTATTTTGTTTTTGTTTTTTCTATGAAAATAAAAGTAAGAAATTTTTACTTTCATTATTTTTAAAAATAAAAAACATTGTTTTCTTACAATCATCACTAACACAACCTCCAATACAATGATCATATCCAACGCCACTACTATGGCCACGATTTTTGTTAAAACCACTATTTTGGTTGCCCTTATCATCACTCTATCTGCATCATAAGCATCTTTATTTTCATCTTCATCACCACCACCACTATTATTGACATTGTTACCTTTATACCATCGCTACTATCATTGCCAACTTTTTTATGTTATTTCTATTATCATCACCACCTTTACGCTGCCATTGCCGATCTGGCCACTAATACCATCACCATCTCTACTGCCTCATCGTTACTACTATTGTCTTTATCATTATTGCTATATTTTTTTAAAAAATAATTAATTATACTAGAAATGTTTATAATTTAGAAATAGATTTTATTTTTTATTTTTAAAATAGAAAAATGAAAATGATATCAACTGCTCCTAAGTTGTCCAACGACACTAAGTATAATGCACTTAAGTGTGATAGCTCACTAATTAACTTTTTTATTTGATAGAAAACTTTGGACGCCGGAGGACAGAGGGGGGGGGGGGGGGGGGTGGGGGTGGTGGTGGTGTGTGAAAGATTTGATATGGGGAGATCCATTCAAGATGGTATCATAACATTTAATTATATATCGGTGACCTTATGTAATAGTAATCCTAGATTATGTCTACTTCTAAAATTACTGTCCAACCTACTGATTCCATACCCATTCATGAGATTTTAAAATCATCCCTAGAAAGTAAACTTGATCTAAAATTTAGGGATAAAAATGTCTCTCACTTATATAAAAAATACTATTATATTATAATGATATAATTATAATATTATAATGTTATATCATACTATAATATTATAAAAAATAGCATTATAATTTAATCTAAATATTGTAATAATGAATCATATCAAATATTAATAAATTATCATGGTACTTGCAAAATATATTAAGGGTAGTTATTTTTTTTAAGATGAATAGAAATTAAATAATTAAGAATAATTTAGCTATTTTATGATCAATAATTCAAGATGTTAATAGTATACTAAATGTGATGATCTTAATTTATCGAAGATTTTTAATCATTGGCACATATCATTTCAAATATGGTGATTTTAGATTATCTAAATTTAAATCATTTTAATGCAAAAATCATAAGTGATGTTGGATCACTGTAGGATGATTCTATTTGGGTTACCAAATGCCTTGTTGATGTAAATCAATGAATAGGATTAATTCAATCGGTTGCTATTTCAACGACACCAAACATTAGAAGCACGCCTCCACGATCTCCCACGGCTTGAGAGCAGTGCTTTAGTGGAAGTTCGAATTGATACGGTGAAACAATTGCAGCTGGGCATGGCGAGCGCGCTGGAGACACTGAGCGGACGAGCATTCGGTGCCAAGCAGTACCACATGCTGGGCATCCACATGCAACGATCATGGGTTGTGATCGTGCTCTGCGGCCTCGTCTTCCTCCCCACATTCTTCTTCGCAACCCCCATATTTATTCTGATCGGGCAGCCGCCGGAGCTGGCAGCCCTCGCCGGGCAAGTGGCGATCAGGATGATCCCCCTCCACTTCGCCTTTGCCTTCCTCTTCCCCCTCCAGAGGTTCTTGCAGTGCCAGCTCAAGAATGCGATCATTGCTTATGTATCTGGGTTCGCTCTGCTCCTCCACATCTTCATCAACTGGCTCTGTGTGTCAAAGCTTCAGCTCGGCCTCTTCGGCGCGGTTGTAACGCTCGACTTCTCTTGGTGGGTGGTTGTGGTCGGTCTCTTTTTATATGTCAGTTGTGGTGGTTGCCCTCACTCTTGGCATGGCTTCTCCATGGAAGCATTTTCCGGGCTCTGGGAGTTCTTTAAGCTCTCTGCTGGTTCTGGTGTCATGATATGGTTAGTCTTCTGCCCTCTCGCTCTCTCTTTGAACATTATTGTGCAGCATTATCTCATCTTCGAACTGAACTTCCTCAGTTTGGAAGAGGTTTCTCTTTTTCCGTTGCTGATTGTATGTTTCTTTGCTTTTTCATTTAAATTTTTAAACTAGCCAGATGGATCAAAGGCAAGCAATTTGTGATGCGATCATCATGTGCTTGATCTTGGTAAAGGCCAGATTTTGATTCATATATCGACTTATAATAAAGTTATTCTACATTAGATTTGGTGCACAATCCAAGAAGGACTTCAAATTGCTAGTTGACATAGCGACAGGTTTTTGTGAAGCAACACTAAACAAGTCACTAAAAATCTCCTTGTTGGTATATCCAAATCGAGTGGCTTGGAACTGGATGCACTTGTCCAGCCCGCAAAGTAGTGTATGATTTCAAGATCTTTAACAACTATTTTACATGCTTCATGACCTGCCCTTGAACTACGACCCAAAAACCCTTAGCAGCTCAAGCTCAAGACCAAGAAATAGCAGTGTGTGATGAGTGTGTAGGTGAGTTTCTCTCTTGGTGATATACGTCTGAACTTGTTCTGCTTCTCAGAGAGATATTAAGCAGTTTATTGCAAGAGTCTCTCTCCTAAAATTTTTTCTCTTGTTTGTTATATCAATTGGCGCTCCATTCAGGTTTTGTCCCGAAATCCAACAATCTAGAATATTATTCCTAGAACTTTATACAGTACATTAAAGCTATTGGATGCATTAAATGTGATATAGGATCATGAACCAAATTTGGCTTTTAATGTTACTACGGTTTTGGCACCAATCTTACGTTTTATCAATGTTCTAACTATTCATTCTTTGATGGGAGCAGTTTGGAGTTCTGGTACTACAGAATTTTGATTCTTGTGACTGGAAATCTAAAGAACGCTGAGACGATCGTGGATGCGCTCTCCATTTGGTAAGAACTAAGAAGCCGAAGCCTTGACCGTTTATTTGGGTTTTTCGTTTATGACTGCCTCTATGTTTGGAGCCAAGTGCATCACTGGATGGAGATATCTTGGATGCTTATTATTTAATTTTGTGGTATAAAATTATTTATACAACAGAAATAGTAGCAATTATTTGATGATTTTTGATTGGTAGAATACCTTCTTTAGGAGAGGGCATTAGTTCCGTCTAATGCATGGTAGAAGACAGATATGGAGGAATGTTTTTGAAACTCCGGGCCTTGTAGCCTTCGTGATTGCAGGGTCACTTGACTCAAGTTTTAGTCAATCTTAACCATAATTTGAACCCAAGCAACGGATGGTACAAGAATGGATCAAGTGGTTGTTGTAATGAACTAGGACACACTTACAAAAAGCTTTGTCAGTAGAGTTAATGACGAATGTTTGATTAGATTTTGATTACCATTGTTTTCTCTGAACAGTTTGGGTATAAACGAATGGGAATTGATGATTCCTTTGGGTTTCTTCGCTGCTACTGGGTATGTAAAAAGACTTGCTCTCTTACTTGCTCCTTTTTATATTTTTTGTCAGTGTATTAAAATTTCATTTTCATAGTTTCTACTTTAGGATTCCTTAAAATATTTTTTTTGTTATATTAATTTTTTTAACATTCTTATATATTTTATGAAAATTGATTTGTTGAATTGATTTTACCATGCTTCGCAGAGCAATAAACTTGAACTACTCTAATATATAAGCTTAGGCTCATTGTTGAGTATGAATTTGCCCAGAAAGTCCTATCCTTGCATCTAGAATGGAACCTTAACCATGCAACTAAACTCCCATATGATCTTTTAGAATATAGTAATTACATTGTTTAATAAAAAATATAATATATTATTAACCTTATCTGCTGGAAAATTGATTGATGATGTTGCTTTTATAAATTTTCTTTTTTAGAGGAACAAATTAACTCCATGGAAGCGGGTGCATTATTTTTCTCTGCTGTGAAATAGTGTGGATATGGATCATAATCCTAAGTTCAATGCAAGAGTAGCATGGAAGAGTTCATATATGGGTTGGTAATATGCCTATAATGTTATTGGCTGCATATATGCCATTGCCGGCCTATGGATTCGTCTCAAATTTAGCATAAAAATATATTGATTGATGAATGGATACGAGAGCTAATGTATGTGTTGCCTCCTCTTTATTTTCTTTCTATCAAAATATATAGTGACAAAATATCAGATATCTGTCTGCTGTGAGAATGAACATAACTAATGGTTATTTGCTAAAAAGAGATGGTTATATGGCGATGTTCAAGTCAAAGAAAATTGTAATACCTGAAAACAACGATTTTATCAGCAAGGGTTATGTATGTGATGATTTAGATAAAATGTGTCTAAAAATAGTCTAAATAAGAATATTAATGATCATGTATTTTATAATATTATATACATCTCCTTATATTAATTTGACTTGGTAGAGCAGGACATGTTTATAGCCAAACTATTAAAAAATATGATGAATTTAGGCTTGATATCTAAAACTAATATCAATGAACATGAAAAGTATGAAATTTGTGTTAAGCTAAATAATTTGCGAACCCTTTCAAAATAATTAATAGAGAAAATGAACTTCAAGATTTGATTCATTGTGATGTTTGTGATATAAATACTCTGACTAGAGTGGTCAGAGATATTTTGTGATTTTTATTGATAATCATTCTAGATATCATTATATAAGTTATATTAGAATTAAAGATGAATTATTGGGTAAGTTAATTTGTGCTTTACAAGAACTAGAATGAAAATTAGGCTAGGAAAAGAACTAAGACTTTTAGATCTAATAGAGGATTGAGCACTCCATCATCTTTCTAATCAAATAGGATAAACGAGACAAAAAATAGGATTTTGGTAGATGTAGTAAATTTCATAATTTCTAGTTCAGGTTTATCTGACAATATATCAGGGGAAGCCTAATTAAGCGCTTGTTATACTTTGAATATGATACTTTATAATGGTTCTGATATTTCTCATAAAAAATTGGAAGGTAGAAAACCCAACTTGCATTTTTTTTGAATATGGACATGTTTGGCAAAAGCTAGGATTCCAGAATCAAAGAAATGGAAATTGGGTCCTAAAACCATTGATGGAGTATTTGTAGGTTATGCTCTAAACAAAGGATACTATGAATAATTCCAAACTAATTGAATTATCTCACTGACAATTCAATAACTGATAAATTTTTCTAATTATTCATGCATTATCCATAGCTTACGTCCAAACAATAACAGCAACAGCAACCACTAAATGATGATGATGATAATGATGATGATGAAGCCTTCATGCATTATTGAGTTATCATTGCTTGCTTAAGCTCTTGTAGATTAATATATCAATCATTTATGCATGCCTAAAGAGTGCATCAGTAATTAATTAATTATCCACAACAGTCTCAGGGCTATTTTCTTTTTTCTCACCATGCTAATCTTCAAGCTTGCTTCAATGAAACTAGAGTGCGAGTCGCAAATGAGCTTGGGGCAGGCAACGGGAAGGGCGCTAGGTTTGCGTCCATCGTTTCAGCGGTGACCTCCTTGGCGATAGGCCTTCTCTTTTGCATTCTAATCGTGGTTTTCCATGACAAATTTGGCCTCATCTTCACCTCGAGCACTGCAGTTCTTAAAGCCGTGGACCAAATTTCCTTTCTTTTGGTCTTCACCATTCTCCTCAATAGCATTCAACAAGTTCTTTCCGGTGAGCTCTTCTATCTTGCTTGATATACTTCACTGAAGAAAGTTTATATAGCTTGATGTCTAGTAAGTAGTATTATTGTCTGCTCAAAAGAATGAAAAAAAATACTGCATTACTTGTTCGTGTTTTTTAGTTATTTTGCATGGCTTGTAGGTGTGGCCGTTGGATCGGGTTGGCAAGCATTGGTGGCATACGTGAATATTGGGTGCTACTACCTAATAGGGATTCCCCTTGGGATTCTCTTGGCCTGGGTCTTCCACCTTGGGGTTGCGGTATGTTTTGGTCTGCCTCATATATACTCTTAGCCATGCATGTACTTTTTTTTTATATTGCTTGTGTGACGATCTAAAGCTAGCTGGATACTGTGAATGGATTTTATGCATAACATAGCATGGAAGAAGTAAAAGGTAAGCTTGTTTCAAGATGGGAACGATACAAATGCATCAAATTGAACACTGGCTTAGGATTTACATGTTTATGTTGTTTGTTTCGAGAAAGCTGATCTGATTCTTGACTACTTCGTATTATTCTTGTCTATGATCTCATGGCACTTTGAAGTTTTTTCTTTCCTCCTAAATGCTTAGTATCTGAAAACCAAAATATAGGGCTTTTGGGGTGGAATGATTATTGGAACTGCTATCCAAATATTGATAGTAACCTTCGTGACCATCCGCTGTGATTGGGACAAAGAGGTGAGACCTAGCACTCAATGCATTTTTGGAACTTCTCGTTGAAACTGTTTTTAATTCGAAATGCATCTCATTATGACTCATTTTGGGTTTGTCTTCAGGCAATGAGAGCTAGTGGTGCTGGAAACTAGGATGTGTCCAGATGATCATGATGGATTGATCATTAAGAAACAGAAGAAATGATTGAATAAAAGTTATTCGATGGTGATGAAAATTTTCCAGAAAAACTGGACATAGAAGCAGAAGTTTCTCTTTCCTTTCAGGTTGCAAGCTAGTATCAATCATGATAATATGTGGTGATCTTTCCTTTGTGAGAAGTTCTTAGTTTTCCAACCTTATAATCTAATGAGAGATTTTATTTCTGGATTGGAAAATAGAGACCATTTGAATAAATAGTTGGAACCCCTTTTCATTAAGAAATCTGGCTGATCCATTAACAATAGGATCCAATCTCTATATTTAGATTTGAAAATCCTAAAGGAAGCTTGAATCTAAGTGTGAATGCATCTTATTGTTAAGGAAATAATCAATTTTACATCCACAGCGGGAGAAATTATTTGGATCAATGCTCCTGGATCTTTTGCTTTGGGCCTTTTTCATGGACACTTGGTCCATTTTTTCAGACTTCTCCTCTTGGGTTCCGAATGCTTTCAGGCTATGGTTTAGAAGAACAAGTAATCAGCAAAAGCTTCATATAATTGTTAAGATTCGTTATTTTCTAGCGGTTTCATTTGGCTAGATAAACTAGTGTGGAATGGTGAAATAAGCAAGAGAGGAGGAAACGTTCAGGTTTCAGCCATCCATCCATACGTGGCCCAGTTTGAGTTGAAGCCAGGCCTACAGCCAGACGAATAGGCACCATGAGGACTGAGGGGAGGACTGAGGGGAAGACCATAGCCGTTCCATCACGTTGTGTCTCTTCTTTTCTTTGTTTTCCCCTGAAGTGCTTCTTTGAATTTGTCACGCCCCGGACCCAGCTGGTGGTGACCTAGGGGTGACAGCCCGCCGCATGCCAGGCATGCAAGGCATCCAATACAATATCAATTATAAACAAGGAGAGTCAACCACTATATAATATACAAAGTTTAATCCTTCATATACAAATTATGTAATGTTGGGCAACAAACCAAAGTTCCAAAATTATTCCAAATGGGGTTACATATAACAAAATAAAATCAATTTACATCAAGAAACCCCCAATCACCCCTGTTGTTGCTCCTGATAATTCTGTGGCTCTGGAAAAACATCGTAAGATTTAATGAGTTTACACTCAGTAAGTAAGCCTACTATTACATATTATAGCCAAATAAGAATTTTTTTTATCAAGTCAAATACATGTCATGCTTCCAATTTAAAAACATTTCGTTATATTATAGAATTGTACAAAACTCATATTCGAATAAATTGGAAGCAATTAATATGAAATAATATTTTAAAATACCATTTCAATTTCAAATCACTGTAAATCTCATTTCATACTAATGTCCCACGTCCACGTAATAACATCCCAAGGATGTAACCTCCCTGTACGCCCCCAGTGGAGGAAGGGTGCCGGAGTCAATTAGCATCTAATGCTATATCCTGTCACAGCACATCCCTAGGATGTGTGTTCTCCACATATTCCCCCTATGGAGGTGGGTCCCGGAGTCATGTAACATGTAGCGTGGACCGTGACGACATATAATATCACAATCACAAATAGCATTTATTCGCATAATAGCAAACATGTATCAATTTACTTTTCATGTTTTACCAAAATTTGGTAATTTTCCATAATCATGTAACAACTAGATGCATGTATCAAATGCCAATTTAATTCATCAAAATTAACAATAATCAAGTCAAATATTCATTTACGAAAATGTGGTACCACAACTATCATTTTTCAAATAATACTATAAATCAATTCATTATTTCAATAATGACATAATTTAATAATGATTTAAGAAAAATCATTATAACTGGCTTACTTACCTCACAACGCTAATCCAAAAGCGTAAATCAGCTGTAGGGATCTCTGGGTACCTACAACATAATTCTTTTAGATTTTTAAATTTCAATTTTTGGATGTCAAACTGACTCATATACTTAACCCAATCTAATCCTAGGCCCAACTTGGGGCTTGAATATCTCCAAATATAGAAGCCCAAATGGGGAAATAAAAATTCCCCGACAAACTAGGATCAACGCTGATCCCGACCATATTTTTCTTTTATTGGGCCGAGCCCAAATTGGGGCCCAAAAATTCAGCCCAAAGGGGCTAACTGGACTGGGCCGAACCCGGCCCAGTCCCTTTTTTTTTTTTTTTTTTTTTTCTTCCCTCCTTCACCCCTGGTTCCCCTGACCCGGGGGTGGCTGGTGGCCGGCGGCCTAGGGCCACCGTCGGCCCTCCGTAGGGTCGGCTGGCCGCCGACCGACCGGCCCCGGGCCGGCCCGCCGCCGACGGCCGGCCCCTTCCTCTTCCCTTTCCTCTTCTTTCTTTTCTTCTTCTTCCTTTTCTTCTTCTTTTTCGACGCGTGCCGGCCGGCACGGCCGGCCCCCGCTGGCCGGCCGGACCTCATCGGACGCTGCCCCGGCGCTGGTGAGGGCCACCGGCCGGAGGCCGGGCCGGCGAGCCGGCGGGCACGCCGCCGGGCCGGACCAACGCGGGAGCCGGTTTGGCTCCGCCGCGGCGGGGAGGGCCATTCGGCCCTCTCCCGTTGCTTCGAGCCACGCCGGCGACCCGGCCGGCCACCGGCGGCCGGCCGGACCCCGCCGGACGCCGCCCGGCGCCGGCGGGGTCGCCGACCAAGGCTCGAGCCCGGCGGGCCCGCGGGCACGCCGCGGGGCTGAGCACGGCCGATGAAGGAGGGCCGTGGAACGGCCCTCCCCCCTTCTTCCTTGCTAGCGGCACGGCCGGCCACCCCGGCCGGCCGGGACCCCACCGGACGCCGCCCGGCGCCGGTGGGGGCTCTTGCCCAGGAGGCCCGGGCCCGGCGAGCCGGCGGGCACGCCGCCGGGCCAGAACCAAGCGCCGGAGCCCGTTTGGCTCCCGCGTCAGGGGAGGGCCTCCTGCGGCCCTCTCCGTCACTCTCACGCTCTCTCTCTCTCTCCCTCTCCTCGCCGGTGAAGGGGGGCTTACCGGACGGCGGCGAGGTGGCGGGGACGAGCGGAGGGCGACACAGTGACGGGAGCTCGCGACGAGCAGGAAGAAGGGAGGAAGAAGACAGGGGGAGGGGCTTCAGTCCTCTCCCTGTAATTTCTTTTCTTTTAACGAGGGGAGGGCTGAGCCCTCCCCTGCACCTCTATGTGCGTGCGCGTGGGCGCGCGCGCGCTGGGGCGCATGCAGCGCACCGCGTGTCGCGCACTCACGCCGCTTAAATTTTAAAAAATTGCCTAACGGGAGGGGGGGTTTACAGAATTCAAGGGAAGCACGGATTCATCAGGTGAAGGAAGGCTATCAGGGTCTCTTAAGGTTCCACACTCCTACTGCTTTCTCCTCGAATGGTAGATCAAGAGTCAAGAGAGAGAAGTCTTCTTTGACGTTCGGAAGAACCTATCTCCAGCGTATGTTTCTAAGTACGCATCCTTTTATACTTAAAAACCAAAAGGGACAAAATCACTGCATGCTAAAACAAAACAGATATTCTCAGTAGAACATGCATGCAATTTGCCGTAACAACCCAGAGGACTCAGCAGGTTTAGCAGTCAATGGCACCCCCTGCGGTAGAAAAAGGAAGGGGAGCGATTTATGCCACCCAAAGTGAAAAAGATACCTAGATTTCATATACCCTCAAACTGTCTCATTTTCTTTTCTTTTCTTTTTTCTAGATATAAAAAGGTATTTTTCTATTAAACAGTAACCAAACGCCAGGGATACAAGGTCATGCGGAGATCCCAATGGGGTTTTGTCATCGTAGGTTTGTATTAGATTCAGCTTTAGCTGAAACCTGACACGAGATCTCAACCTAAACTGAAATATATATCATAATGCATATTATACATGTTTGTATAAACTAATTCAAGCCCCAGCCCCATTAGCATAATGGTCCTACTGGCAGATTTATTGAGATGAAGAAACTTGATCCTCATAGAAATCCATTCTCATGAAAATGTGTTTAGAAGGATTAAATGACAATGGAAGCCAATGGTAGAAAGAATTTTTAAAAATCCATCAAATTCGAGTATGGAAATGGAGACTAAATTCTACATCCCCGAATCCATCCCAAAACATAATCATATTCCTTGAATACAAATTACCTTTATATCCTTATTAAATAAATATTTTTCAAATATATTTCTATTTAAATTTGAATCTTTTAATATATTTTAAATATCTACCGCTTTATGATATATTTTGGACTTCAAATATATATATATATAATAAAATTGGGCCTAAAAATAATGGT
Source organism: Metroxylon sagu (assembly GCA_017589505.3). Taxonomy (NCBI): domain Eukaryota; kingdom Viridiplantae; phylum Streptophyta; class Magnoliopsida; order Arecales; family Arecaceae; genus Metroxylon; species Metroxylon sagu. The sequence continues at coordinate 580,227 of JACVBY030000571.1, read as the reverse complement.
TAATTCTAAAAAAAGGATTAGAGATTTTTCATAAGAAATAGGGAATCGTAAGGTGGGAATAGGAAGAAAAATTATTTTTCGTTCGAGAATAGGGCCAAGGATGGAGGTAGGAGAGGAGGGCAGAGATGAAGAATATATCTTTTGCCCTCAATTTGTTTCATTGCCATTCTTAATCTTAAACAATCTAACCCAATGAATAGCTCTTTATCAAATTATATATTTGTACTAATGAGAAACGATTTGATGCATTATACTAGAGTCAAATCTAGAATTTCTAATTGTTAAATAAAGAGATATTATAAATGGGGCAAACCCAAATTACATAATATTAAAAGAGATTGATTAAATCACTCTGCAATTATATCCTAATATGTCCATTCAAATAAGAATTTGGAGCTGTATAAAGGAATTATTCAGTCAAAAATAAAATAAAATAAAAAAGTACATTGCTACTTGCTTTTCTACCAAGATAACTTGCATATTAATTCACTTCCATTACAATAACAGCATCCTGGTAACTAACAATAAATCTAGCTCCAAACTAGCTTTGATCAAAAATAAATTTTCTTATTCATGTTGTTAATGGAGTGAAGTTAGTCTTATCTTTTTTCATGAAAAAAAGTTCATCATTGGGATAAAACACATTTGTTTTATTGGTTGGTCATCATGGATGTGATCAAATGAATGATTTTTTTTAGAACAAACACCAAATCACACCAATAACATCCCCCCCCCCCTTAAAAAAAAAAATTCTTGCTATTGCACAATACTTACTCTGGGGTTTCTGGGGTTTCAAGAAGCACGGCAAAATTAGTTTGATGGTATCCCACAGGTTTGATCACCAATAATCGAGCTCTCAAACCTCTCATTCATGTATCCTAGGAGTGGCGATTCATGTCACAATTGCATCGTCATATTTATGATATAAACTCACTTAAAATCTATTTGAGTCTACTTATTTCATGTCAGATTCGACTTGTGTTCATATGTCATGTTTAATTTTGTTACTTATTTCGTTGACGTCAATAACTATGTTTCTTGAAAAAAAGGTGAAGCTTGTGCTGGATTTCTAATCAAAGATCAGCATGGTAAACTTCTGTATGCTGGATGTAAAAGTATTTTACTCTCCTTTGAGTTCTTAAAGCTGAGCTCAAGATTAGCCAGGGAAGGAATCGCAGTTGCAATTACTCACCTAGGCTGACTAAGAAACTGGGTGGAAAGTGAATCCTCAGCAGTCACCACTTCGATTCATGGATGCTCCATGATTACTATACAGTCTGGCCATCCTCTGCTGCTGGACATAAAGCACTTGATTAGGTTCCCACCCTTCTTCAGAGCCAGCCACACATTCCGCCAAGCAAACCAGCAAGCGGACCGCGTAGAAAATAAACGCTGCAATGAAGAATTTCTCTCTCTTAGTCTTATCCTTTAGAAGCCAAAGCCTGTACAATTACTGTACTCAATTTGTAAGATCTCTCCAGTAGCTTTTCTGAGGTTCATTTGAACCCCCTCCTTCACCCCAAAAGAAAGTCCATTCTTTGAACGAGGGGATCGTGAAATGAGAAAAATGGTTTGAGCCGAGGCTCTCAAGGGAGAGGGAAAACTGGGTTTGAGAAATGTTAAATACCTTGGGTTGAGAGGTATATTTACATTTTTGGGGCCCTTGAGAAATATTACGAAAAGTTAATCTGATGAGTGTCTCTTATATTATTAGCTTTATATTCTTCATTGACTGTTCATGTCCATGGTACTAAAAAGCAAAGCGCATTTCAATATATTTCAACTCAAGATGCACTCCTTGTTCTCCATGATTTGGTTTACTCAACCTTGATTATTTAGAATCTCCATGATTTGGTTTACTCAACCTTGATTATTTAGAATATAAACTGATCGGGAGTATAGCTTCAAATTGAACTCTAGAATTGGTTTGTTCAATGTTTCATGAACTGATCATCAGATTTGATGTGACCTACTATGAAGTAACAAAAAGTGGAAAGAGCATAGAAACTAGATTTTGTGACCCGTTTCTGCTGCTCTATGGAACAAATCTGCTGCTCTAATAGAAATTTCAAGCGCTTATGATTAATATGAATTTGAAATTTTTAGCCAAACAAATATGGTCTCCATTTTGTGATAGCATGAACAATGGCTAACATCTTTTTGTCCCATGCAGATATATTCAGATAAGATTTGTACAAGGCTTTGCTAGTAAAGGTTATAAGCCAACCGCCTTGCATTAATACTGTGCTTAACCCACTTCCAAAAGCGTCACTTTTAATGATGAACAATTGGTGAAATCAAGCAAGGCAAGGACTAGAATGGTTGACATGATTTTTTTCAATTTAACAAAAGCCTTTTTAGCTTCCTCCACCTAAATGCATCTTTCATAAGTAAGACCGTCAATGAAGCATTGATCTTTCCACAATCTTTGATAAACTTACGATAATACCTAATCAGCCCTAGAGAACTACATAAAGCCTTAATAGAAGCAGAAATAAGCCAATTCATCGTAGCTTGAATTTTGAATAGATCAGCTACCACTTTTTTAGGAACAATATGACCAAGGTACTCAACCTCAAATTTAGCAAAGTTGCACTTTGATATTTTAACAAATAAAGAATGTTTTCCTTAAAAATTATTTGCAAACAAGTTAAATGATCCTCAAAAGATGAGCTATATATGATAATGTCGTTAAAAAATATTAACACAAATTTATGCAAATAAGGTCAAAAGATATTACTAAAGAGGTTTGGAAACGTGAGGGGTGCATTTATGAAACCGAAAGGCATAATGAAATTCGTAGCGGTCATCATGAATTTTGAAAGATGTTTTATAAATGCCTTCTTCATGTTTTCAAATTTGGTGATATCCTGAATGTAAGACAAGCTTAGAAAATAATTGACCACCACCTAACTTACCTAACAACTCATCCACCATTGAAATAGAATATTTTGTCTTTAACAGTAATGAAGTTTAAAGCTAGTCTATACTCATCCACCAACGATCATCTTTTTTTCTTTTTTTAATAACGATAACGAAAACTAAGATAGAGTTTTTTTATGAAAATAAGGCAATTGCAAATAAAAAAAAGATAAGAAAACTAAGATGAAAGTAAGATGATTATTAAGTTTTTAACTAGCTTTAATATCAATTGATAAAAATTCACATATATCACTAAATAAAAATTCAAGAATTAGAGAAAAATTACTTCAAAAAGATTGGACCTACAAATAAGCATTTCGAGGGATTTGACTCTCCACAGAAAAGAGAACTAATAATATTATTTCATAATAAAAATATTATAAAAATATTTATATATTTTATAGGATTCTAATTCCATAATTTAAAAAAATTAATATAAGTAGAAAGAAAATATAAATAATATATAATTAAAAAATAGTAAATAAGTAAACTTAAAATTTCCCAACCCAGAAAATCTTATGGATCAAAGGAACCCTTGGACTTAAACAAATCCTAACATCCTCAACGTTCGAGAACTCAGACAGCTACACCGCACAGTCCGGTAAGCCGACGTTCTCGTCCTTTTCTTCTTCACCGCCGCGTGCTCCATGGTCGGAAACGTCTCCAAAGCAGCCGGGTCGAGCCCCCGTCCCGCTGCTCTTCCCCCGGCACCGCCGGCCGCGACATCAGAGGACGGGGACGGTAGAACTGTCGCCGGCGCAGCGGCGCATGCAGATGGTGATGAAGCACACGAAGAAAAAGCAGCTGAAGGAGACGACGATGGGGATCGTCACAGAAGTGTTGATGTCGCCCTTGTGGGCGCCGAAGGAGCCGTCGTTGGTGGACACTGATGCTTGGGCGTCAGCGCACGGGGTGACCAGAAGCACTAGCAGTATGACGAAAAGCATCGGACGGTGGATGGATGATGATGGAGCATCGATCGGACGAATGCAGTTCGTCGCCATCGGTGTTTTGCCGTGTTTCAGCCGGTGATGGCGCGGGGAAGAGAGAGTTGTTATATATATGGCGGGCGGCGGCGCGGCGGCGCGGCCGTAAGGATAGGAGAGGTCGGATTCAGGGGATCCGTCCGCGCGACTGCAAAGGATTACACGTTGACAGCGAAGGGGTCCATAGTTTTCTCTACTTGGTGGAAATGGGGATGACCTCGATGACGTGGACCGGAGATTTGGAACTCCCATTGCCAGTTGGCACTGATATTCTAGAGGGATAAAAAAAAAAAATATTCGAGGAATAGCGCCGCTCCTACCGGCGTCCGGCGGAGGGTCTTTCCCAACGATGATGCCTGTTTGAAAAGTAGCTGGGGGATAACGTCCGTCATGCAAAATGATTTTAGGAAATACCCAATAATAAAAAAATAGCTGGACATTATTTTTTTATAAAAAAAAATAGCTCGCGATAACGTCCGTCTCTCCCAATGATCATGCCTGTTTGAAAATAACCGGCAGGCTTTTTTTTTTTTTTCCCCCTTACATCATGAGTAAAAATTATCTATTGGACGAATGATCTAGCGTGCAACAGGACCCAACACTTTGAAAACAAAATTTGGCCCAAGAAACTATTTCAAGGCTATCCTAAGTATAAATCATCCAACACCAATTTATTGTCTAAAACAATGGGATAGCTCTTAAATGAAGAGATGATTTTAGGCTTTTCTTTTTTTTTTTTTTTTTTTTTTTTGTCCTAAGTGTTGGCTCCATTGCATTGCATGATAAATCATCTATTCAAGAGATGATTTGTACTCCTGACGTAAAAAAAAAATAAAAAATAAAAATAAAAATAAAAAATAAAAAATTTCTAGAATGCCAACTTGGCATCCCATATGGTAAGGTAAGCATTATTTTTATAAATAGTTTTCAACCAGTCAACACTAGTCTCAAATATACTTTTTAAACAAGCGTTACTTTTAGTAAAGATTCTTCGATGGAAAGGTTTCAGGGTCTTCGACAGCAAAATACCTCTGCTCCAAAAAACATTAGCCAACGGATTAGACCAAGATGACAGGGAAAGGGAGAAAAATGCATTTTAATCTGCCGTAAGTTTCCATTTTGAGCGCCCTAGTGGAAAAAATTACGGTTTAGTCGATGTTTACTATTTAACATACGATGATGAGCATAAATCTTAAAGTATATCGTATATAATTTTTACTTTGTGACAAATCTTACTTACTCTTGGAATAAAACAGGTAAACGCAAACATACCCCATGGAGCAACTAAATGGGTCAGCACAATTTAAGGTCTAAATTTTTAATAATTTAGTCATTAGGGCAATATTATCTTTTCTTTAGCTCCGATCAAATTTTTATTCTATTCCATGGTCTAATGGAGAGGTATGTAGGTGTTGTGTAGAAGGATGATGAAAGAAATGGAGGGCTTATTACCACCGGTTCGCTTAGTGGCAAATAGCAAAAGTCTTCATACAATGATTTTAAATAAGATTTTAAATACCATGAATAGCAATGCCATAATTTCTTCATAAAATAGATATTTTGCTTTCCTATTTTTCTTGATGATCGCTTTATAAAAATGTCCCAATACTTTCATCTTTCATCCATTTAATTTTCTTTATTTTTTATTTTTATTTATTTTTTTCTTCCTTTCTTTCCTTTCTTCTTTTTACAAGGGTATCCCAATAATTTCATCTCCTCTTTCTTTATGTTTTCTTCTTATTTTCTATTCTTCCCTCCCTTCATTCATTCTTTTTAATCCTGCTCTCCCTCATTTTTTTTCTTTTCTTCTTATTTCCTTTCTTTCTATAAACCCATCATAAATGTGTATTTATTATATTTGTCAATGTTAATATATTTGAAACTAAATTAAATTAGTATCAAATCAAATCATAATCATAATCATACTTCATTTATATATTGATGTAATATTTCGAATTAAATCAAATCAGCATCAAATTAAGTCAAAATCATAATCATGCTTAATTTATCATGTGCATCATCGTCACTATTCTGATTATATTTTTCTTCTTTGCTTTGATTTGTATTGAGCTATATAGCGAGGTATAAATAACCATGGATTTACACAGAGGAACACACAATGCCATTTATATTTCTTCTTATTTTCTCTTTTTTTCTATCATGATATCAAAGCCCTGCTTGGGATTTTCTTTTTTTATCCACCATAATTTTTAATGTTTTGCCATCAAACTCAACGTAGAGTGCCACAGTTTGCTACTGTTTTATTACCATCGACAACTTTGATAACTTCAGTTGAAATTTTGATAGTGTTGATCGGCTCTCTATCATAAGATCTTTCTAGCATTGTTTGCCAAACTCCAATTTGGATCATTTCAATGTTGCTAGCCCAACTCCAATCCAGATCTTTTCAGCATTGCTGGCTCGACTCCCATCCAATACTCTATCTGCTAGATCCGGTCTTGACCCAAGTTTTAGACCCAATTTTGATCTTCACCTTGAATTTTTGTTAATATTTGAAGATGACACGTGGCATATGCTACTAATTTAATCTCTACAATAAATCTTTAGTGCATTTTCTTGCATGTTATTCTTTGTTTCATCTATTAATTTTTGTGCATATTTTTATATGGCTAATCCTGATGCTTCTCAGCCCCTCTCAACCATTTTTGATGGCTCAAACCTCAATGATTTGGCTGAGAAGATGCAAAGTTTTATAAAAGCGCAGAGGCTCTGATGCTGTAGCACCGGACATACATGTCTTCTTAAAAAAGCTAAGGGCGAAAATGAAAAGATTTGCTTATCATCTTGAAGATTCGGATAACAAAAATCATCAAATCATTATCTGGTTTTGCAATACCTCTAATTCTTCCATCCATTTTCAATTTGGTTGTTTCAAAACTGCTAAAGAAATCTAGATTTTCTAGCAAAGAGGTATAGTTCTACTGCTCTAGTTCATTAATATCATCTTCAGTCCACTCTTCATCATATAAAATAAGAACTGTCAGTTAATTAATAACTTCTTATCAAGGTGCAATCTTTATAGAATTAGTTGGAATAGTCAGATCCTTTTTGGGAACATAACGATGATGTTGTAAAATTTATCGCTCATTGAGATCAACCACGATTCATCTATTTTCTTATAACTCTTAATAGTAAATATAAAGGTATCATATCTATACTATTACATCGTCGTCCCTTGCCTACCTACGCTAGATAGTGTTGCCTATGAGTTGATTTTAGAAGAAATTAGACTTAAGATTTTGAAACTATAGCCTATTAATATTGTTCGTGCTACTTTCTCTCAACCTCAATAGCATACTCATTTTAAACCTGGACAGGAGATTTGCAAACATTGCAATACAATTGGTCATCTTCTATCAATATCCTACTATTAAATGCCAATACTATCATAAGCTGAGCCACATTCTTCCTCTTTGTGTCATTAAGCCTCCAAAGCCTAACCAGAATAAACGCAATTAATCTCATTTCAGCAACTCCTGTAGACCTGCTTCCCGCTTTACTATTGCTGCCATTGATTCATCAAGTAAGAACCCTTCTAGTCAGTTTATTTTATTATCACCATGAAAGAACTTGAATCCATACTCAAACAGATTCTTTCTAACTTTAGTGATAATATTGCTCTATCATCACTCCAAATACCTCTTCTTGGTTCTTTGATTCTTCCTGTTGTAATCATATGACTTTTGATTCTTCTCTTTTCTCATTTAAAACTTCTAATTTCAGTGCACCCACAATTTACATTGCAAATGAATGTCACATGAAAATGAGTCTTGTTAGTCATATCTCTTCTTCTATACTTTCTCTTCCTCAAACCTATTTAATTCCTAAATTCATTTTAAACCTCATCTCTGTTAGTCAATAAGGTAAATCTGGTCTTGATTTAATCTTTTCTACCAATGGTTGTCGAGTGCAGGACTTGAATGTGGGATAGATCTTGAGGTAAGCCATAAAGTTGGATGTTTGTTTGATCTTTTCTTTCATCTCCCAAGTCAGCATGTTCCTCACTCTTTATTTGCTACTTCCACAAACTCTTTCATACGTTTATAGCATTTTCATTTGGGTCATATTTCACTTAGTGGGCTTTAATCTTTAATTTCTCATGGTTCGTTAGGATTTGTTAAAGAAGAGTCTTTTAATTGTATGTTATGTTAGTTTGCCAAACAACCTATTTTATCATTCAATAAGTACAAATCTATTTCATTTGCACCTTTGTTTATTTGATTCATTCTGATGTGTAGGGACCTTCTTCAACTCAAACAACTAGAGGTTCAAGATACTTTATGTTATCCATTGATGATTTTTCATGTTTCATTTGGTTATGTGTCATGTAAAATAGATCTAAGCTCCCACAAATCTATCTTTCATTTGTTAACATGATCAAAAAATAGTTTTTTAATACTATTAAAATTCTTCATGCTAACAATGCCATAAAATATCATGATTCCAAATGATATTCTTCGATGACATTCTAGTCTCATCAATACAACTTAGCTTGTAACATGAGATGTATGGTTTTAGAATTATTTCTTGTATTCATTCTCTTAATAAATATATGATGGGAGACCATCTTTTGTTCAAAAAAAAAAAAAAAAAAAAGTCAAACGTAGTTGTGGATGTGGTTATAGCTGGAAACAGTGAGATTATTGAGCTGACCATGTACATGCTCAAATACAAATAGATGTCACATGATAGGCTCATGCAGTGACATGTCTGGAAAATTTTGCTGGGTGCTGAAGTCAGTAGCTGGTAGATGAGACACAAATCAAGACTTGTTCAGGATGGCATGGCCTTTTACCCACAACCTGTCAGGTGACATAGCAGAGTTTGGCTGGGCCAACGCAGCCCATGTTCAGGCTCAACTCACAATTACAACCAGGCAAAGTTGGAGGAAGCTCACCTAGATTTATTTTGAGCTGAAATTGAACCATCAATGAACAGATACATTCAATGGGTTGTCCAAGTCCTGCAGGGTTCTCATACCTGCTGTGAACTTCTCTCTCATGCTTAATGTTTTGGGTAAAGACGAGAGAATGTCACACCTCTTCTTCTTTCCTTTTTTTTTTTTTTTTTTTTTTTTTTTTGTCTTTTTTTCTTTTCTTTTTTCTGTAGTCCTTGTTAATAAAAAAATTGGGTCTTGGGTTTAGATTTGGCCTTCATCAATGCTGAAGGGGTTAAGGGAGTTCAGGGAAGAGCAAAGTTTTGGTTTGTTGCCCACCGCTTCATAGATTTTATTTTTTAACGAAGAAAACTCATTTTTCATTCTCCTTTTTTGGTTGATGAGAGAGGGAGGCCATTAGATCATGATTTTCTTTGAGGAGGTTATAAGCTTTGGCTTAACACATCAGATGTTTTCCCACCCCTAGAAAAAGCATTTTAGGTCCAAAAGCAAGTTTTCTTTCTTATCCAGTACCCAAATTATCCCAAGAGTAAGAACTAGCCATCTAGCTATAACACAGGGAAAGAATATTGTGGAAGTGGAGCCAAAGATCTTCGAGGAAGTCGGCAGCTCATGTCTCGAAGATTCAAAATCGGCCATGTGGACCTGGAATAACCTTGTGATGTCCCTGCAAACTCCAACTGTGGATCATAATGATTAAGACTCGGATGGTTTGCTGTGCATTGATGGAGACTTTCCTCCGCATGCTCCCTCACCATCCAATATACATGACAAACCCACATCAATCATAACTCCATTAAGGGAGCCCAATAGCATAGCAGCATGAGGAGGACTCCACCCGTTCCCTCACATACCATCTCCTTCCTTTCTCTGGACCCCAACGAGACAAGCATAATCATGTTCACCACATAGAACTGGCCAAGCGAGTAGGAATAAAGTCGCGGCTATGGTACAAAGGGATGTCTCATTCTGTTCTCTTTTTTTTTTTTTGGTTAAAGAGACGTGCCATGCTTCACGCACCTAGAAAGGTAGATGGCTCCCTTTTTCATGTGGGTGCAATCCAATCTCGAGCTATTCTTGGATTCGATCCACTACTCGAGGAGGCGCCCGGGGCAGCCCTATTCTAAGTGAATACTTATGTGGCTGGACTGAAAGATTTGCTCCTCTGCAACGCCTACGCATTGCATGGTCGATGCAAGTGTTTTCCAAGTCCAGGCGAGAACGAGCTACGAAAATGGCAGAGTTGGATGTTGATTGCCTACCTCTGATCGATTTTTTTTGATGCCATGTTGTCACACATGGTAAGGTGTAGCATTAGGGAATCCGAGAACATGACAACATGTTGCATTCAACGACAAAGACAGCAAGAATATAATCCTCCTGCAGTCTCAATCACAAGGCTCACACAATTCCTACGTTCCTTTGATCACAAGGCTCTCAAACAAGCTCAAACAACAACGTCGAGGAACACGGAGCACAATCATTGGAAACCCGTCACCATGCATCTGTCCCATATATCCATATATGCCATCAGTCCCGTCATTCCCATCCATCCGCAGAGAAATGCCATCATCCATGAGAATCAAACACCCATCATTCGTTCTCCTTGTAGGTTGCAATGGCCTAACGGCTAGCAAACAATCAGGCGCAATCCATAGGCCGGGACATACATTCTTAGGGCACTAAATGCTCGGGGAATACATGCTCTAAGGAACCAATATTCAATATTTGAAGCCCACGGCTGCATCCAAAACAACAAAATGATTTGGGTGGGTGGAATATTTTGACCATTGGAAGGGGCTGTCCATGATTGTACCACTGTCTTCTTCCCATCCCTTTTAGATCCCATGTGAACGCGTCCATATACCAGCCAAAATTTTATTGACGAAAGATTATAAACGTAAGTTTATGAAACATTAATAATAATAATAATAATATAGATAAAATTAAAAGGGAAAAGAGGGGGAGGAGGAGGGGGCCCGTCGGTTCGGCTCGTCAACAGGCTGCCACGTGGGGGTGGCAGGAAAAGAGCTCCATCCAAACGGAAGGAGACAAGACCGTGAGTCAAATCAGGATAACACGTTCGGACGCTTCGCTTTATTGCTGTCGCCGTGCAAAATTCCCATCATGCTGCGAGTTTGGTATAAAATATGAAACGGAGGAACTCATGGGACGGTAACAAAATAGCATCATTTTGTTCATTGTGAGTTAGGATAGACCATAACATCAAACAACGACCATTTGGGGAGTTTGGCATGGGCTCTGAATGATTGCTCCACCGCTCCTCCTCGGTGGGATGGGAGTTCAATTTGCAACGGTAGTTTCGCAAGACGCATAAAATGTTTGGCTGCATTCGCTTGGAGCAAGCATATAAATTCGACCGCAACTCAACCATTAGGTTCATATAGTTTCTAATAAAAAAAAATATATATTATATATAAATACAAGCATGATGTACATACTAACTCTTTCAAGCAATACCTGATTTACGGCGGTAAAGAGAAACATTATAAAAATAATCAAAAGTTATTAAACATATGGCATGTCCAAGAAACGATGCACATTTATAAAGATGGGATAAATGAATTGGGCTAGCAATGCATGGTCTCCATATACCTCATTTATTGAAGCGCAAACCCTAATGCAATATTTTTATTTATTTTTATAATATTTTATTTTACTACTGTAGACTGAGTGTTTATCGATTTAGGCTAATTATTTATTTTAAACATATTAATATTTATTCTGTGTGATAAGTATTTATTGTTACCATAAAAAAATTAATATTTATTTTTATTATATTTATATTTATTAATTATTTTTTATTTTTTATTTCATCAAAAAAAAATTTAACAAATCCATATCTATTAGGATTTTTTTTTCAAAAACTTGTCCAATTATATTTATTGATATGGAATTATTGTAACGTAGGTTGACATAAATTGACGTAAAACATAATTATGAGTTAATATGATATCAATATATTTATTGACATTTTTTATCTTTGTTTAGCTATGGAAAAAAATAACTGTTATTGTGTGTGGATATGCATGCACGCTGAGATATTGATATTTAAATTTCTATACTGCGTTTGAGATTTTAGAAAATCTTTTTTATATATATATAAATTTTTTTACTTGAATTTTACTCGAGAGAAATCACATTTTCTTATATATTGTAGGCTTCACAAAACAAATCTAATTATCTCTAAATTATTTAAAAAATATATAGTTTATTTTTTTAAGGATTTATTCATAGTCTATGCTGCCTAGAGATAAAGGAGAAAAAAAAGTACAATCTTTTCTGCTTTAAAAAGCAATCATAAATTATAACAATAATCTAAGTCTTGTTCTAATAATTAGAATCTGATGGTCAAAAGCGCACGAAGTGGCATGGAATACCCTCCAATTTAATATTAACCCCATGTCTTTTGCTTTGGCAAGAATTAGAACTCTGGAAGAAAAAAAAAAAAAAAAAAAAAGCATGGATATTGTATTATATATCTTGGCAAAATTCAAGGTGCTTGCCTACGCGACAATGTACCTAACCCCACGAGTCACAATTTCCTTCTAATATGCACTTGTACCCGTGGAATAAAATAAGGTCTAGATTCTTATGCCGACATAGCCATTTGGCCTAAGAGGATCATCTCAAGAAACACGACCAACCAACCTATTTAACTTAGAGATTAGTTACGTCAATTAATATAGCAGTACATTAAGACATATTAATTAACATTGTAGCACATTAATCTCTTCACGGCTCTGTCAACACGTAAACAATATTTAAACAATAAAATTAAGAAGGGAGAGAAAGGGCTAACGAGACTCCATAAAGGCAACGTGCTTTTCGGAAAGCAATAGACCAAAGAGTGATGGAAGGGTCCCAGACGGTGACAACCAACGATGCCCATATTTTTTATTTATTCTATTTCTTCCTTTTATTTATAGTTCTGCTTTGTTTAATCATAGGTTTATTTAATAATCATATCTTTTTAGACCTCTAGAAATCTAAACTATTAATTCTTAAATGATTTTTCTTTTTTTTTAAAAAAAAAAAATGGTGCCATGACTTCACTAATAGTTTTTTCCGGCTTGTCTGTGAATTATTTTCGTGACATTACAAGATGCACGAGTTCTAGACAATGCTAGCGTTTGTAAGGTACATGATTCATATAAAAACACAGTTTTCCATTTGTGCTGCTCTTTAGTCACATTCACAGTTGTGAAATATAGATGTACTTAGCTGGCATTTTAGTCCAAGCCTTGGGCGTGGTGGGGAATATAATGGTGGGAGTGCCACCTTTTTGAGTTGAATTTAACCCTCCCAACAGTGCAACCAACGAGGAGAGATGCTAAATATAGGACAAAAATTTTATAGTTAATGCAAATCAAATATGCCTTCACTTTCGTCAAAGCACTTCTTTATTCATCCATCCGTAGCATAATATTTGATGCCACTTGGGCAAGACACTATTCGAGAGCATTTGCACCAGCTGTATAGAAGTGTATACCAAGCATGCTTCCTGAAGAGAGCGTCATCCAACGAAGGAGTGGGACATCACAAGGACCAGTGGCATTGGGAACAGGCATCCGGAACGTATTATTAGAGAACAGTGAGATACCTCTCCATTTCTTGTTTGATATTAGAGAACAGTGAATGGAGAAACATATTATATCTTGAACTTAATTTCAAACTTGATCAAATGTATGGATATTGAAGGCTGAAAGCATCACTTCCATGTCATCTGTATAAAATTTATAAAAAAAAAAAAAAAATGCAACATGATTAATTTTCTACCCTGAAAATAAATCATGTAGGAAGTTGATATGATCCATTGCATTGGAACCCATTGCGGGCGCTCGTTCTCCATGGATTCAAAGGATCAAAGGGAAACACTTCCATACTTGTCAAACCTGTCTCCTATCTCTTTTTCAGCCCTACGTAAACATGTCGAGCCCCAAGGTCTTGAAACAATGCATAGCTCTCAAGTCAAATCAAGCATAGTAGCAATGAGATAGTAGCTACAAAAACGTGGGTCTTAGTTTGTCTTCCGATTGCAAGCCAAGTTGGTGTGGCATGGAAAGCCGGGCACTGTCTGCAGCAAGGCAGCCAAGGCGGCCACTGTGCATGAAGGGGGATTGGATGCATGCATCTGCACCAAGAGAGAAGCAATGTAGGGTCTGGGGGTTTTGTTTGGTTTCGGAAATGATTGTGAGATGAGAGTGTCTCTTAGTTTTGCAAGTTGTTAGGGTTGGTCCTTTTCGAAAAATTTCCGGGGAAATAGCCAGGATGTTCAACTTTGATCGATGAGTTAGCTTCAGCTAGGCTACTAGTCGTGATAATGACAAAACTTGGCAGCTCTTGTCTATTGTCTAGTCCTCTAACTTCCATGCACATGGAATGGTTTGGTGCTTCTCGATTTGGAGAAGAGCACCACAACTTATTATACTCTTTTTTCGCCAATCTTTTCTTCGCTTCAGTTATTCTAGATTGTTCGTATTGATGGGGAGGAGAGCAGGGCTTCCTGGAACGTGAGGTTGCCGGAGACGATTTAAGTATTTGAGGAGAGACTATTTTGGATCCCTAGTCTCATGTAATTGAGAAATAAAGTTGAATTGTCCGTACATGTTTGATTTTTTAATACCATGTTTACTTAATAATTAATATAATGGATCAAAAAGTTTTTGTTAAAGAGAAAAAGATTAAAGAAAGGTGAAGAAGTTATTTTAATAAATTATTAAATAAAAATCATGTAAATAATTTGGGATGCGCTATTAAATAAAGTTATGATGTATACTTGTACAATTAGGACATTTAAAGTAAATAAGGTTGTAAAAAAAATAAAACTAGAAAAAGCTACGGGATCTGATAAGATTTCTATAAAACTTTAGAAATATTAGGTGATGTTGACGTAAAGTGGGTGATAAATTTATTTAATAGAATTTTAAAAATTAAAAAAATGTTTAGTAAATGGAGGAAGAAGATTATAGTGCTAATTTATAAGAATAAAGAATATATTCAAAATTGTTCTAATTATCATGGTATCAAACTCATGAGTCATAACATGAAAATTTAGAAAAGAATAATTAAATATAAGTTGAGATGTACTAAAAAAATATCAAGAAATCAATTTGGTTTTATAGTAGAAGGTCAACCATAAAAGCTTTTTTCCTTCTTAAAAGGTTAATGGAGATGTATAGGGCAAAGAAACAATATGCTCATATGGTTTTTATTGATTTAGAAAAAGCATATTATAGGACTTTTAGAAAAATCTTATGGTGGGTAATAGAGAAGAAAGGAGTATATGTTAGGTATATTAAAATAATAAAAGATATGTATGATTGGGCAGTTACTAACGTAAAAATTATTGATGGTAATACTAGCAAATTTTTTTTTAAAGTAGACTTACATTAGGGATCTGTTCTTAGTCTCTATCTTTTTGCTTTAGTTATAAATGGGCTTACTAAACATATTCAAGATGATATTCTATTATGCATATTATTTGCAGGTAATATAGTGCTAGTAGATGAAACTAAGACCGGAGTTAATCGTAAGTTAGAATTAAAATAAAATGTATTAGAATCTAAAGATTTAAGGTTAAGTAGGATAAAG
This sequence comes from Metroxylon sagu, assembly GCA_017589505.3. NCBI lineage: Eukaryota > Viridiplantae > Streptophyta > Magnoliopsida > Arecales > Arecaceae > Metroxylon > Metroxylon sagu. Next base: position 564,786 of record JACVBY030000571.1, on the reverse strand, counting down.
ATAGAATACATGAAATATAATTTTAGTATAATTAAAAATAAAGATAAATGATAGTACAAATTAGGGACCATGAAGTTACTAAAAATAATTATTTTTAATATTTAGGATCAATTATTTATAAAGAAAGAGAGATCGGAGATGATGTTGTTCATAGGATTAAAGTAGGTTGGATAAAATAAAGAAGTGCAATTAGAATATTATGTGATTGTAAAGTACATGCCAAATTGAAGAAAAAGTTTTATAAAACAAATATAAGACCATTTATGCTTTATAGTATGAAATGTTGGGCAGTTAGAAAAATACATGTACATAAGATGAATGTTGTGAAAATAAGAATATTAAAATGGATGTATGACAATATAAGAAAAGATTGAATAAGAAATGAAACCATTCGTAAAAAATAGAGGTACCTTCAATTGATGATAAATTAAGAGAATGATGACTTAAATGGTTTGGACATGTGCAACGTAAACCTAGAAATGCACTTGTACAGAAAAGTGACTTGATACATGTAAAAAAAAAAAAAAAGTAGAGATAGATCAAAAATCATATAAGAGAAAGTGATAAAGAAAGGCTTAGATTTTTTTTATTTTATAAAAAATATGACTTAAAATATAACCGATTGAAGAAAGAGAATTCATATAGCTGATCCCAACTAATTTAAAATTAAGACTTTGTTATTGTTGTATCATAGTACTGTAAATGTACCATATCATACAGGCACCAAATTGAGACTCAACACCGATGCATATATCACGTCTCAATACACTAAAATAATCTACTACTAAACATACTGACATCAGACCAATGTAATACCTTTTAACGATACTTAAGATATAAGAAGAAATTATTGGTACTCGTATCAAGTTTGGATGATGGTATTAGATTAAGAGTGAACCATAAAGAAACATCTCCAATTATAAAATGCTGGCCTCAAATAGTTAGAATAAGGCTTGATGATTTTATATGTAGAATTATAACAAAATGTTCAAAAGAAGTAGAGGCATATCTATTTATCATTCATACAATAATTCTTATTAAAAAAATATAATGAAGCATTGTGCAATAATCTGAGTCATAAAAAAATGAAGTGCAGAGATCAATTCATGATGGAGGTATATTTTCATTACCATTTTCAAAAATTATATAGTATTATGTTTTCTTAATGTATAACATCAATGAAGTAGCAAATGAAGTTTTAGACTAGTGGATGCATCAACCTTCCACTAAAAGGAGACCTTCATGGATGTTTCCTCAAATATTAGGCATGGACAATTCCTTTATTATTTTTATGAAATGTTTTTTTTTTTTTTCTTTTTTGGTAAAAAAGATAGTTTTGGGGCTCTTATATATTAGAAAACTTCAGTCTTATCTCGAAATCCCTGAAATTTTTTTTGCAATATCATGTCGAAATATAGCAGTATCTCACAGCTCGATAAATAGAAGGAGTCCATGTCCAACTAAGTGGCTAACCTTGCCCGCCTTGCCATCTAATTTCCGAGAACTACGGCAGTAATTGCGCCATCAAATGTACCAGGGAGAATGGTCTAACCCACAAACCCAAAGTCCCACTGGCTAATATCATTACAAATTAAGGTGCTCTTCCGAGCAACTTCAAATTTACTCTGTCTCACCTAAATAATGCTCCATGACTGCCCTCTAACATGAGATCTTGACAAAATCCTCCACTTATAAAGAATAATTCATTGGGTATGTGTTCATGATCAGTTAGTTACATTAGTCTACACAAGTTCAAGACCACAAAATGTAATCAAATTAATTCTTCATTTTTTCATATTTAATTAAAAAAAATTTATGTGTAGAGCTCACATACATTTTCTCTATTTTTAACAGAAAAAAAAAAAAAGAAAGCATGAAAAGGTGGTATTTATTTTATGATTTTTTTTTTCAGAAAGAATTTTTTTCAAAAAAATATATCAAACGAGGACTATACGACATATCTAGAATGCTTCTAGCCTCCAATATTTTGCATGCCTAGGATTCATTGTGGAGCCACCAAGGGTTTTATCTTTGTCTTCCAGATGAGAATAAATGGAACGAGTGCAATCTCTTACGTACTCAAAGTCTCCAATAACCCCACAAAAGATACGAGTGGGGATTATTTGGGGTCACTGACCGAACAAGCCTCGCCTGGAGACGCAAGCACAGAAACAAGAGCTGAGATGATTAAATCTTCGCCACCGGACTGAGATGTGGATTAATCTAATGAACCATGGAGGACCACCTTAACTGGCATGCATCCACTCCACTTGGCATATTATCCTCCACATGCCCTATCAACCAATGGCATCCATTGGATCCAGATCCAGCACAGGCGATTCTACACGATCTACCAAAGATCTTGCATCATGACTTCTAGTTGTTATTATGGAATTATTAACGCAAACTGTGCTAATCAATCATATCAGGGAATAATCGAAGGCACTGGAGCACCGTAGGGGACCGCCGACATGGCGCGATGTAGCATGCCATGGTGAACAGTAGCTTGATTGGGATTTTGTCTGGATTAGTTGATTAAGTATAGCACAAATTTGATATTAACGCTAAGTTGAGATTAGAATATCTACTCTCAAATCTTCTGCTCTTCCCAAGTAGGCTTTGCGAGGGGAAAGGACAGAGGAGGAAGGCCACTTGCATAGCCCTTCCTAGTTGTGGCTCAAATCTTGGATTGAGATGGGGGCCAGTTGGATTTTCCATTAATTAAGAGACATGGAATGTGCTTGCCTATACCTCCAAAAAAAATAAAAATAAAAGACTCACTGTCCTGCCTTTTATAAATAAGTTATGCTGGCCGGATTAGACAAACTGCATTTAGATAACAAATTTTTGACAGGTTGATTAAGTTGACCCATTTTCAATTTAATTTGTGTCCGACCCAATCCAATCCGTTCCGATCAATTGCCACCCCTTATAATTTAATCAAAAGAATGCACAAGAGGGAATTAAGAAAAATATATATAACATTAATTGAAACAAAAGGCAAATTTATGCAGATTTTTTCAGATGAACATCAATATGTATATTTTTATACAGCAAAGTTTCTCAGAACATTAGAATATACCTGTAATAAAATACTTATATATATATATTTCTAAGAGAAGAAAAAGAAAATAAAAAACCTTTGATTTTCAAGGATTCACTTTTCCTATGAGAAAAAAAAAAAAAAAAAAAAAGTAATAAAATACTAATAAAGAAACCTTTGATTTTCCGTATCTATTTCTAGAAGGTGTGAGGATAGGACTAAAATTTTGAGGTTACAGAAGAAGGAAGGTATCAGCCTTTAATTTTTTTTGTTTCTTTTAGAATAAAAAGTGACCAATGAGCATCGTGGACTCTACTAAGATGGGAATTTAATGATAGAAAAGTGCAAAGTATCGGTCAGCTACAAGCAGACTCCCACACTAAAACAAAGCGATGGTTTCCGAGGCATCAGTGAAGTCCTTGCTTATCTCATATGCGTTCTTTTATCCTCCATCTCCTCCTCCTGATCAACTCCATTCCCCTTGCATTGTGTGCTGGACTTTGCAAGCAATGGGTGAAGTCACCTACCCATGGATTAATTGCAAAGAACAATACCCTAACAGACCAAGGGAGCATATCTACAAAGAAAAAGTAAGCGTATGAAAGTAGGTATATGACTCAGTTATCCTGACCAGAACAAAAATCATAGAAAAGCTAAAGAGAAGCCACAGCACTTCACTTTGAAGGATCAACATGGAAGGTTAATTCTGCTCTATCAACCACAGTATTCAATCAAATCGCTTGTCTAGATCTCTAACTTATATGAGAGTATATAACACTTAAACCGTAAAGTAAAGTGCCAACCATATATACGTAACCATTGGTGGGACATCAAGGTGATATATTGTACCACCTAAATAAGTAATACAGATCTCATTCACCTAGACTTCTAAAAGGAACAAAGTAACTCGGCCAAAAACCAAATGAAGCCAGCAAGACTAAATGATTACGCTCCGGGAAGTGTAGTGAGCACACATGCATTCCAGTGCTCAGAGATCGAGGGAAAGAGAGTCCAGTCCTTATGGCAGATGATTGTACTTGGGGAAGAGAGAAGGGGGACTGCATTCTTAGCTCAAGCTCGGGTGCGGTGCTCACATGGACTCGCGTTGCCGCTACGCTCCCACTGGACACATTAGCTTTCGTTCTCGCTACGTCTCAAAGTCTGGTCCTGTTTTTTTCCTTTCCCCTTGTCAGCCTTCTATTTTCTCCCTCGAAGCACCCTTTCACCCTTTTACTCTGTCTCTCTGAAGCTTGATGCCAAACAACATTATTACCAAATCAAACAATAGACTCCGCCCTACGAGCTCTTTTTTTATGTATATTATCATTGGTTTCCACCCGTAAAAACACAAAAAAAAAAAAAAAAAAAAACACACACCTTCTCCCCCCACCCCCTTGCGCTCGCGTGGCAAGTTTTTGTTGCTTTTGCTTTCTTGTGGCCTTTAAAAGCCCACCATGTCCCTGCCCGTGGGGAAAGGTGAGTCGGGATTGTGTGCTTGTGTTTATGAGAGTTGGAGAAAGGCATGGCATTAGAAGCAGTGGTTTTCCCACAAGACCTCTTTGGGTATTCTTGCAAGGAGTGGTATGCCATGGGAGGGGGGGCATGGGGCTCTGACTTCATGGGGTTTGGGGAGGTCCGGGAGGAGGAGAAGAAGAAGGGGGAGGTGTTGGAATTTGAGTTGGTGAGTAAGGTTGGGGGGAGCTGGGATCACCCCTCCTCCTCCTTGGCGCCAAACCTCGAGGAATGGGACGCGAATTCCTCGTTGCTGGAGGCTTGTGAGGGGAGAGCATGGGAGGGGGAGGCCTTGGAGAAAGAAGCGACGGGCCGGAGGAAGAGACGGCGTGCGAAGAGCGTCAAGAACAAGGAGGAGGTGGAGAGCCAGAGGATGATCCACATTGCGGTGGAACGCAACCGCCGGAAGCAAATGAACGAGTACCTCGCCGTGCTACGGTCCCTCATGCCACCTTCCTATGTTCAAAGGGTTTGCCTCCTCCCCCTCAATTGTTCTTCTACGAGTCATATAAGAACATAGAATTTGCCCTCTCTAATGGCCCCTGCTTCTTATCTTATAATAGACTTCTCATAGGCTTAATTACGGCTGACCTTTTTTAAGGGAAAATGATTACCATTGATTCATCCAACACTTTTTTCTTATAAATCTTCGCTTTTCAATTTATATTGGGGTATTATTTCATTCTAATGTAACTCTAGTTTTAACAAAATATTAATATAATAGCACTAGAGGATCAGATCGTATCAGAACTCGGCAATAATTTTGTTTAGCTGTGAGTGGCTCCGAGTTAAATCTTCTGTAGAGGCCTCAATGTCATGCTTGTGTCATTATTTTCTCTCCTCGGAAAAGGTCGTGATATGTTATGTGGATCTCAATGGACAGGGTGATCAAGCATCAATCATAGGGGGTGCAATAAACTACGTGAAGGAGCTCGAGCAGCTCCTCCAATCCCTTGAAGTCCAGAAAAGGCTCAAGCAAGGATCGGATGAAACCGAGCTCACTCACCCCTTTGCCGACTTCTTCACCTTCCCTCAGTACTCATCATGCTCTTCCAACACCAATAGCAGCAGCACCCATAGCAGCAGCAGCAGCAGCAGCAGCAGCAGCAGCATTGCTAATGAGACGGCAGCTGAGAACCGGTCGGCCATGGCTGACATCGAGGTGACAATGGTGGAGAGCCATGCCAATCTCAAGGTGCTCTCGAGGCGGCGACCGAAGCAGCTGCTCAAGATGATGGTGGGGTTGCAGAATATGCGCCTCACCGCGCTGCATCTCAACGTGACCACCATCGATCAGCTGGTCCTCTACTCCTTCAGTCTCAAGGTATCATGGGGTTGCTCCTATTTCTTAGTGCTCCTATTTCTTGGTCCCATTCTATATTTCTCTATATGTATTTTGAGAGATGATGTTCTTGTGATTGGCAGGTGGAAGATGATTGCCAATTCACCTCAGTCGATGAGATTGCAACTGCCGTGTATCAGATGCTAGGGAGGATCCAAGAGGGGGCTAATTTCAACTGACAAGACGTCAGCTTCTGAGTGCAACGTATCTTTTCGGATATTTGGTTGAAATGTTTGTAAGATTTTCATCAAAAAGAAATGTTTGTAAGAAATATTTCGGCCGTGATGCGTGCGCTCGATGTTTTGTTCACTGTCCGTATTTTGTGTGGGCCCGAAAATCTGGTCTTTTGCTCAAGGATCTTAGAACTTCCAAGACAGGGAGAGGCAGTGACATAGATAGCTTATATAGTCTCTGTCGAACTTTCAAATACGTAATAGTGGTCTCAACCATAGGTAGAGAGAAATATTCCAGGAAATAAGGTGTCACATTAACTTGCGCAAACTTCTTTCTGTAGAGCAATAAGAAACCTCTCGGAACACTGCTGATTAAAGAGGCATCTCTCATCTATGGCAGCCTGAAATGCAACCTTAATTAGCTGTATAGACCTATCTAGGTTCTTGGGTTCCCCACAATCTAAATACAAATTTAATAATCTTAAGAATATTAAAATGGCACGATTCTATAATAAATAACCAGATTTTCCATCTCTCAGTCTTTTGTTATTGTCAACCATTTGATTGTGTAATGGTCTTTGAATCAAGTACCTTAAAGACCACATCACATTAGGAAAACTAATCTAATGGTCATTTTCCTTGCACTTAAATATATAGAGAGAATCTCCTGTAGTTGAAATTTTAGCTATCAAAAGAAGCATTGCATTGACTATGTCTAATGGAAATGGCCCTTGGATCAACTACCACCATAGATTAAATAACATTAAAAAAGAGGAAAACTACTCCGATGGTCCCTGTCCCTAAACGTGAATGGGACAAAGAGGCAGGCATAGGTTCACTTGTGCTAGAGGTGATTACCATATTTCTCAAGTAGGTAATGACTAATGTTACAAGCTTTAGAAATTTTATAAGCAATCAGCAAGTGAGGTTAGAAGGTTCTTGAACTAAGCTTTAATTAGGTGGCTTCCCTTCGGAACAAGGAGTGGTAACCCTCGACATAAGATGAATGATGGGAGTAAAGGTGCGCATAATGCGGACGATGGCATGAACAGCAACAGATACCAGAGAGTTTGGATGTGGTACAAGAAAAAGAAAAGAAAATTGGCAGTAACTTTCATAACAGGGGGAAAAAAAGCTCGAAAATGGTTATTAGTACGACTTCCCAAGGCATTTTGTTGGCAAGGAGGGAATTTCTGATGTGGGTCATTCTGTAAAGGGTCTCAAGAGCAATGATTAAAAGCTGAAAGGCTTAAAGACAGACCCTATCGCGTGATTTTATAAAGCAAGGAAGAGTACTCCAATAAAATGTTTGCCTTGTACCAGTGAAAGAGAGAAAGGAAGACAAGGAGAGGAATAAAGAAGAAATCACCAAGCTACAGTAATTTCATGACTGACATGCCTGCAGATGAATGTTACCGTGACCATGTTGAGCAAAAGGCCCTCATTTCAGAGATTCACATGGTGTAACAGGTTGGTTTATTGTGTTTCTGTTGATGCGTACTTCACAAAATACCTAGCAGAGGGGCCAGTGAATTGGTGAGTTGGGAATATGGACGGCAAAGTTGCCCAAGCCAGAAGCAATAGCAGCTGCTTGTCAGCTGAAGGATTCTATTCACAAACCTAATCCATTTATTTCTTGTGGTCAGATGAAGAGCAAGACGAGAGTACTACACAAATCTAATTCAACTATGTGGGTGCTATAACATAAATATGCACAATGTCCCCAAGGACATTGGACTCTTATAATTTGTGCCTGAGATATGAACATAGTTTTCTACATTGTCCCCTGCTCATTCACTGTTAGTCAAGTCTCGCAGTTCTAAGTCTGGAGAGGCTCCTATAGAGTTGAGGTGAATCTTAAAAATCGAATAGCCTAATTTGTAAGATGGTTATTTCTTTCTATCAAGTGATCCCCTAAGTTTCATCATCAATTCTAGCATGAAGTCTGAGCATCGATGCATGGAGGGTAAAATCAAATTACGAGTCAAAAAACTCATGTCCATGGCAATGCTATAGAGATGGGACGTAGTTAAGGAAAGAGGAACTAGTGAAACAATTAGCATACGTTCAGTTTCGCCTAAAAGAAGAGCCAAGGCAAAGAACAACCAACGGGGAACTAAACTGGTGCTTCCTCGGGCAAAGCATTGAACGACAATCTCTCAATAATCAAAGGGGCTATCATAGTATTGGCAGGAATATGATAGACAAAACTCCCCAGATATTTGTTGAAGATTTACAAGACTTTGGATGTAGTACATCCAGTTTAGACTAAATTAATCACATATTATATGATCCATTTACTGGGAGGAAAACCAGCAGACTAAGATTTCACAGGACTGAAATTTCAACTGAGCATCGAGACTCTAGAACATGAAATCTTAGTTGGCGAGATCTGAAGACTTTAAAAGATGACATAAACCAAATTAATTGCAGATAAAATAATTCTTTTACTGGGAAGGTAATCATCAATCAGCAAAACCAAAGAATTTAGAGTGCTGAATTTTCAACCGAGTGTTAAATTCTAGAACACCAAGAGTACTAGGGTGCCGGGAAATTGAGACTGGTGTTACCCTGGAGGCCAGGGAGATGCCAATAAATAATATATTAGATGGATATTCAGAATCACACCAAGGACCTTGAGTATACTTTTTGATGTCAAAAATGTTATCCCCTTGATCATCTGCTGGAAACCTGTGCAATTTCTTTTCTTATTATTGTGCCCACTTTCTAATATCACTAAGATGGTCTCAAATGGCTTGGAATTTTTTATTGTAAGAGAATTTTTTTGTGCAGTATGACAATCTGTTTGTGTTATTGATGGTCATGCATTCTAGAAAAACTTAAATTGAATTCAATGTTTAGGTAGGTATTATTTTCCTAGAGAGACTGGTTTGACGATAATTGAGCTGGAAGTCTTGGAAATAAGATGACAGCTTAGATCCATCAGAAGAACATGATAAGCAGAGCCTAAAACTATGGTTTCCAACATTTCATGTTCATATAGGCAACGAACGCTTGGTAACAATATTCAGGATAGAATTGTTCTTCTAAAGAAGATTACAGTAAAAGAATACCCTTTAGAAATGATTAGATACAAGGAAGATATTCACAAGGAATCCAAGAATTTTTGGATCAGATGACCTTCATTCTAGCAGCTGATGGACAAGTGAAAAACGGCACCACGGTTTCAATCAACTGGTTTCTAGATATTATAAGTAGAATTCCATGGCAAACAGTGTCTAATGTAGGTGTCAAGAAGCTCCTACACATCATCGGAAGGCAATTAACTTGTCAAATGGTTGGTCAAAGCAATTAACCACGCACTGACGGCAGATAAATCTGGTGAAAGAATCTTAAACAGGTGGTGGACAAGCACTTAATCTGTGAAGTTAATGGTCCCCTATAACAAAACAAAACAGAAGATGCGGTAGATTAACTTCATGACTTCATGCATCCTCCTCTTCCTAATCAAAACAAAGCTATCTGAAAAGGAAGGAAAGTTCAGTAGACGAGGAAATCAACAAAAGTTATAGGGTCAGAAAGTCAAGCTTGATTGGAGATTTTGGCCATTATTGAATGTGCGAATGGATGCATCAACTAGTTAAAGAGCATTAGGGCCCAATATTTTAGAAGGTGTGATGCTTTATCAAGACAGCTACAATAACAAATGGGTTCAAATCCTAAGGATGACAAAGGGACTATTTTTTTCTTTTCCTAGCCATGAGGTTCTTGGAGCTAACTTTTCATCTGAATTGTTTTAGACATTTATTTATGATTTAACATTGATTCACCTACTAAGGCATCTTATGAGCTAAACACCCTTGTTGAATGAATAAGGGTAAAGGAACTGTTAATAATGTTTAAGAGCCTCATTAAGACCAAGATCACTAAACAACTTATGTACTTTACATTGATGATGCTAATGATATTGTAGTAAAGAGCATAATGCACATTTATAATATAATAAAGAGCTTAACGCATGTTTATCATCTATAAATATATAAGCAAGACAGAGGCGGTACTCTAGCTTTCATTTAATCAGTGGTTGATGAATGAGAACATAATTATAAATGGCAGTGTATGTCATGTCTACCAGAGTAACAAAATTACAGGTCAAACTGCATTTCTTTTGTTGAGACCTAATTAGTAAGATATGATTTTCAATTGTTTGGACCAGAATCAATTACATCAGATGTGACTTGAATAAGATATATCATATATTGACCCTTGTTAATCTAGTTGGCATTCACAATATCAAGTAGATTACTGCTAGGATGAGTTACAAGAGGCAATGGATCGACTTATAGTTGTATAAGGATGTGTGTTCCATTGAAGCTACATTAGGCGATTCCACCCTAAAAAGGCTTTATTGATGCATTTTTTTCTGTTAGTGTAAGATGAAAAAATAGTTCATTTGTTCTCATGAATTTTTTAGCTTGGCTTTTCCTGAAGGCTGGCAACTCCAACATAATCTGGATGTCATCATTCTAACCTAGCAACACATTCAATGTGCTGAACTTCTTGTGGAGCAAGAAGTGATAAACTACATAACAATACTAATAGAACAATTTTCCCCAAAATAATGTATCTACACCTTCAACGGCTATTTCACAAGAAGATCAATTGCAAGAACAGAATGAAGTGGATCTCCATCATTTACCATATGCAAAAAAGCACAGAGAAAGGAACCAGGGTTGAAATTCATCACAAAATGGCAAATGAAAACTTGCCTAACAAGTCACTAGTTTACTTCCAAGCAGTAAAATTAGATGTTAAAGTAGATCCTTTGTTGAGATCCCTCCAGTTGTGACAGAGAAGAAAGAATCTGATTGTATTCAACTTTACATATTAAATATGACTTGATTTTTGAGAGAAAAATGTGACTTGGTTTTGGAACTAAATAGATATCATATCTTGATATGTCATTAATGGGGAAGGGTGAAGTATAAAAAAAGGAATGCTATATTTACATGTGTGAATAGAAAAAACCAGCTATGTGCCACATGAACTATGCTTATGCTTGATCTTTATGTGGGACTCACACCTGATGCTGGTGAAGCTCACAAACAAGAGGGGAATGGGTGTGGTTCACCAAATGCTCAGGTAACCTTTTTTTTTTTTTCAGAGAAAAAATATACTTAGGTAAAATTGGGATTCCAGATTCAGAGACTAGGTGAATTCAGAGCAAAGAAATGAGTCTTAAAATGATCTTGTCCTGTCCAATTGGCATAAATGAGGTGATAAGAACTTCCATGTCAAAGAGGCATTATTTACATCTTTTTCTCTTATACTGAAGTCTATAAAGATCTTCCAAAGTTCCCTGTCATCTCCTTCAAGGTTCAGTAATTATAATAATCCAGTAAATCAAACAACTCAAGAATTTCATTTAGAGAATTATTAAAACCAAAAAATACTGTATGCATTATTTGCCTTTTCTTCTATACCATTGCTAAAATATTTTGAATTATTTATTCAGCATATCTTGATGGTTCTAAATCAAGGTTTTAAATATTATGAGAAGTGTTCCGATTTTTTCATGAAATGAGACACCCCGCGTTTCAATCCTCAACCCAATCAGGCATCCCAGTACTGGGTTGGAATACTTTTTTCTTAAAAGAATTTTTTTATGAAATTTCAATGTTATATTCAATTTTTAAACATATTTAAACTTCAAAAGTTATATCTTTATGATAAATTAGATATATTTAATATCTATATCATTGGCACTATAATATATTATGGCCAAGATAGAATGAGATGAGATGGTCAAAATTAATTCCAGAATCTCTCTGTGATGAGACATCTCAACTATCTCGGCCTCCATCTCATCGAGACTTAAATCATTATTCTAAACTATATCACTGCTAAGTATATAAGTTAAAATAAATTTTAATATCAATATATCATAAACTAAAGTAGAAATTGTCTAGCTAACTCTAAGTAAACCCACATCATTCAAAAAGAGAGAATTATCAATTGCAAAATTGAACTTCAAAGAAGCAAATAAACGAACCAGATAACCATGCACTTAGAAAACTAAAAATGAGGCCATTTGAAGAGCAAGACCACGAGAATTGATTTTTCAAGATTGAACCTCAATGTTGTTACGTCTTATAAACTTAAAAATATCTACAAAATGTGCCAAATTACTTGATATGACCAAAAGATTGTCAAAGATATTTCAGACTCTAGACCTTACTCCAGTAGAGGATACAATGGACAAACACTTGAAGCCCTCTCTTCTCTCCGCAGCTCTAGTCACAACTTCATGTATGGTAAAAAGGCACAAGAAAGATGACCCTGCATTGCACACAAGGGGGAATGGCGATGCTGATCACTGGATGTAGAATTTGAAAGAGTAGCCTCTAGCTAGTCTTAAATGAGGCACATTGGCAGCCTCCAATCCACTGCCAGAGAAATATTACAGCAAGGTGACTTTAGTCAGGATTTCAAAATACAAAGGTTAGTAGTTAGGGTAAATTTGCAATGCACAGGTTTGCTAAACTCATGGTGCGAGGAAATCCCAATCTTTATTTTCCCCCTTCCTTTATCCACTAGTAGTCAAACCCTTATTTGTAGCATCATTATTTATAACCTTCTTTCTATAAATTAGTTAATAAAAATATCTTCCAAATCAGTGAACAGTAAGCTTGTGTGCTAACAATGGTAGGGGTGTGTGCTAAGCATAAATGTGCACCCATGCATGCACAAAGAGAATCTTTAGCTTTATGAATCAAAGAATAATTCAATAGTCTGAAGCTTATAAGAACTATGAACTAGAAACCAGGGGGCATCATCATCAACCATCCAAATTATCATATAACAAATCTTGATTTGTTTTCCTCTTTTCTTTTTCTTTCTTATTTGAAGGGTGGAGGATTAACGAACTTGGTTCGACCATGATACTATAAAAAAATGGGGTAGAAAATAAAAAAGCTATGTTAGTACCTTAATTTAAAATTCATGTTGGATTTTCTTTCACTAGCATAGCAAGCAGGTCTATATAATTGAGTATAAGCAAGGATCACAGTGACAAAGGCTGTATGCTTACAATTACTGGCTGCATGCTTGTAGTCTCCACTAGTCAGACTCAGCTACAGGCCTTTTGCAAGTTATAGGAGTAATTCTGAGTGGTAGAAGCAACAAAATGGAATTCAATTGAAGACAACCAACTAGATGGCAGATGCAGCACAGCAGACATTTTTCTTTTCATTCCTTTGATCAGGTCCACCAACCCAAGATTTTTCTTAGAAGAATCTCCATGGAAAAATATCAATTTCAAAGTTATTGTTGTTATATAAATATGACTTTCACCATGCTAAGAGGCATAAACGCCTGCTCACTAGCATGGATTTTATAATCCTGCATTGATCTTTCAGTTATAGCAAAACAAGTTTAAATTTGTATTCTGCATCATTACTTTCTTTCATATATTTCTATGATAAGTCCTACTAGCTGTTTTTAGCACAGTATGGACATAAATCATGACTACTAGGCCTATTGTTCCATTCTAAACTAGATATGAATTATTTTCAGTAACTTCAAAGTAGCTTTGCCATCTGCTCAATAATATAAATCAAAAGGAAACTTCACCAACACAAGTGACTTTTGTCATAGTTTACATAACTGCTGACTTATATTAATCAACTGCTATATTCATAAAGTCTATTCCCTTTTTGTTATTCCTTCTTTTGTTTTAATTGGAAATGAATTTTTATTAGATGGATCATTAAAAAAAAAAATCAAAGAAAAAATCAAAGGGCTTCCAAAACTTCTCACAAATCCAAATATTTCAGAGTTGTTATCCCTTGTTGGAAGTATCCAAAAATATGAAAGAAAGCAAAGAGTCAAATAGAGAGTTCTGGAAATACATAAATCAGTTTTGATCCTTACAGTAGAAAAGAAATGTGAGAGAATCATGATAGAGGAAATCCCAGTCAGACTCCATGATCTAAAATGATGATTTATATTGATAAACGTGACAGGTTAGATATCATGCTACTGCTCAAGGCCAACTGGCACGTATGAAAATGAGCAGACAGACTAATGACAATGCAACTATTCTTGTTCTGCCTTGCCTTGCAAATATAAAAGTAAATAGCTCAAGTGAAAGAAGGGAACAATTCAAAACAAAAATCTGCAAATATATAATCCAACCCAATATGAGTTTTGCAGTATGCATAACAATAAGCAATCACAGTAGTAGCAGCAGCAGCAGCAGTTGTTGTTGTTATAATAGTAGTAGTAGTAACAAGATATTTTTTACTTTCATGACTGTCCAGTTTTACTTTCATGATAAAAAGATATTTTTCATCGAAAATGTTATTGTTTGACTACTGTAACTTACGATTCAAGAATCCATATATGCCAGCATAAAAAAGAGTTTCAGAACTGATCAACAAAATCAAAAGCCTTGGTACCGTTTTAACCAGAATCTGCATGTCAATCTTTTGGCATTTCAAATATTTCTTGGTAGTGAGCTTCCTAAAATCAAAATTTAACAGGCATAGGCCCTTTACTCTTGCCTATTATATGTTTCATATCAACAGCGGAGTCCAATTCAATGAACTCCTCTTTTGTTCATCAACTAGGCCTTCAGTAAGGCCTCACAAAGAGCCCAAATGTTAGTCTGAACAATATTTCTGACCCAATAGGAAAGGATCCAGAGCATAATATCTTGCTTGAGGAATATCTAAAGATGATACCACACCTAGTCTTTCTGGAGTGACTTTTTTTTTCAGAACAAATTTTTGTGAAGTTTAAGCTAGCCTTGATAAGGAAATTATGAATGAAATAGACCATCTTGTTTCATATAATGAGGATCTATTTTGTAATAGAAAACATTTTCTCCCAGCATTAACCAGCCATTCTAATTATTTTTATGAAGTCTGTATCACCTCTTGATAAATTTCTTGTGATCTAACCAAAACTGTCATACCAAGAATCTTAATGATGCCCTCTCCTTAACATCACCATCCAAAAGAACAATCTAGCTAATCCTCCATCTATAAGAATGAGATTCATGCCTGGCCCAAAATTTTGAATTTGATCCTAGCAATGGTCCATGCTTACTTTGGCTGATTGGCAACAAACCTAGGGTTGTGGTGGTCCAACTTGAGCCCATTCTATTAGCAACACTAATCTCTGCTCACAAGGAGTCCAAACAAAGGTAAGAAAACCACAATACATGCTCACTGAGAAAATATGAACAAGCTCAAGCCTCACGCTTGTATTCTTAGCATCCACAATATTCCACAAAGAGACACCATGTCCAAAGAACTAGCTTCCTACAATAGCTCATCCCTCTAGTTTCTCCTGAAAACAGACCAACCGCATAGACCCCTAACCTAACACTCCAAGGATCAACCACAAAAGACATATAATCTGAAGTTATGCTAAACAATGCGGGGAACAAAGATGCAAGATGACTATCCCCTCACTAAACCTAACCACAAAACTCTCTTCAACTACAAAATTTTTGACACCATTCATAGTATCATCTTGCAGGTCTAAACTCATAATTCTAACTCTAGACACCCCTGATGATAATTGATAATACCCCTTATTTTCAACCCCTCGCAACTCCCCTTCCCTCCCCTTCTCCCCCCCGGCCCCGAAACACACACACACACAAAAAAAAAAAAAAAAAATCGCAAACCACTTAATTCAGGCATAGAGGACAGAAATGCTAAAAAAATGTTCAACATCAAATTTCTCAAGAGAGTTATCCTTTTTATCAAATGATAAGGGAGCAAGGTAGAGACAGCTTAGCTCAATCATCAAAACAATTTCATTTAACCTCCAAGAATATAATTTAAGTAAGACCAATCATTAGTTTTAGAGGACGATATGGACAACTAAGAGATGCATATACAATGATATCAATCAAGTTAAAGAATTGTAATACCTGGCTTTGGGCTGACTTAAAAAGAGGTTGTGCCTGGTCCATTTGACCGGCCTAGGCTGAAGAAAAAGGAAACATGAAAGAAATGGAACAGGCTAAATTGACTCAGTCAAGTCAACTCGATGCCTGAGTTGACCCGAGTGATCAACTCTAGATTCAAAAGCCAAGTTTGAGTCGGAGTCAAAGATGATGAAGAAGGAAAAAAAACAAGAGAGGAAGCCGGACTCCAATAGGAGTCTGACCAGGGAGAGGTCCTCCTCTCTATAAATTTTTTCCTCCTTTAAAATCCTCATGGTTTCTATCATGTCCTAATTTGCTAACTAAGTTAGATGCATGACATGGCCGCATAACTCATAGGTGATACCCTAGAAATTATGCAAGGACTAATTTTTTTTTTTCAAGTTATCAATTATCCAGAGCTTGAAAATTCAATTATAATTTAAGTATTATCCAATGTTAATGTTTTCAATTCAAAGTTCAATTAATTTTAAACATTATTTCACTTGCAAGGACTATAAATTATGTAATTATAAAAGCTATTAGACGATTTAATTGTCTTTTCCTACTAATACATCACTCTAACCAAACCATAGAAAACTAAGCTTAAGCATCCTGAGCTCTTAAAAAAAAATACAACGAATATATAATGAGCCTTAGCCCAGTAAGAATCTCCTACACACACTTATATGCACATGTATACTCATCATAAAACATCAATAGATAGACTATAACATTTACATTCATAGGTGAACAAATATATGGCATCCAACAATATAACCAAATGCATGCATAATTACAGGAGCCACAAACATATGCATCAAGCATATAACCACATATAAACATATGGATCATGCTCAATCAACAGGTATCTCATCAAGATATAAACTAAATATGATATAGCTAGCAATGCATTTCCAAAATATTGCAATCCTTTTAAGACAATTCTATCAATAATATCTTTAGTTAAGTTCATTACACACAAGATCAATCTTGCTAGCTCGGTACTAGACTAGTCATAGTCATGCTTCAGCTCCTGGCAGGCAAGTAAATCTAACTATGCTATAGCCTGTGGTAGCAACCACAACCATCAATCTAGCCATGCCTCAAATTTATGGCGGCAATCAAATCAATCAAGTCTAACCATGCTTCAACCCGCGATGGCAACCATGTCTAACAACATTACAACCCACGATGGCAATCAAATCTAACCGTACTTCAGCTCATAGTAACAACTATGTCTAATCGCGCTACAGCCCGTGACAATAACTAAATCTAGCCATGCTTCAGCTCACAATGGCAAACATGTCTAACCGCGCTACAACCTGCAATAACAACTAAATCTAGCTATGTGACTAGTCTATTACAACATCATCATCATCATCCATACTATTTACCTTTTTTATTTTTTTAATTATTATTTTAATTCAATTCCACAAGCACATAAACATGAATTCTAATATAATTATAATAAATCATATAGAGCTCAAAACATATACACATATGATTTATAACCATGCAAAATATTTTCATCATAATAAATTTTCATATATAATCAACATAATATCATTATCACATGAATTATTAAAACATGTGCGATCATACCAATATACTTTCCATAATAAATTTTCATGCATCTCATAATATAACTAATACATGTATTATCAAAATATGTATGATTATACTAGCATATACACAGATGCATAAATATGCACTAAAATTCTTGGCTCAAACAGAAGCTATGTTTTAGCCAGAGAATCAACTCTACCCTCAAAAGTATGCCTATCAAATCCATTTATTAACATTAATAAATTAGTAACAAATTTGCATCTAACATCCTCGATTGTTCAATAATCGATTTACTGCTAGATTTAACATGGCTGTAGTCTAAGCTATATACTCTTAAATTTAATAACAAAAAGAATGTAATCTAATCTTAGTTTAGTTAATAGGATGGGAAGGCTAGACTCTAGGTTGGTCTCCTTCTTGCTTTGATTGCCACTCATCTATGAAAATACAATTAATCCATAATTGAAATATTAAAAATTTTTAAAATAAAGAGCTAAGACTAGGGTCCATTGTCTAGGGATCTAGCGTTCTCAATCCAGAGGGCAGGTCCAAGGCTAAGGCCTAGGGTCTATGGTTCTCCCCCCCAAATGCCCTCAAATTGTTAACCCAGGAAGTGTAGGTTAACAGGATTAAAAGGCAAAATTTAATAATCCCACCACTTTGATCTTACCCCTTTTCTTTTTTTAAGGTTAATGATCTTAACACCCACCACTCTGATCTAACTTTTTTTTAAAATTAATGATATTAACAAAATGTTAATGGCATTTTCACCTCTTTCACATTAGCCTTATTCCACAGTGAACGCCTGTTATACTTTACTCTTGACATAAATAAATATAATTAACAGAAAAAAAAAATTATGCCTTTAAAATTTGCACTATACCAGAAGAGATGCAAGAGAGAGTAAGATGTGAGGGAATGAGAGGGAAGAGAGAGAGAGAGAGAGAGAGAGAGAGAGAGAGAGAGAGAGAGGATGAGGAGGGTTCCCCAAGGGTTGAGAACCCCGGCCACAGGCGGTCTTTGTGAAGAAACGCAAGGGAAAACTCTGAGGCATCAACAGGGAAGTTTTTACCCCCGGAACGTGACTGATTGTCACCCATACCACTCAGCCATTGCCGGATCTGGGCCAAGAGAAGGCGAAGATGAGGAGAGGTCGGGCAGAAGACCCCTGATGGTCGACAGGTGGTGTCACAGCCCCATGGCAGCGGGCCAAATAGAGTGTTAAAACTCTCTGTTTTGAAACAGAGTAATGCCAACCCATGAAGCAGCCGGTGGCTTCCAAATAAGCGATATTGGCTGCTGGAGACTAGAGAGAAGAGGTTGAGGGATGGAGGGAGATGAAGTAAGAGAGGAGACGGACCTCGCTGGCGGTGTTGCTCGCTGCCGGCGGTCGATTGCCGGCCCCAAAACAGAGAAAGCACGGGCCGACTCCATCCTGATCTTCCGGCAATCCAACACAGTATCGTTTTCCTCTAAAGGTTGCACTTCGCTGAGGGCACGGGGAGAAGATAATGGACGAAGATTTGGGGAAGAGGACGAGGCGGCAACCGTTGATTTCAGCCAAGGAGAAAGAAGAAAACTATGGCGGTGGCCGGCGGTTCTGACGAAACGAAAAAGGGAAAGGAAATCGGTGGTAAGCTTTGATTGGGGAAACGGATATTAAAAGAGAGAGTGGGGAATCTCCAGCGAACTGCATTCTTATAACTTCCCTACACTTCCCTTGGGGGTTTAATCGTGGGGGCGCGAGGGCGGAGACGTTACAAATAAGGGGCTGATTTATTTATTTATTTATTTATTTATTTATTTATTTATTGAGACGTTACAAATAAGAGGCTTATTTATTTATTTATTTATTTATTTACAAATAAGGATGGTTAACAGAGCCCAATCCAACCGTTTAACCTCCACTCCTTCGATAACAACGCCCTCAACAGTTTCCGTCGAGCCTTGGTTCGTCAAGCGGCCGACAATCCCATCCTTTTTTCCTCTCCTCCGATCAACGTCGATCAAGCATCGGCCATTTCGGGTAAGTTTCCCGCTTCCTCTTTTTCACGTTAATGGGTTCTGGCAGGCCGTCGATGGCCGCCGGTGACAGCGGGATCGAGCCAAAGCCGTTCCCTGTGCCGTCGTCGTGGATGGACATTACCCCAGCCACTAGTCAGGCAAGCCAGGTGGGGATCCCGTGTTTTCCCTTGTTTTTACTTCACGCTTCTAAGCCTTGTTTTGGCTCGGTTTTATTCAGCTGCCGCATGCTGGCCGTTTATTGCTGCCTTGTCGGCCACACGTCGCCGGTTGTGGGCGGGGTCGTGGCCTCACCACCGGACCTACCTGGCCGGCTGCATGCTGGGGCATCGCTCGCTTGAGCAATGTCGATGGGATAGAAGCCCCCATTGCTTCTATTTGGCTCTTCTTTCTTCATCTTTGAATTTCTTTAAGATAATTATGATCGTTTTGAATGCATCATGCATCTTGCTTATCAATAATTAAGAAATTATACCTTGGGGTAACCACTTCGATAAATGAGCTTTCAAAAAAAAAGAACTGATAATATTATTTCATGATAATAAGTCAGGAATATTATTACATATTTATAAAATTAAAATCCTAATTATTCAAAAAAAATTAAATGCAATTAGATAAAAAAAATCTTTTAAAAAAATCTTCTAATGAAACTAATATATAATTAAAAAAATAAATTATCATCTAAGATCAAGAGTTTTCTTAAATCCTTCGAGTTAAAGAAATCTTATATATTTAAAAAGATCTTTAAAATTAGGATATCCTATAACTCTTCTTCCTTCTTTCTTTGTCTTCAAGACCCAAGAATAGGTCCCTCTCATCTGCCAAAGAATACATGGCCATCATCTCTCGCATGGTATTCACCTTGAACTTCATGAGTGCCACAAAGTTTTATTTGAGACTACTTTATTGTACTATCTTGATTTTGATTAGATGCCCATTTCTTCATACAATAAGTTGTTAGTATGATTTGTCTGACTCGAGCTATCAGGCACTGCTACTGGATTAGTCTTGCCGTCCTTTGTCTTTCCTACCCTTAGGCATAATTGCTTAGATATTCACTTTGATTATCAGCTGCAAATCTATTGGTGTTACTTCTCTTGACAGAAAATCGTTGAAAAAGGGGCCTTACGCTCCATCGAAGAGAAATCCTAATTCTTTAAATTATTTAATTTTTTAAATGAGATAGAAATTGAGAAATTTAGATTTAAAGGTAACTTAGATATTAAAGTTGAAATTAAGAAATTGAAGATGATGGTTAACCAATGATGAGTTGATATTATTATTGATTTTAAATCAATTAGATATGTTAGATGTAGAGTGGCAATACATCTGGATAGAAGTAGGTTTTCATGAGACGATCACTCATAGAATTATAGATATTTTCTATATATGCTAATGATCTAAATAAGTAAACTATGAGAATTCATATATATTGTATAATTATATCTGCTTCGTTACATAGAACCATTATGCATGCTTATGATTCATGGTGATGGTCTAAATAAGTAAGTTATCAAAATTTTTGTATATAATCATCATATATTATATTTACTTTATTATATATAACCATCATACATGTTGATGGTACATGCGTTGTTTGTATCAAATTTTATGTGAAATATATTACTAAATTATATTTTGACTTGATCAGCACTAAAATAAATTCTAATAAAATTTAATTGATCAAATAGGAGATATTTGGATTAATTATGAATTATAGATTGCTATTGCGGGCATGTAAGGATGTTATGAATTGCCGCCACAGATAGAAATAAAGAGGGTGATTGGCTGTCACAGGTAGAAACACGGAGTGTTGATGCCTCCAATCATAGGTAGAGACATAGTATTGGGGTGGCACTTTGTAATTATGTAAATAGAAGAAAAAATATGGCAGTATGTGCTGTAATTTTCCATAGAAAATCCTCGGACATGAAGATCCAACATGTGCAGCTGATATTCACATCTATATCTAACAAAGACTAACTCATAACTGTCAGATTATGACCAGCAGGTTATAATCCTCAATCTAGAGGCATGTCTTCTGTCATTGTGTGATGCACCAAGTTCATTCACCAGGTCGGCTTTGTGATAACCATTTTGCCATGCAGACAGTGAAGAGAATTGATGAAGATTGATGGTAATCCTATAGCCAATCTATAATCTATGAAATTAATCTGTGGAGTTTTATAATTAGTCCCCTGCCTTTGTTCCCTATCTAGTTGATGCCAAAAGCAAGACGATGTATCAAGGTTGTCGATGATGATAGAATGAATAAAAAGAGCTAGATCACTCTGTAGTTCATTAATGCTACTGGGATATTCCAAATTAATAAATACTTGTCTATTTATCTATCCTCTAGACAATGCCACCATGATAGTTATCTTTCATTAAGTCATTTGCATAAGCAAGATCTAGGACAATCGCTTAGAGCTTAGCAATTCTCATGAGCCACAGAATGCAACTTTGCCTTGATCACGAACTCATTCTCAAAATTAACGTTTCATTCATTCACATCATATCAAACACAAAGAAGCGTGTGACTTCAAAATTAATTTATCAATTCCAACACAAATAAAGCTGTTTCAGCTGAAAACACCAGTATTCATTTAGTAGGCTGCTATTAGAACTCAAAAGTTCTGCTTGCAACCATGAGAATGGTTCATCCTGTACATAAAACAAGGAAAGATTGTTTTTTTGACTCTCCAATCTGTACATAGCGGTATAAACTCAGACAGGGCCGAGAACACGCCCTACTCTCTAAATTTTCTATCATGGGAACTTGAGAGGGTACCATCATAGCATGAACTAGCAAAGAAGAGCACCACGTTCCTTGTCACAATGGAAGAACTGCACTCCGACCTCGTCCATGTCCTGACAAAAAGAGCCTCCTGCTGCTGCTCGATGGAGACCTTTCCAGTTCTCGAGGTTCCCTCTGCTGAGGAGCTCCCTTTGAAGCACTCCCCTGCTTTTCCCCCTTCTTAGTAGCGCTTTCTTCTTCCAAGTCCGAATCTTTTCTCTCCTCGCTGGATCCTGCCTCTGGATCTGCCTTGAAGAGGTGAGCAGCAAGGGAGGATGAGTCCATGGAAACTGACTGCCGAACCGGCCGCAAACCATCTTCCCCCGGACCGCTTCTCACCCAAAACTGCGGACTTGGCGGCGAAGAAGAAGACGCGGCTAATGGGTCCATCGCAATTCCAATTCCAGCTCCAGGTTCTGCCACTGCACTCTCTGTTTCCCCTTCGACTTCCACTCGATCGGTCTCCGGCAGCCGGACGGCAATCTGGGTATCCTCCGCCAGAGGAGAGGAGCCTGAATTGGGGTCCACCAGATCGGCGGTGGCGGCGAGGAAAGAAGAAGGAGAAGGAGGGAGAGCAGCGGTAGCTGGAGGGACGATGGGGGCGCGGCAGAGGGGACAGTTGAGATGGGAGCGGAGCCAGGTATCGATGCAGGGGAGGTGGAAGGCGTGGCCGCACTTGGGGAGGAGGCGGAGGAGCTCGCCGTCGCGGAAGTCGGCGAGGCAGACGGGGCAGCCGTCGCCGGCGGAGCCGAGGAGGCCGTCGCCGGACTTGTAGGCCCAGACGGCGATGGACCGGATGGTGGGCTCGTCAAGGCCGACTGTGCGGATGTGCCACGCGTGGTGTCCGTCCGCCTCCCGCACCTCGAAGAGGTCGCCGCCACGGTCGTCTTGTGCGGAGGCGGCGGCTGAGGGGCCGCGGCGGTGCCGGCGGCGGAAGCGGTGGAGGGCGCAGAGGGCGAGGAGGAGGAGGAGGGAGGCCGCGGCGATGAAAGAGGTGGCGGCGACGAGAGGGATGGGGAAGGGCTTGGAGTCGTGGTGGGGTTGGATGGGGGTGGACTTGGAGGGGAGAGAAGAATAAGGAGGTGGGGAATAAGAGCATAGTTGGTAGAATTGGCAGGCGGCGTCGCATACGGTGAGGCAGTCCGTGGCGTTGGGCCTGGGGTAGAGGATCCGACGGTGGAGGAGAGCCATGGGAGGAGGAGGAGGAGGAGGAGGAGGGAAGAAGGGTTGGCTTTGTTTCGTTTAAGTTCTTTTGGTTACACTGGATGGACGGGTCAATGAGGTCGGAGGGAGGCTGAGGCGTGGGGTCGACGGGGGGAGCGAAGGTGGCCGGTGTGAGAAAAGGCGGCGTCGGATATGCCGCTTTGTCCCGCATGTTATTTTCAGAACGTACCATGCTACGCTGGAGTTTAGACTTTATGGAAGCAGCCGGCCCGTCCGGTGCAGGTGGGGACTGGGAACAAAAGCCGGAACGGATGGTGGTCAGCGACCATACAGGCCAAGTCAAGGAGCTGGAAGACGAATTTTATGCGCAACTTTTCGGGTGCTTGAATTCTCGACTAAATTTTGTAGGGCTTCGCGAAGAACAAAAAGTTTGATAGAGCATTACCTGCAAATTAACTAGCCATCCAATTAGTAACCAATAGGATGCTGATCTTCCGGTCTGCGTCTATTTCTTACGAGCATGAAGCAGTGAAAGGAGGGGAGGGGAACAAGGAGGAGATGATGGTGATGATTGGTGGACTTCAGATTAGCAACAGCATCGCTTCATTCTACTTTCTTCTCTTCCACTTCTTTTTCCCTTTTTTTTTTTTTTTCTCTTTTTTTTTTTTTTTTGGTTGGGGGGGGGGGGGGGGGGGCATTAAACATTCTGTGAGAACCTTTTAGAAGGGTTAGGTTGGAGTAGGTTGGAGCAGTTTGATATATTCATGTGTGTGGTAAATGGTAATAGTAAATGTTGGAAAAATTTATGTTTACTTTCATATAAAACAAATAATTAATATAGAATATGCTAGAACTAATTAATAATTCATGCTTACTGTCCCAAGCTTCTAAGATCATGAGTAGAAGCATGACTATGACTAGTCTAATGTCGAAATAATGAAGATGAAGTTGTTTTAAAACTTTATTTATAATTGGCAATTGCTTTTGCAACATGATATTGAAGCCATTTTAATATATGTATCATTTTTTAGTTATTAATTTAGTGCTTATTCATATCTGTATGTATAAGAATTTTTGTTAAGTTATAAGTTCTGTTTACTATATTTTTAACAAGCCTCAAGACATCATCACTAAGTCTTAATTAGGGGGAGTGAGATGGTGGAAGAGTGAATAAATTGAATAATTTTGTGTATAGCTTGAGAAGTGTAATGAAGATTTTTTTTTTAATTCTAATGAAATAAATATTCCTTTAGGCTATATCATAATTGTTTAGATGTAATGATTTTTTAAGCCTTACATGCCATCAAGGTTACACCCTAAGTGTATGCGACCATATAATTAACCTAACCCAGGTAGCAAGTTTGGGGCATAACACACGCTCTAGTACTAGGAACTCATAAAGCCTTACCTAAAGAATACTGCAATCCAATCACTCATACTAGCCTATCTTACAATGGGTCATACAAATAGGTCATATACATGGCTAGTAAATCAAATTTGGAATGTTAGAGAGCCCATAAACTATATCAAAGTTGAATATTTCCTTGCTTTCCATTTTATTTAAAGTCGTTCATCGGTTTGGAGCTTGTCGGAGAATGTTTCTGGGTCGACATCGGTGACACATGGAATCGGATATGGAAATTTCTGTTAGTGTCATCGTTGGATTTTATACCACAAAAAAAAAAAAAAAAGGATTCAGGGTAGAGACTTTTTAGCCCCAATGATAACAAGATAATATAGGTTATAACATAGAGATGTTTCAATGCAAATATGAGATAAATTTGACTATATTCGAATATAGCCAAATTCAAGATCGCTCATTTTCTTCATCTTTGGATTCACACGGATCTTAAAACCACCCCATCTTTTTTACTTTTTTAATCTTTAAAATTCATGAACTCTATGAATTTAAGGGTAAGGAAGATGATCGAATATAAGTTTGACTATATTCAAATATAGTCAAATCTATCTCATACAAATATTGTAACTTCATGTAACCCTTCTTTTTACTTTACTTTTTCTTATACAATAATATGAAAGGATCCATGGATATTAAGCCACGTAAGTAACATAGTTCATTTAAAAGTACACCCTTTCTTCTACTACTAGACAACTCGAAGAAAAAAAATTCATAACTTAATATTCCCTAATATTAAGTTATATATATATATATATATATATATATTCCAGTCATGCCATTAGAAGAACAATGAGAATAACAATTTCTACATAGTGTGGTAAAATAAATAGCTTCTAAATTATTATATATACATGTAGTGGCCACCTCAAAAGGAAATCTCTACCATTTTTATACTGTTATAATTTATTTTTAGTATTAAACGATAAATATTGATGCTAAAGCTTTAGCCATGTGGGCTACGAAGAATAAAGACTATTCTCTTTTTTTTGTTAATATTTATCTACCAGCCCATTGGTACAAATATTTAAAGATAGCCTTACGACTTTGAACGGTTCTATTTTTCCTTCTAAAAGCCTATATTGCAGCAGTGGGGTACAACAAATCCAACTAATCCCGACTTCCCAAAAGCAGCACCAAGACCTAGAATAAAATTAATCTTTATATAAAGAAGACCATGTTCGTAGAACATAAAGAATTCAATGAAATATTTTCGATTTATATGCTACGATAGGCACTAAACAGACAGAATCAGTGGATTAATTATGCGATAAAAATCTATCTCAGGTTTTAACGGTGCTTTTAATTTTGATCGCAATGGTAAAGATTGAAGGATTCACTGCGGGAGATGCAAGTGGTTGAGGTACTCTTTGACCCTTCAAATATTTCTCCGAGCGACCGATAACTTTTTCAGCCCATCCGTCTCAATCTCCGTTGGATCCCTCGTCCCATGTGCAGAATGGATGCTGACGAATGATTGAAATAGACTTGGGACCGAATCGAGCCTGTTGGCCGTCCGTCCCAGCCTGTAGTCTTCTAAAGTCCTCGGTGGGATCCTCTGCTGCATAAACTTTGTACCAGATATCATGCAAGTTTGGATAACCACTACATATTTTATTAAGAACGCACAGTTATTTCTCATCTATTGTTCATCATCTGTATGTCATTTAATCAATGCTTCTCTATTTGTCAACTGAATCACAGTGATTAACTCTTATTGCAAGAGAGAGCCAGGAGTGTCTGGATGATATGGGTCACTTTCTAATCCATCAATTCAGCGAGAAATCTCGTCCAATCTTGTTGGATGATCCAAACCAAACATGTTGCTAATGTAGATAAGTCTAATTTTTACCGAACCCAATTGGACTTTATTAGTCTTCCAAGTCTTGGTTCTAAAGGTCAATAGGCAGCCACAATTATCTTTTAGATGCGTTTTAGTGGAAACAATTGTCTGATCATGCTCAACTATTAGCCAAATATGCAATCAAAATTTTGTTATATCTCATCTCTACTCTCATCCATCCATCCTTAGCTGAAAAGCATAATTTTAACCATGTGCAGTGAAGAAATTAGTCGAATGAGAGTAGCCTAAGATCTTTAGATGATGGTTCAGACCTCTGGATTACATGCCACCACCAAAGGAAATTGAATACAACTAAAAAGAAGGGACAAAGGGTGGGGGGGGGACCAACAAGTACCAGTAACGATTTAATGCCGAGAAATTATACATTTACAGCCAACAACAAAAAAATAATTTTGTCATGAGTGTTCTTTCTATTGTTTTTTCATAATAATACAGTTGTTGGTCCAGAAATTATTAGCTTAAGGAATACTAGAACTGAAGCTGTTGACATCATTAGGTGGGATTGGCGGAAGGTGTTCAACAACCGCGTATGAAGCATACAAAACTATCGATCAATAATTAGCTTAAGCACGATTTATCATAAGTAAAGCTTTTGATCAAGTCCGCCGTTGCTTTTAAGGAGCTTAGACTCTTAGCCATAGTTTAATATTTTTTTTGAAAAAGTTTCCATTAGTTTAGTCAATATATTATTAACGCATCTCCAGGTGAAGGCAACAGACGCTCCACGCCTGTCACAGATCAAACCTATCAAAAGTTTTTTTTTTTTTTTTTTTTCTTTTCTTTTCTTTTCTTTTCTTTTCTTAATCCAAGAATATAAACCTATTAAAATCTCTGTCAAAGAAGCAAACTAATAGCTTCCATGGTTGACAACAAAAAAATTATTCTGGTAAACGTGACAACTAAAGGTTTGATGAGTGCATAAAGCTGTACGGGTACAAAGGGAATCGCAAAAGCTAGCAGGAAGCAGTAAGCAGTGCAATGATAATAAAAAAAGTCTTTGTTTAAAATTTAAAATTATTTAGACATTCTCTGATCAAGAGCAAAACATATAAAATCTACAAAGTCTAATTTTTAAACAACAATTTGACTATTAAATCTTTAACGTATACCTTCCTTCTCTCGTATTTATATTTTTCTTAATATTTTTCAAAAATAGCTTCTCATCCTTTGATATTTGAAGTCATATTTATCACAAATAAGCATTTTAGCCATCATGGATATTTCTTACTCTTAGTTATTCTTCCAAAGTTATGGTGGCTATAAAGTTGCCTTATAGTCTTGCAGTCAATTCGATTTAAAAAATTATTTAATAAATAGAAAAATTTAAGGTTCATCTAGTATTTGTAGCAAATATCAAAAATTTAAAGATAAAAAGGGAAAAGAAAAAAAAATGTTATCATACCCATATGTTGGTGGGTATATAAGCTTGTTAATTGGCAAGTTGATGTCATTAGTGACAGAGCAAAATTTAGATTTGACAAGCATCACAACAAAATAATGATATAGAATGCACGATGACGAGGGATGATGAGGATTGGCAGTTTAAGAAAATTACGATGGTGATGAAATGAGAATGTGGAAGTTCCTTTGGTATCCTAAGTCCTTTTTTTAAAAAAAAAATATTTGAGATATTAAATCTCAGCCATGCATCTAAAAGAAGGGTGAATTGGTGGTGCAAATGGTGATATTTAATACGTGGGAATTTCTGAATTCCGCCAATCTCTCCCTCCGTTTCCCCTATATAAACTAGCATTCATCGTCAATTCCACGACTGATGGTTTTGCTTAAACTGATGGATGGAAGTTTTGGCCTTCTTGAATTAGTGATGTCTCCCTTGGGATCTTTTTCTTAACCTCCTTCAATGAAGATCAATGCTCCTATCTCAGCCTTCTAGAGCATGAGAAGAAGGAATTAGCCTATCGATCTCTATGGTCCTATTTCAAAGGCCCAGCATAAGATCGATCATTCCGAAAATTCTTTAATTCTAAATCTTTTTCTATAATCCTATCCTACCTCCATCCTTTTAAAGCTTCAGATCGATCATTCTAAAAATTCTTTAATTCTAAATCTTTTTCTATTAGTTTCTTTTATAAGTTCCTTAACTCAGAAGGTGTTAGGTGGCCTTTTTATAAGGTTATTTAGAAAGTGGCTGTTCCACAAAAAATACAGAGCTTCGCATGGTTAACACTGAGTGATAGACTTCAAACCAGCAAAAAGTTAGCAAAGAAAGGATGATCAATAAGCTCCGAATGCCTAATATATGGAGAGCCTTTAGAGACAGTGCCCCACCTCTTCCTCTCTTGCCTCTTCGCTGAGTTCATTTGAGAGATGCTATTGACTAGCTCTAATATATTGGATAAACCAAGATCTTTTCATGACTTATTATCTTTCTGTAGAGTTAGAGTCATTCTGATTTAGTAGATACCTGCTTGGGACCAATTGGCCCTCTTTCTCTATTGGTGTATTTGGAACGAAAGGATCTTTTCTTCTAAATCCACTCGCATACCTATTAACTTTAGAAAAATTCTGTTATCTTTTGATTCTTAAGTATGTCTCTTGAAATATAGAATGGCTACTACTCATGCTTCTTTGAAAAATATTCTTCATATCTTTTAATATTTTTATGTACATCTCTTTCTTTTGTGCATAGTTCTTTATAGTAAAATTTGAAGAAATTTCTTCCTTCAAAAAATTAAAAAAATTAAAAAAAAAAAAAAAAAGTAGAAAAAGAAGATGGATGGAAGTTTCGGTCACGGTCTATTCTCATGGAAGGGTGATTTAAAAGAGCCGGACCAAGGCTTATCTTCTTTTCGTTGGCTCCCAGCCTATTCCATCCGGGAATTAATGATGGCTAGAGAGTAAAGCTGGCTTACAAGCATGGAAGGAATCTTGAGAAAACCATGCGAACTCAGTTATTTCCACAGGACACTGGAACCCCGTTCTTCATGGTTTAGGAGAGAAAGAAATGGAGAATCCTTCGCAGTGTAGAGTTTTTGATGGCGAGAGTTCTATCAATGTTTTGTTGGAAAATGGTGATGGAGGTCACCTCCATTTCATTGAGCCAGCCTTATGATATAATGTGAACGCAAGTTCATCATTGAAATTATTATAATACTCGCATCCGCATTTGTTCAAATATCCTTCCATTTCTTTACTTTAACTAGTTTGTAGAATTATACTGGGAAGGAAGAAACTAAGCCGTATTAAATGTTAATAAACTATTCCACTCTGAAGAAATGTTACCTAGGACAAGGGAATAAAATTCTATAATCCAACTGCGGACTGCAAGCTAATAATTCTACAACATATCACTTGCTTCATAGGGAAGTTCCAGGACAGCAATCAATGTTTGGAAAAATGGCACATCCTAGCCATCAACTCATCATCATGGCAATTTTGTTTTTGGGGTCATGGATTGGTGGGTCATAGAAAACTGTCATATTATATAGCACCACCAAGTGGGTCATAAAGAAAATTGTCATATTATATAGCACCACCAAGTCTCTCAAAAAAAAAAAAACAACACACACTACCGACTCTTTCCCATGAAAGAAGAAGACTTTCTCCTCCCTCTCAACGCAAAGAGGACCACTGAAAACTCCTTTCCTTTTCCCCCCTACAGCCGTCCCACACATACCATCTTCTCATACCCATGGTTGGAACTTAGAACTTGACAAGCCCTCACCCATTCCTTCCCAAACTCCAATACCGCTCCTTTTCCAAGCTTGTTTTTCTATCTCATTCCTTCGTTTCAACACTAATAGCTCTTTTAAACAGGGAATGGTGGAGCCAGAGAGAAATAAGGAGAGGCCTCCATGGCTCTACCCCCTCCTCCGCACTACCTTCTTCCTCCCTTGCCAATACCACAGCAACTCAAACAAGAAGGAATGCAACATGTACTGCTTGGACTGCACAAATGGGGCCATGTGCTCATCCTGCCTCATCTACCACCGCGGTCATCGTTCCATCCAAGTATCCATCGATCTAACACCCATATTCTATAATCTCTTCGTGCTTCTTTTTTAAGCCATTGTATTATAGGATTGATGAATGTCTCCATAATTCTCATTAACTCTTTGGTCCATAGGTGAGAAGATCATCCTACCATGACGTGATCAGGGTGTCAGAGATCAACAAGTTCTTAGACTTGTCAGGGGTGCAGACTTACATAATCAATGGTGCAAAGGTTGTGTTCCTGAACGAGCGGCCACGGCCGAGGCTCGGGAAAGGCGCGACGAACAGTTGCTATCACTGTAAGAGGAGCCTCCTTGATGCTTTCACCTTCTGCTCTCTGGGTTGTAAGGTAACAAGAACACTGTTTTCTTGGTGGCTTCTTCCTTTTTTTTTTTTTTTTTCTTTTTTCTTTTCTCTCTCTCTCTCTCTTCTCTTTGTTAACTCCCCTGTAAGGCTGAAGTTGGATGGGAAAACCAAACTTTCAATGAGGTTGGGCTGTTCTTTCATTCTAGTCATCAGTGTCACAACCAATTGGGAACCGGGATAGGGCGCACCACTGCAAATGGAATCACAATGAACCCCACCAATTATGTTGGGTATCTTTACCTACCCAACAATGAACGCACAGCTTTATCACAGGCCCACCCAGTTGATGAAACCTTTTGAAGAAATTGTCAATAATTTAGGACCAAACTAGTGCCATTACGGATGCTTGAATTTTCTTTTGTTTTGATCGGTAATATATTGACTGGTCCACAGACCCATAGGCCATAACAAGGCATCGTTCGCATAAAGCCAGGATCTTTCCTTCTGGTGTTAGGCCAGTTCTCATAATTTACTGGTTAATGATTCCATTATCAAAGTCTTAGGTGTGTGGGTACAAGAGAAATCCATCCATCTACCATTCACTGATATGCTGAGATTTCCGAGCAGGAATGTTTGCATTCAAGTTATCCTATGAAGCAATCTTCAGCTGGTACCAATGAGTGGCAGATGAGGGGATATCCACAGGAATTACCTGAGTTGCTGCACGCTACTACTTGTCTTGGGGGCAATGCTACTGCATAATGCACCCTCAAATTATTCCCACATGGATTAGTTAGGGCTGGGTCCTTTCACAACAGAGAAGTTTGTCCTCTCCTATGCTGTAGGTGGACTACAGAAGGTCTCACCAACTCCACCAGCTTTGATAGACCAACAGGATGATAGATGTGTTTCAAGAGCATTGCATTAGCTCCCTTGGTTGATTACAGTATGCAAGCCAATGCTGCGCCCTTTGATTTGGAAAGGGTATTATTAATTAGCAGCACCATGGTCATAGTGGTAAACTTAGAATTTGAATGCAATGTAGCTTGAAGGTTAATATTCATTGAAGAGCATGAACTATGTTCTGCTCATTAAGAAAAACATTGATTTTAAATTCGGTGGAAATGTTTTTCCTACTTTCCCGAGAGAGCAAACATGAAGTACATTAAACAAAATACATGGTTCCAGAATTGCACATTGACAATGGATTCATTTGATTAATTGGAAGATGATAGACTAATTAGTAACTGCATCCAAGTGCGAAATTTGATTGAATAAGCTGGTTATGTTCGAGTAGTGTCTTTCTCCCTTTTTTAAAGCAAACGATTGACCTGTTTCTCCTATCAAGAAGGTGAGAAAGAAGCTAAACGTTTCTTGGGTGTCGCAGTTGGCAAGAATTTCTTCAAATGCAACAAATTTTAACAGGAGGCAAATGTCGACTCCATCAAACCTTGGGGATGCTTCTTCAAACAAGCAAGCAGAATGTTCATGCAACGACAACTTCACACTTGATTGCATTTCGCCACCAACACCACCTCCCACAATGGTGACAAACAGGGCGGCAAAGAGGAGGAAGGGAATTCCTCAGAGAGCTCCAATGGGAGTTTGGT
Source organism: Metroxylon sagu (assembly GCA_017589505.3). Lineage (NCBI taxonomy): Eukaryota > Viridiplantae > Streptophyta > Magnoliopsida > Arecales > Arecaceae > Metroxylon > Metroxylon sagu. The sequence goes on along the minus strand of JACVBY030000571.1, from coordinate 532,112 downwards.
GACGCGTTATTCAAGTCAGATCCATCCTTTTGCATATAAAATAAACTTCTACTTGCTTTTGGCAATGTTTCACTATTGAGATTTGTTAAGAGGCAACAGTCTCCTTGTCATGGTAGTATAAGTGTCTCCATCAAATGTACAAGATGGTGCTCTATCAAAAATTTGGTTTGTCTACTTTTTCTCACCAATCTCTGTTGTTTAGTGATCTCTCTCTCTCTCTCTCTCTCTGTGTGTGTGTGTGCGCGCGTGTGTTTACCGAGAACAGCAGTTGAGAGATCAAAAATGAAAACGAGGATCTACCAGAACAGCAGTTGAGAGATCTGTTTACCACACAAAACTCTCAACTGTGTACCAGACAAAACAGATGAGAAAGAAAAAGCGAAAGGTCACAGCTATCAATTATGTTACCGTAGCTATACGGGACCTTATCTCTCTTCTTGGAGAAGGGATCTACAATTGATGAATGGGCTTCCTTGGATGTTATCAGATCAGCTGGTAGTATCTTGGTAGGTTGATGTAATACTTTAAGTCCACATGCTTGTTTAATTAACTTTGTTAGCGAGCGGGCAAAGACTATATGACTCAAAAACTTGAATGAAAGTTAATAAGTAGTAAGTGAACTTGAATTATAAACATATAACACATTTCTTTTTCATTTAATGTCGGATTAAATTTGAGGTATCATAATCTTCCATCAGCTAGGCAGAATCTACCTCTCCCACAAGCTTAGCCAGAATTTACCCGTGAGCCGAATCATTAGTGCTGTAAAAGTGGTTTTACGCCATGACGAGACTCCATCACCATCCTATGGGTAGCTCTTTCCTCATGCCCATCAACTTTCGTACATTCGAATCGATTCTGATACCATTTGTAATGCCTCAAGCCCACCTGCTCATTCAATTAACTTCGTTAGTATGTCAAAATCACGTAGCTTAAAAATTTAAATGAAAATTAATAGGTAGCAAGTGGATTTGAGTTATAAGCACATAATATTTTTTTTTTTCCTTCAATGTAGAATTAAATTTGAGATATCACAGTTAGAATTCCGGTCTTCTCTGAGTCGGATGCAAGAAATTTGGCTCCTTGACAGTCAGGTTGCTATATCTTGTCTGCAAACAGAGGATCCCTCTTAACGGCATTGTATGGCCCGAATGACAGAGCCCTCCGTCGCTTCTTCTACCAGGAGATTCAACAAAACACGGTTGGAGCTAAATCCTTGTTTGATAGAAAGGGTTGTCCCCAGGCATCAACAGACAGCCTCTCTATTTGTGATTTCATTTCGCGCCTCCAGCTCCTTGGTCTTCACCTGAAGGGCCGTGACCTCGCTTGGTCCAATGGAAAAGATTGCCCCACTTTCGGTTGACTGAGATTGTTTTTTTTCCGGCATGCTCATAATGTGCGTTAGCAGAGGAAGATTTTGAAGAGGTGATGCGTGCTAATTGGAAGAAGCTCTCAACTGCAAGTGATATAGCTGGCCAATGGGCACCAAACTTAAAATCTTTGAGATCATTCTCCAAGAAGCGGGCAACTAGCACAAAAATATGATATATTACTATATCAGCATAAAAATATAATATAATAGCATAGATATATATTTTCATGATAAAGACTGGAGCCGTATTGTTCTGTTTTATAAATGTCTTCCTTAAAAATAAAATAAAATAAAATAAAATAAAACTAATGATAGTGAACGATGACTTTTCAACTTCAAAATACATGTAAATCTAATGACGAAGAAGATAATTAGATTTATGCTTTCGTACATGCAAATATAACCAAGTCTATCTAATTATAATTATATATATATATTAATTATATATTAATATTATAATATATAATAATATATTATTATATAATATTTATATATATATTATATTATATTATTATAATATGGAAGAAGAAATTGATAAATATAGGAATAAAATTGTTCTAATTTTTTTATGCAAACCATCATCATCATGATGATCCAGCATTTTCATCCATTGAATAATGATCCTAATTTCACAATGATTATAGTTTAATTTCAAAATAAAAATATTAAAAAAAATAATCTTACCATCGTTCCAAGGTCACGGGTAATCTTATAAAGATGATCCTAAACCAAATAGCCCAGACAGATGACAAGGAGTTGGTAAGCAAAGAGTCCCCCGTCTCTAGCGCCAATATAAGTTCCATGCCGTAAAATAAACTTGTTTTCTTTTTTGGCTGAAAAGACTGTTTCTTCTATTTTCGTAGGAAGGACGACCAAATGGACGATGAGTTGGGAACGAAGCATGGAAGCAGCGAGAACTCATGCTTGTTAAGAGCCCTGCAGCCTTCACGCACGGGCAAGGAAGGCTAAGAAGGCAGCCTCACTTTGTTTTTTTAGCTGAAAAGAATATTTTCTCCTATTTTCGTAAGAAGGACGACCAAACGTTCGTAAGAAGGACGACCAAACGTACAATGAGTTGGGAACGAAGCATGGAAGCAGCGAGAACTCAAGGCGGCCTCATTTGCCAACAACAAACAGAACAAACAAATGGCTGAATTGAACTAGGAGGAGTCGTTTAAACTCTACGCCTGACAGCAGTGTGTGAAGCTGCTCGAGATTGAGGTTTCAATGCTAGAGCGCAGGAGGATGATGACCCTGAAAGAGGAAGCGGAGAATGACACTCAGCCTGACGATTCATGGTGTTTTGAGTGCTTAGGCATTGCCAGCATGGGGTTCATGCTTGGCTGCTGCTTGTTCTGATCTCTCCATTGCCTTCTCTATAGATTTACATAGGTCAATAGATCTCTTATTACAAAAGACCAACCAGATGAGTAGATTGATTTCGTCAGGGTGATCTATCAGGTAAAAACCATTAACATGCATTCCATCCAAAAATAGACGTCAATATGCTCAAAGAAAAGGAAGACGACTAGCGGTATGCGAACAGGAAGGCCAATGATGGCTTCAGCTAGATGAATACTACTATGTGATGCACAGACATATTTTGCAAAAATATATATATATATATACACGGTTACAAATATTTATATATTTATTCCTAAGATCAGTAGGACTGGTGCACAGACCTGAGGTGAGTATAGCACTCATCGCTGCTTCTGAAAAACTCCAAGCACACCCAGCAGATGTGTCTCCCACACTTGCACTCAATGTGATTGCAACCATCTATCTTCTCAATTGTGTAACCACAGGCTGGGCAGACCTTTATGTTCTCCTTCCCCTTGCGCCACTCCACTAGCGACTGGTCCGGGTCCTCCTTGTACTTCTTGTATCTCTCACAAGATACGAAAGGATGGTACTCAAGATGGCACATGGTGCACGTCTCCACCGAGCAAGCCCCGCAGACAAAATGCCCAGCTTCCGCATCCAGGGGAGAAACCTGATAGATGGATGGGCAGTCAGGCGAGGGACAGAAGCGGTAGACCCCGCCACTAGAAGACACGAAAGCACCTAAAGAGGCCCTGAGGAGCTCTTCCATTTTTTCGGCCGGCAGAAGAGACCGCAGGTCCACAAGCAGGATGAGCTTCTTGCACCCCTCCTTGGTGCAGCAGAGAGGGAAGCCGTCTCTAGACCTTATGGTGGACTCGCATTGATCAACCAAGCAGCTCCGACAGAAATCATGCCCACAGGCTTCAAGCCTGTAAGGCTCCTCCAGCTCACCCAGGCAAATGGGGCATGAGGTCTCCAATGGCCGCTCAACAATTCCATCATGATCAATAGATAGAGCCACTTTGGATATCACCTCTTCCACCTTTGGCTTCAGCTCCTTGTTTCCTTGAACATAGAGGATATGGCGTCGGGTGTTGAGAGTCAGCTCCACCCCAGGCACCATTTCCCTTAGCCCCTGAAGATCCGGTCCAAATCTCTGAACCACTTCTTTCATCAGGTTGGGTGGCAGACTGCGGCCCCGGAGATGGATTTCAAGTTGCCTGTTCTCATGGAGGGATAAAAGTGATTGCACCAAATTCTCCTCAGCTGCAGCTACCTCCTTTGGGAGTCCAAACACTTTGACATTTAGGTTCTGTCTGTCATACAGAATGCAAGTTCCGGACTTCCGCTCCACATCTTTCAAGAGTGCCAAGCCATCCCGGGACAAGAGTAGCTGAAGAACTGTTGGAGTAAAGCTTGGATGGCTTATGGTCTTGCCTCTCATCAACTGCTCCAGAGGCCGCCTCAAATCTGCTATAGTTTTTGTGGCATTGGCAGAAATCTTCACTCGATAAGAATTGTTATCGTTCTTTTCCAGGTTATAGGATACACCTACACAGTATCATACAACAGTCAACAATTAGTCATGATCTGCACTTGGAGAACTTACCGGATATTAAACATAACATAATTCCTTAATGATATCATCTGTGTCCTGTGATGAATTAAAAGGTGTGCAGTCATAGAATTCAGTACCTCACAAGGAAGTAATATAAAGTTTAAAAACTTAATTATTGCCCTGCTAAAAGATAAAATTTTCTTCAAATTTCCCTGTCCTGTGGAGAAGGTTTGCTTGCATTGGAATAGACATCTATAGAGTTTAACATATGGAGGTTGCATGACTACCATATTAGTTTGCTCACCTCCCTTTTAAAATTTCTTTTGTTCTGCAAAATTTGCAATCCAAGTTCTCTGCAAATAGTTGAAGCAATCTTTTCCACCTTGATTTGTCTTTGGACCAACATATCGCACCACCAAATTTCTTTCTTAAATGCATATTTTAACCTATTTCATTCATCATTCTACCTGCTTAATTGATGCATTTTTCCATTTGTGCATCATCATTTGTTATGTTGCTTGCAATTTCAACTCTAATCTGTTAGTAATTTGACCAGAGGGTGAGCCTAAGCACAATAGTAAGATTGTTAACCTGGAGGTCATGGATTTGAAACATGTGAACAGTCTCTCTGTGCATAAGGATAAGGCTGTGTGCATATAACCCTTTCCTAATCACATAATAGTGGGAGCCTCATATATTAGGCCACCTTTTTAAAAAAAAAAAAAAAAGTAAATCAGCTGCATTGATTATGGGCCGTAACATTCTATGAAAATAAGAAAAACTACTCTCAGGTGTTAAAAGAAAAATAAAGTCAATGTACAGATTAGAGTATCAAAATTTTATTAAAATTTTCTGACCTAAAAGAAAGCATATTTGGCAATTTATTTACATTTCTAAATGATTCTTGAGTTCAGCAAACAAATTGTTTAAATGTTTTCAAACTTCACTAAATATCTTCATTTTCTGTACACCTTTTATGGTTCCCTTTTTTTAATTTTCTCACCTGAACGGTAAGAATTCTGATTCTGCTCAACATTCTAGAACTCATCTGAGTTTCCATTTTGTACGTTCTGGACTAATTCCTATCTTAAAGAAAATAGTCCCCATCATTGATCTTGTATAAATAATTAGTATCTTTGTAATTCTGAAAGAAAGGGAATCTGACATATGGATACCAAGAAATTAATGCTTCAAAGTTTTCCAAAGACTAGGCTATTTAACTTTAATTAACTTAATATGGCTATGAGAAGTAATAATCCATGTAGTAGAGAACAAATGCAGCCATTATGAGTGAGAAAGATGACAATGATAACAATAAAGTCTTAATCCCAAATTAGTTGGGATCGGCTATATAAATCCTTTTTCTCCATTCAACTTGGTTTTAAGGCATATTTTCTGTAAGATGCAAAAATTTTAAGTTTTTTTTTTTTATCGCTTCCTCCTATGTAATTTTCAGTTTATCTCTACTGTATCGCATCACTCCTTTGCACAAATGCATCTCTAAGTTTACGTTGTACATATTCAAACCATTTAAGTCGTCTTTCTCTCATTTTTTCTTCAATTGGTGCTACCTCCAACTTTTTACGAATAACTTCATTTCGTATTCTATTTTTTCTTATATTATGACATATCCATCTTAACATTCTCATTTCATCTACATTCATTCTGTATACATGTAATTTTCTAACTACCCAACATTTCATATTATAAAACATAGTCAATCTTATGACTATCTTATAAAATTTTCTTCAACTTAGTATGCACTTTACAATCATATAATACTCTATTTGCACTTCTCCACTTCATCCAACATGTTTTAATCCTATGTTTAACATCATTCTCAATCTTTTCTTCCTCCTGAATAATTGATTCTAAATATTGAAAATTATCATTTTTAAGAACTTCATGGTTCTTAATTTTTACTTTATATTCATCTCTACTTTTAAGTATATTAAAATTGCATTTCATGTATTCTGTCTTATCTTACTTAACCTAAAACCTTTAGATTCTAATGCATTTCTCCATAATTTTAACTTTTGATTAATCCCAACCTTTGTTTCATCCATTACTACTATACCATGTATAAATAACATGCACCATGAAATATCATCCTAAATATATCTAATAAGCACATCCATAATTAAACCAAAAAAGTAAGGACTAAGAGCATATAGCCCCACTGTGATAGAAAATTTACTAGCATTACCACCAATAGTTCTTACACTAGTAATTATTCTATCTATATCTTTTATTACATTAATATATCTACTGGGTACTCCTCCCTTTTCAAACATCCACCATAAGATTTTTTAAGGACTCTATCATATGCTTCCTTTAAATCAATACAAACTAAATGAATATCGTTTCTTTTCTCTATATTTCTCTATTAACCTTTTAAGAAGAAAAATAACTTCTATAGTCAATCTTTTTGACATAAAATCAAATTGATTCTCCGATATTTTTGTAATACATTTCAACTTATGCTCAATTATTTTCTTCCAAAGTTTCATAGTATGACTCATGAGCTTGATACCATGATAGTTGGAGCAATTTTAAATATCTGCTTTGTTTTTATAAATTGATATTATAGTGCTCTTCCTTCATTCATTAGGCACCTTCTTAGTTTCTAAAATCTTATTAAATAAATTTATCACACAAGTTACTTCAACATCACCTAAACATTTCTAAACCTCAATGAAAATCTTATCAAGTCTCATAACTCTTTCTATTTTTATTTTTTTCATAGCCTCTTTTACTTCATATATCTCAATTCTATGAGTATATGTCATAATCATCTTCAATGAAACTAATAAGACAATCTAAATTATTCACATAATTTTTATTTAATGATTTATTAAAGTAGCTTCTACATCTTTCTTTGATCTCGTCCTTTTTAACCAAAACTTTTTGATTGTCATCTTTAATGCATTTAATTTGAATCATATCTCCAATTTTTTTTCTTAATCTTACAATTCTATATATATCTTTCTTCCTATTTTTAGTTTCCAACTTCTGATATAATTTTTCATATACCTTCCATCTAACCTTTCATACCACTATGAGTGAGAAAACATATATCAAAAACAGTACTCATCATTCAGTATCATAGAATATTTGGCATGATTTAGAGCACTAAGAAGCAAAAATGAAAAATGTTGCCATTATTTTCACAATACGAACAGGAATGATATATGCAGGAGAAAACAGATATTTGAAAATAAAAAGAAAACAAGATAAATTACTTTTAGTTAGAAGGAAATATGCACATACCCTTCTGTTGCTGGAAGCTTTCAAGCAGAGAATCTAGTTGTTTTCTAATAACAAAATAGACACGAGCAGGACAAGATATAAAGCTGTGAAACACATGTTGGCACTGTATCTTCTGCCATGAGAGACAACCAGGTAGTACTTTCCCCTGGATGTGATCCAAAGCCTTTGCTGCCTCCAGGTGAAGGCTGCCATCAAATGTGATAGTAGCTTTCATCATATAATCCTTTGGTTCCGGGTTGAACACTTCAACCCGGAAACTATGGTCACTAAAATTCTTTTTCGGCACAAAAGCAGAAATTTCTCTAACAAGTGCTTCTGCACAAGCAGCACCTAGGGTGTTGGGTATAGCTTCTCCTCTCAACAAGTGAATGTCAAGTATTGTCCTCTTTGTTGCGCTTAAAAAAGCATCATATAATTCTGGCTCGGATATATCCCTTGGAATTCCTGTTACAAATACACAATTTTTGTATTTTGTACTGACCTGACAATTAACATACCTACCTCCAATGGCCAAGGCAAAGCAGTCCCTAACAACAAATTCAGCCTCATCTCTAGCACATGTAATAAGTGCAACTCCTCTGCTTGGCCTACGTGGCCAACAAACTCTAGCTCTAACTGCAGAAAATGGAAGCATCTTACTGTCACCTGCCCTTAAAGGAAGAGCTTTCAACAAGGAACCATGAAACTCGACCTCATTCAGCTTGGCAACAGCATTTTCTGCAGCCTCAGGACTGAGAAATGTTATCTTGCCCCACTTATCTGTTCCCTCTTGTCCATTCCCTGCATATTTATGATAGTTAGCTACTCCAGACACACATTGATCAACCATCGAAAGAACTTCCTTATCAGCCATAGCATGTGCATTTGGATGGGATATTTCCACGGTTAGATATCTCTTTTCAAGCTCTAGATGCTTAATTTCAGCACCTGAGCCAAACAGTACCACCGGGGGAGAACTACCAGGTAAGCCAGGAAATAAGCATTTCTCAACACACTCATCCCTTAACCATTTTCTTTCATACTCCAAGGCATCACTGACAATGCAACAGGCCTTCTCCATATCTTTTGCTGATGCAAATACTTGAATTTCATTTTTTCCAAAGTCAACATCAATAAAAATATGGTCATCCATACAAATTTTCTGAATATGTGAAATAATCCTCTGTAGGTTTTGATTGAGTTTGCCACAAAACCTTTTAAGCAGATTACTGCTAACTCCCGTGATCACATTCATCAGCATCCTCCGGCTCTCCAACTGTTCAATATCAAACAAAGGAGGCTGGATCATACACAAGCTTTCAGAGTCCACTGCAGTTACACAAACCAAATATTGATTTGATATTGATAAAATTTCCCCAAAAACTACCCAGTTCGGCTTCTGGCCATATATTAGCAATGAACATGATGGATGAAGCTGCACATGTTGTCCTGTCAGAGCCACTTCATAACCAAGTTGATCGCATCCAGAATACATAGCTACATTCTCTGCAAGGGAGGAAAGTATAATCTTCTTCAATGTTTTATCATGCACAGTAGGCTTATCTGGATCCCATAACCAGTAATTCGGAATGATAATGTTGAGTTCATGTTGAAGACAATTTTCCAATTCCACAACAGTCTCCCAGCATCTTCTCATTGACTTAGCATTGATGCTATTCTGCCAACACCACTTATTCTTATTTTCATGTTTATCTTCCCATCTCTTGTAAACAGAGAGCAGTGTGAAAAGGTCTCCATAAAGGTGGCAGAATGGAACTTTAAGACGGTCTGCTTTATATTTGTCCTCATCACTGCCAACTCTACAAAATATGCTGCTAGCATTTGCCATTACAGCAGCAAGAACAAGGCCCTCCTTTCTCAAGCCACAAGCCAAGCAATCAAGAATAATTTTCCCCAGTCGTGGTTCAAAGCCCAATTTCACTAAAGACCAGCCAGTATCAGTAAGTTCAAAGACATCACCATTGTTAGTAACAGCACCCAACTGGATAAGATTCTGTATAGCTACATCAATTGCCTGTGGACTTGGAGCATCAACAAACTCAAAATCCTGCATGTTCTTAATGCCCAAAGCAAGAATTCGTAGAACAGCAATTCCAAGATGAACCTTGCGAATTTCAGGTTCCTGATGTGTTTTCATTGAATAGAAATCACATTCTGAGTAAAGCCTGTAACACTTGCCTGGTTCTGTTCGGCCAGCTCGGCCAGCTCGTTGATTAGCAGAACTTTGACTTATCCTGCCAACCTTGAGCACATTCATGCCATTGCCAGGTTCATACCTGCTCTCCTTTACCATGCCAGAGTCAACCACATACTTAACATCTTGGATGGTAAGAGAAGTCTCTGCAACATTGGTGGAAAAAATAACTTTTCTTTTTCCTGAGTATTTTTGGAAAACACGACTTTGTTCTTCATAAGAAAGTTTCCCATGCATTGGCAGCACCACTGCAGAGGGATCATTAAAATTCTCACAAGCCCATTCCACTTCCATTTGCGAAGTCAAAAATGCAAGAATTGAACCATCTGCCTCTGTCTTGTGAATTATGCGAACCATCTTTATGACATCACAAACATAGGAAGTATACATATCAGAAACATGCGTCGAAGTCACGGTACAGATAGCATTGGTAGATACATCAGGAATGTATTTTATTTCAACAGGAAAGTTTCTCCCCATGACATAAAAGGTGGAGCAACCATAGAAATATTCAGCAAGTTTGCCTGCATCTGCAGTCGCAGACATTATTACAAGTTGTAAATCTAACCTCTCAAACAATTTCTTCTTAATCAATGCCAAAAGGAGATCCGTGTTCAAGCTTCTCTCATGAGCTTCATCTATGATGATACATGATATACCAGACAAGCTCATATTATTCATGCAATGTTGCAGGAGACAGTGGTCTGTCATAAATATTACCCGAGAATTGAACTCCTGAGAGGATGAATATGTGGGATGAGAAATCACAAAGTTATCTGCATAGCACCCATAGCTTTCCTCCCCAACCCTTTGTGCTAAAGATATGGCCGCAATTTTTCGAGGCTGAGTACACAAAATTGATCCATCAGCAGCTAGTCCTGCATCGGCAAGATATTGGACCAACTGGGTACTCTTTCCAGAACCAGTCTCCCCAATCAAAATCATAACCTGTGAAATCAAAGTCAAAGAGAACTTCAATACTGAAATTTCATTCACAAAACCTCCCTTTATCTAGTTCTATTCAAGTAAAACAGTTTCATGACTCTGATTGGAAAGGAATTAATGGAACTTGGCAAATGTTATTAATTAAATAACTACATTAACAGCCAGGACCATATTCATCAGCAGCAACATTCCAGAAGGCCTAGAATAATTTAGATAGAACTATTCCAAAGGAACCCACAAATGATTGCCCAGCAGCTAAACATGATAGGTACACAGAAATTGATACATCAAAAAAAATTTAGGAACTAATAATAAATGACTTAACTGAAAAAATAGATTATAATAAATTATGACATGGAAAATGTTTGGGCAATCATGTAAAAGACTTCAGAACAACTAAGAAAGAATTCAATTTCTTGTTAGTTTCAATAATAGTGAGACAAAAGACATAAAAGAACATTATATTAAAAAAAGTTTGTAGCACACGCAATTTAAAGTCAAAATTTGTCACATGATTTCAAATAAATAAATAAATGTCAACTAAGTTATGCACAACAGGTAAGATAGCATGCAAATCCAAACAATACATTCATCTACTAATTTTACTCTCAGCATCTCCATGTTTTGACTTATTAATTTAAGTATAGAAGACATGGTAAGAGAGTTAGCAAAGCCCATGCTGAATTAGTATTTAATGAAAAATCAAACACTATCAAGAAAATTCAAGGCAGTTATTCAGGGAAAGACAGAAAAGTGACTGAATAACTATTTAGTGATGCTGACAAATTCCATAGAAATATTTCTAGAAATACATCTAGTACAAGCTTACCATTTGATCTGATCAAATTTTTTTCACAATTTTTACCAAATAGATCTAACTATAAAATACAGTCATGCTATTATTTGTCTGTGATGACCATTAATCAAAAGCCAAACAATGATCCATGTGAAGCCATCAATCCATCACATCAAGGACCAAAGAGTAAGCCACAATCTCAAACTTACCAGAAAGCTTTATAAAAGCGCTTAAATTTATGCCCATAGAAAAAACCAAGGTCCATAAAATTGATACCAAGACTCGTACCGATACATTACCAGTTTGATATGGTACAGTATGAATCAGTATGCTATGGTATACACTCCATACCGAAACAAGGTACCATTCTTTTTTCACTTTTAATCACTCAGTACCAAGTAGTTCGGGTCGACACCAAGCAATACAAGCCAGTTTGGACTAGTTCGATTCATACCGCATCAAAACTCAGTACCATACTGGTACTCTACCAACATGATATGGTATGATCGATACGGGTCGGTATGTCAAACTTTAGAAAAAACTTTCTTTAAGATTTAGAAACATACATCACAATTCTAGGTCCATTTCAAACATAGTAGGGGTTAAAGAATGATTGCAAACTTCAAGTATAATTTGCAGTCAAATTTATCCTTGTTTTGTAATATTTATCATCAAATTAGTCATTATCAAGGCTTTAGTGATTAAGGTTGAGCTTTATGAAACTTTAGGTCTCTGCATAAATGGTTCTCTGAATATCTGAATTTTATAATATAAGGTATCATTTATTCTTCATTGTTCTCCAATGAAAACAAAATCACAGCAAGAATATATTGTTTTTCGCATCTTTCACCACATGAATGCATAAAAGCACCTCCAGCAAGGATATGGATTCTAGTTTGAGATCCCTCTTAAAATGACGCTCAAGAAGCTCACGGTAGTCAAGTCAGCTCAACAAAGTGACAACTTTCAGAAAATCCAGGTTCATCCAAATATACTTTTTAAGATTTCTCCTTTAATAGCTGCAAACCATAATCTGACCATTTTAAATTTCTCTAGAGGAAAAAATGAAGGTTACATATGCTCACGTGGATTAACCAACTCCATGTTAATATATCCTCAAATTATTAAAAATAATAAATCCAAAACTAGATGAGAAGAGATTGCCTAATCATAGAGATCACCAACCCAAATTACTTCTACTTAATAGAAGTTAGCAGGACAGCTGTCCATTCAAGAGTATAACATGTTGAACTTTGATGTTTGCTATTACTTGAAAGTCCTATAATTCTGACCATGGATGAAGATTAGAAACCAAAAGAAGCCCTAAAGCAAATTCTGTTGATGCACCTCTACAACTTCATATGAGGAAAATCCCAAAGAAAAACTGCAAAATGAGTGCTTAAAAGCAAAAGCATCATAATCCTTTTCTCAAAGATGATGTTATGACAAATCAACTTGAAGGAGTCCAAGCCCTCCCATATTAAGAAGCATGGCTGAACCACCATGAACAAAACATGTAACATCCGGTAAGTAACAGATCAGGTGAAACATGTAGTTGTTTCATAACAACAACACGATATTCACGGGAGATAATGATTGCTTATTATGGGAGCAATGGTGAATTAAGACACTCTTAAATAACGTGTCTACTAATTTTTGACATGAAGGATAAGAAGCTCAATATTTTCATAAAAAGAACAATTAGTGGAATAAGTCAAGACAACAAAATTTTCCGAAAGTTCCATATGCATACAAAACGTCAGCCGAGTATGAGGAGGCCCTGGCCCTGTACGACTCCATGGCATTCTCCGAAGCTCGGCAAGACGTGAAGTAGACCCTTGCCCAGCACCTCAATCTCAACCTCTCCTTCATCCTTAATGATGAAGAAGGAGAGGTAGGAGAGGATGCTACTCTGGTGGCTGATTATTATAGCATAGCTGCCAGAGGCTAAGGAGAAGGTTCTATGGTCGCCGACGTGGTGCTCGATGTTGTAGGCAATGGTACCCTTGAGGATGGAGCAAAGTAACAAGACGTCGAGTTACGAATGTCGCTACAACTACTAAGGTCGCTGCACCACAAGCTGTCAAGGTAGCCGAGAGATACGAAGTTCAATATTTTCATAAAAAGAACAATTGCAAGAATAAGTCAAGACACCAAAATTATCTAAAAGATCCAAATGCATACAAAACATCAGCCAATACGAGAAGCCCTAACCCTATATAGCTCTAAAGCATTCCTCGACTGGTACCCCGATCTCGACCTCTCCATCCTTGATGATGAAGAGGGAGAGGTAGGAGAGGCTGTTACTCCGACGGCTGATTATTATGGCATAGTTATCGAAGGCTCGAGAGGAGGTTCTATGGTCACCGATGTGGTGCTTGATATTGCAGGCGACAGTACCCTCAAGGATGGAGCAGAGCAGTAGGGCATCGGAGTCACCAAAGCTGCTGCAACTATTGAGGTCACTACACCACAAGCTGTCGAGGTGGCCAAGGGATAAGAAGTTCAATATTTTCATAAAAAGAACAATTGCAAGAATAGGTCAACATCAAAATTATCTAAAAGATCCATATGCCAACAAAACGTTGGCCAAGTACAAGGCCCTATCCTTGTACAGCTCTGTAACATTCTCTAAGGGTTAGCAAAATGCGAAGAAGCAGACCCTCACCCGATACCCTGATCTCAACCTCTTCTTCATCCTTGATGATGAAGAGGGAGAGGTAGGAGAGGGTGCTACTCCAGCAGCTGATTACCATGGGGTAGTTGTCGGAGGCTTGAAAAGAGGTTCCGTGGTCACTGATGTGGTGCTCGATGTTTTAGGCGATGGTACCCTCAAGGATGAAATGGAACAGCAGGACATCGGAGTCACCAAGCATGCTGCAACTGCTGAGGTTGCTGGCACCACAAGTTGTCCAGGTGGCCAAGGGACAAGCCAAAGATGCCCCCCAGCCTTAGTCTCCCTTAGAACTATATCCTCTTGCCTCTTTTTGATTGTACAAGCTTCTATACTTTGTGATTTTGTAACCCTTCTGGGTATTGATGTAACCTTTTCTAGTATAAATGAATGAGTATTTAACTCTGCATATCTCATTTCTGTTCCTTGTTTTGCCGAGTAATGTTACTAACAAAAGAGCAACTACTAAGTTGTCAATCCTTCCAAGTAATAGGTCAGCAACGAACAAGTTTTTGAAAAAATGAGCTCTTTAGCAATTCTGCTAGCTCAGTTTTGTACAAGCTAATTTAGCTCTAGCTTATCTGAGCCCAATATTGTGTGTAGAAAATTACAAGTGTTAGCTCATAACTTATAACCATGATGAGTTACAAACATGTAGCTTTTGCATCCTTAATGTTTTTAGGGTCATACTGTCTTATGTGAGTTTAGAACTTCGTAAGCTCTCCCATCCTAGGTGCATAAAGATTAAATAACCATGTTAGCCTCAGCGAATCATGAGCTCTTAGCTCTCTCATCCTCTATAAGTTATAGGGTTGCTCTCTTCCCATCCCAGGTGAATAATAAGCTTAAGTAGCTCTCCCATCCCAAATGAGTTCTAAGCGGTATCAACTCCCATCCGAAGTGGGTTATGAGCAACATAAGCTCTCTCTTCTCCAATGAGTTATGAACAGTGCTAGTTTTTTCCTTCCAAGGTGAGTTATAAGCTTAAGTAGCTCTTCCCATCCTTGGTAAGTCATGAGCAATGTTTAACTCTTCCCATCCAAAGTGAGCTATAAGCCTCGAGAGCTCTCCCATCTCCAGCAAATTATGAGCAGTATTCAAGTCTTCCCATCAAAAATGATTATGGGCCTTGTGGGCTTTCTCATTTTTGGCAAGTTGTGATCTATGCCCAACTCTTTCCATCCGAGCTGAATTATAAGCCCTATGCTCCTCATTCTCAGTGAGTTGCAAGCATTATAGGGCCAAACGGCTCTCCCATGGTGTTAGTTTAGAGCTCACACTTACAAAGAATTAGCACTCAATGAGCTTCCAAAAGGCATATCTCGACATTTAAAAACTGGAACTCAATGATAGAGCACTCATGATGAAGCTCTCATAAAAATTTACAAGCAAAAAACTCATCCTAAGACAGGCTTATAATTTACTGACAAACTTATTCTTACCATTCTCATATTTTCTCCTCAGATGAGTTAGTTATATGAGATTAGGAAATCAACCAGAAGGCAAGAGTGAGTAGCAATATAAGCATTTGGAGAAAGTATTTGCAATCATTTTGGTGTCTTTTTCAACAAAACAAAGTAACATGAGTGCTGAATTCCCTTTTTGTATGTTTAGTTGAGGCCGTGGGGTCATTCCTATTTTGGAGAAGATGCCATATATGAATACAAGCTTTGATGCTTAAAAATTGTTTATTCTTTGAAAAGGAAGTACTTATAAAATCTTAATTCATAAAGCCCTCAAGATTAAGAGCTTGAATCTTAGAAGCTTGGTTCTATGGTTTAGAAAAATCAATAGCTAGACTAAATTGGAGTCATGTTTAGTTTTTTTTTTTTCAAACAAATTAAAATTTGCAAACAGGTTAGATTAAGAAATGTTTGTATCAATAAGAATGTCCCTTGATGCCATTTTTATCTTTTCATATGAGACAAGGGCGAGGTCTAAAAACTGTAGTATAATAATTACTTCCTGAATGAAGAAAATTTTCTTCTAGAGATGGATAACTTCCTATCTTCTCTTCCTTTTTTTTTCAAGTTTCTTCTCCTCCCATCTGTAATTTTTTCTTCTGTCCTCAAATCAAAATTTTAAAGCCATGCCTTTTGGGGCTACATCAATTTGGTATTAGAGGCCAACCCTCCTTGAGTAATCAGTTAGAACATTCCTAAGGCTGAAAAATGTGGCTAACCAGATAAGAGAAGTGCAAGCCCACAACTAGTGTGCTTGACAGACCTCAAGAATACTAGATCAACATGAAGCTCAGATAAAATAAATCTACGTCTAGTTAGATCAGCTAGGTTATACCTTAGAAAAAGATACATTGTTAAGACCACACCTCCAAGGAATATATCTTCACCTAACTTGGCTATTCAAAAAGAGAATTATTAGAAGAGCCGACTATTAGGAGGGAAATCTTCAAAATCCCGAATATACAATCTGATGATCCAATGCAAAATGTAAACATTGAACCAACACACAAGATCACGATATTCCATCTGACTATCATTTATCTAAAAAAAAAAAATCCAATATTTTGGCTCATCCAGTCCTTGGTTAAGTGCATCACGTAGATCTAAATCACATGGAGCCAAGATTGAGCAATTTAATTGGGAGAACAACTCAAATTGGAATGCACAAGGAGATCAGATGGAAGCAAGGTTCACATATTTAGATTTTAGGGGTTTTTTTTTTGACTTACTCTTAGCATTTTTTTGTTATCTTATGGCCTCAAAAATAGAAAAACATTTACAGAATCTTAGTTCTTAAAAATCCTCAAACTTGGGAATTTAAACCTTTGTTTGGGATTTTTTTTTTTTTATCAGAAAAGTCTATATTTTGTCTCATTTAGAGATCTTTTTAATAGTTAGTGCCAGAACATTTCCGATATAATCATAGGTCAGATTAGAAAGGTTTTCCATTTAATAGGATTGTCTTTTGGGTATTTATTTATCCTTCTGTATGAAGTTAGAGGGCAATTCAATATTGCAATATGATCCTTGATTTCTGAAAGAAGAAAGATTCACCTCCCAGTTATTCCTCTCTTTTTACTTTTCTCTATGTTTTTGTCTTCTAATTTTTTTTCTTCTTTCTCTCTCCTCAAGTCAAAGTATGACCCTATCTCCAAGGCTACATCACAAATCCTGCATCAGGATTGCAAAATGCAATCTAAAGTTTGCATCTCAATTAATTTTCTGTTAGCATGTTTATTTAATACTTGGCATTAAGTTTTCACTGTAAGCCTTGAAATTGATTATCACTAAAAAAATGATACAATCAGCTCAACTTTTACTGATGAAGTGTTTTTCACATAAGACATGTATCTTGGAACATACCAACATTGCATCCCATATTGAATACGGATAAAAGCAACATTATGGAGACAAATATCAGAATTTTTTTCTCAACAAGTCCCATGAAACCAACTCTTCAAAATGATGATTTGCAAATAATCATGTTAGCTTAATATAAAGAACATGCTTCAAAAAAAATTTGTTCAATGCTTAGATAAGATATATATTTAGATCACTATTTCACTAGAAACCAAAAACAATGAAAATAGCATACTACATAATATAAAACATACATCAAGATTATCAGAAAATGATACAAATTACCTTCTTCTACTCTAGGAACTTGTTTAAAAACCTTAATCAACAGGTGTTATCCCATCTATATGGGACTACCACATGGATCGAAATAAATCCACTTAAATTGACAATGTTTTATACCAGGGCTCTCAATCTAATGTCAACATTCAATCAGGATCACCATGGCTAATAACATGTGTCGAGAGAGGTCACTAATCCTACATACAAACACCACTCTGAAATAGCCATCAAGTGGTGGGAAAATAATTAGTGGTATACTAAGAAACATTAGCAATCACGGTTCCCTGTATAGAGAGAGAGAAATTTACTAAGTAAAAAAATTAAGCATAATGAAAATATATACCTCCACTGACAAAAGCTAATACCTGATTGAAGAATATGTGATCAAGAATTTTCCTTCTGCAACCATAGATGGGCAACCCGTCCTTAAGCCGCCGGCATTCCCTTTCCATCATATGGTGGATCCTGCTCCAATCCAACTCACCCCGAAGCTTAAAAATCCCAAGTTTCCCTTCCTCCTCTTCACAGACCTCCGGCTGCTCACCGAGATAAGCAATAAGACACTCCATGGCGGCTCTGAACTCCTCCAACCTGCTCTCCAACAGCTCCTTCTCCGCTTCCAGTCTCTTCTTACTGTCCTGAAGCTCCCCAAAGGTGGCCAGCCGTTTCGGCTTCATGAGCATCCGCGAGACTTTCCTGATCTCGTTCTCCACCTGCTCGATCTTCCCCTCGTACCGCCGCACCGCCTCGCACTCGAGAAGGCCCCGCATGTGACCAGCGAATAGGGCCCTTAGGCGGCTC
Source organism: Metroxylon sagu (assembly GCA_017589505.3). NCBI lineage: Eukaryota > Viridiplantae > Streptophyta > Magnoliopsida > Arecales > Arecaceae > Metroxylon > Metroxylon sagu. Next base: position 513,574 of record JACVBY030000571.1, on the reverse strand, counting down.
TCCTCCTCGATTCTCTGAGATGGTAGAAGACCAGTGGAGGACTCGATTTTCGCGGTCAGTTGGTGGGCGCCGTCCAGGCGGCGGCCCCAGAGGTACACGGCAGCCTCGAGGGCGTCGACCCAGCACCGGAAGATGACCTCTCCGACGACGGCGCCATGGGAGTAGACGGAGGACTTCTCCGGCAAGGAAGGGCACGAGACGAGAAGGTCGCGGATGTACGACAAGGAGAGGCCTTCCTGGATGGGAGGGGAGCAGACGAGGACGACGACGAAGCAAGGCCGAGGCGCTGGCCAGACCGGCGACTCTGGCCAGCGCCTCGGGTAGGGCTGGGGTTTGCGAGAGAAGGCCGGCCCTTCTTGTCGAAAAAGCGGTCTCTCCGGAGGGAATGGCGGCCGTCTCGGCCGGCGATCGGGGTAGGCGCCCCTCCCCATCCGTCAGGCGGATCGGGCGCAGCGCAACCCTAGAAATCCTCTTGGGGTTTTGGGGAAGAGGGTTTGGATGCCGAGAGAGATCACGAAAAGTGGGAGGGTGAGTGGAAACAGGGGAACAGGAAGGGGGGCTTTTCTCATCCTTGTTCCGGTGGGAAACAGTTGAGGCGTCGCAGATGGGAGAGCGTGCGGCAAATCCATTGCCGGGCTCCGTTACTAATTTGGCTCCGTTATTTGATAAAAAAATTTTATAAATAAATTAATCAATTTTTTCATAATAAATTTATTTTTTTATTTTCATTCAAAAAAAATCAAAAAAATAAATTAAATTTTTAAGTTATTATTTATCTATTAAATTAGAAGTAAAACTTAACCCACTAGAGATGTCTAAATTGAATTTTTATATAGTAGATAAAATATTCCTCAAATAACTCAGTATGATCATAATTCTTCCTTCCATTAATACCCTTAACTTTTCTTTTTGCCTTTTATTCTTGATGCATTTTGAAAAAAAAAAAAAGATAACATTTGAAAGATTCTGAAGTTAATATTATTATTTAATTAATAAATAGTAATTATAAAAATTTATTTTTTAAAAAAATTATATATGATTATTAATTAATATATATATCGAAAGTATGACTGAAAATATAATATAATAAGAGAAAATTAAGCTTCAATCACAGAAAGATAATACATAATTAGTATACAAATTACCTCTAATAGTATAAAGAGTATTATGGAAAGATGAATAAATCTTATTAACTTATATAAAAAAATTATAATATAAAAGAATATGGATAACAGATATCAGAGTCACTTTTTAATGGATAAAAGAAAAGAAAATTATTTTCTCATTTAAGTATTATCTGGTAACACTTACTTAGGAAAATATAAATTTCCAAGTAACTTTGATACTTTTCAAAGAACGAAACCTTTTGCCCGAGTTTTATTCCTGGTTTATATTGATCCTTGGTCATCTTCTTTATTCTAGTTTACTGGAGTGGATTTTATAAAAAAAAATATTATAACTGGATCACCAACTAATCAACAGTATATTATAAAATTTGGTCTTTATGGCTATAATGTATATTAATTTGGTAAGTAAGTAATTTTAGATGGCTCTTCATTTACCATATAACAATTTTAATTAAAAAGAATTAAAAAGATGTCATTTTAATTAAAAAGAATTAAAAAGTCATCTTTTCTTCCTTTGTAAATAAGCTCCAATCCCTATAGCCCAATGTCCTCTCCCTTGACGTCTCCTCATTTCCTCTATTCTTTTTCTTTCATATTATACTTCTTTTTAAAGATATGGATTGTTATGCACTTCTTCAACTTACTCATTCCTTTCCTCTTCTCTATCCCCAACTTGCTCCGATAGTAGTATTACCCTAAACGCCACCACAAACCCTCTCTTTTAGATCTATAGTTTGTCACCATCATCTTCGGAGGCACTTTCTTTTATTCTAGCTATTTGTGGCATATGTCATCTATTCATTCATGCATCCAGCAGCTAGACTATTCAAAAATCAAGGCATAACCTAGAAGGTGTATTCATGTTCTTTTTCTTTTAACATTGGAAGGCTTCAAAAGAACATAGAGGCATAACAATGGTATTTCTAAGTTAATTGCATCAATTAGATCAATTTATGGTGTTTTTTCTCTAACATCAATGGTGACAACTGGAGTGCCTGAGTATTGGCTAATTTAATCAAGTTGAATGCATTCTCAATGGAGTTAGAATTATAAGATTATAGGTTTAAGATAAAATTATAGCTTTATATATGTGTGTATATACACGTAGGTATGTCCTAGTGAGCTAATGCTATAAAGTTGATGATAACCCCAATGGATGGAAGAAATAAAGATGGAAACTCTAACAAAAAAAATATATATAGAAAGACAAAATGTTGAAAAATGAAGATGTTAGAAATAATTTAAGTGAAATTTAACTAATGATGAGCTGGAAAAGTGAAGTGCTAGCTTTCAAAGTTATACTCACACAATATGTATTGATTTTTATACATCAATTAAGAAGTGGTAGCCAACTACCAATTTGCATAGAATAATAAGATATAGACCCACTTTTATTGTCTTAAAGTGTATCGGAATCAATTAGGACTAGCAACCTTAGTTGATGTGCATAATTTACTCTATAATAATTTAATTAGAATAAAATAAAAATAATTTAAAATAAATAATAAGGATGAAGTATAAAAGTTGAAGTGACATCTTTCAGTTAATTTTCATTTATTGACCAATAGATAGTAATCAACAACTATATAAATGCATCCTCTTTTATCATCTCGAAGTATATTAAAATCATAAGGGTTAGCAACTTCTATTGATAACATAATCTACTCTACAATAACTTAATCCATGGATAAATGACAATAATTTAAAAAAATCCCAAATAATGATGAATTACTGAAGTGGAGTGCTCTATTTCAACTATTTGCATTCATGACATGTATTGATTTTTATTTAGTGCATTGCCAATTTATATTGAGGAATATAAAATACATTCATTCATAACATCTTAAAGTGTAAAAGATTTGGTCAAAAATACAATCTTAACATTATAGTTTTATTTTGATTAATATGTATAGGTAATATTAGCTCAAAAATATTATCTACTATTTTAATGCCATTAAGCTTTCTATGACTAGACTTTAACATGTTAACTAATGTATACCTCTATATTCGAACTCGTATTACAAAGCTTTTACATGACTAAACTTTAATTTATGACTAAATACTCTTTGAGTTTGATGTCCAATTATGGTATTGATATTTTTTACCGACCATGATCACTCGAGCAGCTCTTTTATCTTTCTATTCTCTTTTTTTCTCATAAAAAACTTAAGATTTTTCTACTATTTAAATTTTTTTTAGACCATCTTATCCCCCTACCACTCCTTTTGAATGCCTAGAATTGTTTGTAGTCTCATATTATTCCTCTACCAACTCCTTTCAAATATTTTTATTTTTTCTTGGACTTAAATGACTTCTCTCTCCCATTTGAGCAAGATGCAAGTTAGTGTATGAAATTTGAATGCAATATTAATTAGGTTTATTGTTAGAAGATTTTGAAAATAAAAGGTGAGTCCAGAGCCTAAATTGATCAATCATAAAATGTAAAGAAAAAGAAAATCCTAATAAAGAGAGGAAATGGAGATAGAGAGAAGAGAGGGGGAGCAGAAACAAAGAATATTGCATTATTTAAATGATTTTAGTTAATAATAATTTGTAAAAATGGACTAACATTTCCACTATAAACTACAACAACTCAAGCGTAACACATTCAATGAATAAATGGATGCATTTTAAAAATTATTATTAATTTATTAAAAGTTGTGCACGCACACGCACGTGTGTGTGTGTATATATATATATATATATATATATGAATGATATACATAAGCATGTGAACAAACAAGATCAAGTTATATTTACTATAATTCTAATAGATTTATATCTTTTTTGAATTAGAATGACTTCTCTCTCCCATTTGAGCAAGATGCAAGTTAGTGTATGAAATTTGAATGCAATATTAATTAGGTTTATTGTTAGAAGATTTTGAAAATAAAAGGTGAGTCCAGAGCCTAAATTGATCAATCATAAAATGTAAAGAAAAAGAAAATCCTAATAAAGAGAGGAAATGGAGATAAAGAGAAGAGAGGGGGAGCAGAAACAAAGAATATTGCATTATTTAAATGATTTTAGTTAATAATAATTTGTAAAAATGGACTAACATTTCCACTATAAACTACAACAACTCAAGTGTAACACATTCAATGAATAAATAGATGCATTTTAAAAATTATTATTAATTTATTAAAAGTTGTGCACGCGCACGCACGTGTGTGTGTATATATATATATATATATATATATATGAATGATATACATAAGCATGTGAACAAACAAGATCAAGTTATATTTACTATAATTCTAATAGATTTATATCTTTTTTGAATTAGATGATTGAAGTTCCATATCAGTAATCTGAAATATTAGTTATAATATACTATCTCTAAATAGCTTGCACACTTAGAATCATGTGATTTGGAAGTCTCAATCTTATATATCAAGTAGTCAAAAATAAGTTATTTAAACCATCCAATTTTAAACCATTTGATGTATGTATAAGAGATCTTTAAACCATATAATTTTTGCTTTACACATAAAAATAGTAGATCACATTCTATATACAACTCAGATCATTAATATGGAACTTCTATCATCTAATTCAAAAATAATATAACTCTCTTAAAGCTACATCAAGTGAAACATAAACCTAACCCCTTTCTAAATGATGAAAGTTATATTTAAAAATAAAAATAAAAACAATGTAACAACATATTTTTTTATATTTAATTTTGTACTTTTATTTTTAAAAATAAAAATAAAAAATAAAATTGATACCAAATATGCTGTTAAACCATCATTGTTTATAAATATTTTCGTTGTGTATTTATGACGCATCTCCACGATCGTACGTTCAATTAACCAGGGGTTTATTCCCTGGTGAAACGAAAATTTTCGAACAGGCTAATCACTACTTTTTTTTTAAAAGATAGCTCATTCCATGATAATTGACGACGTCGGAGAGAGAGGCCGCCCTGCTTTAAGTGCTAGATTCTCCGGTGACGCTTTTGGTGTCGACCCACTAAACTCCCTAATTGCGTGTGTGATCAACATGCTTTATTTTTAACTTTGCTGTGGAATATTTGCAGGGAAGGGAAGCCAAAGCGTTGAGGGATACTGGAGTCCAGTGGAAGAATCCAAAGAGATTAAAGTGGAGAAGGGATGCTCGATTTTGCCTTTCGGCAGAGGAGACATCTCTGAAGGAACCATTCAACTTTATTTTGTGTCCGTGCTTTGACTGATGGGGCATGTGCTGCTAAAGTTACGATGGAGTTGTTGGTGGGAACATGGCTTTTGGTGCTAACAGCAAACTGGGATGCCTGATGCTGGGAAGTCCTTTAACTGATGTTACTTATGCTTTACAGCTATGGTGTAACTCTCTCATTGACTGTTGGTCAAAATTCATCTTGGTCATTTTATCTTTCATTATTTATGCATTAACCTCTTAAAGAGACATTTGGCAACGAATCACACTACGATGATCGTAAATTCTTATCTTTTGATGACCTGATCCCCAACTTAACTTAAAAAATGCTGCTGTGCTTGATGCGCCATGCCCTAGTATCTATAGTTAACCTATTTGATATACTGTAAAAATTTAATATTATTAATCACATAATATTAGAACTATTCCTAACATATTTTACAATTACTATAATACTTTATGGTTGCTAGATTAAATTATAATATTATTTATTATAACATTATTTATGATGAGAGGCATTTCAATATTATAACGTTATTTATTATAATATTATAGTAATATTATATTATTGTTTATTATTATAGTATTATATTATAATATTATTTACTATAATATGATAAATGATGAAAGATATTTCTTATTAGCATTCTTTTGCTTAGATATCAATTTAAAATTTACGATCATTAAAAAAAGACCCTAATTGTAAAAATAAGGATGATTTGATCATTATAATACCATCTATTGTAGTGATTGCATTGCCTCCATTCTAATGATATCAAATAGATCATCTCATATCAAACAGATCACTAATTATTCACATTTATACTTGAATATCTATAGTTATATTCATGAAATATTGCCTAAGGTTAACTTAGGAACTATTAAAGATATTTAGCACATTTAATCCTTAATTTTATAACATCTATTGCCCATTAATCCAACTCTTTTTTTTTATATATTTTTGCTTATTAATCTCCTGATTCTATTTCTGGGCACAAATCTCTTGAATTTTTTTCCCAATTGGCATATTATTATTTATAATAGGATATTCATTGCTTAGAATGTCACCATTTAAGCTATCAATGGCTGACATACTTGCTATGTTATTAAAGATCCCTCAAAATTATTCCAACCAGAGAGAGCACATTACCAAATATATATTAGAAATTAATTTACAAATTTAGATATTTAAACAATTGAGATATAAATAAAATATTATTCCCATTGGTGGTGGAGTATACCAAAGCAAAACAAGCGTCCTGTTTTACCACGTCTAAATTCCCATTTCACCCTGTCACATAACAACAATAGAAGAAAATAATGGGCTAAATAGAGAAGGGCATAATGGTAAAAAAAACAAAGAATGACTAAAAAAATAATTCATGAAAGTACAGCAATAATCACCGCACTCTCAGCTCGGTTCTCTCACACGTCTGCACATGAAACTAAAAAAAAAAAAAATGAATAAAATAAAAAGAGATAGACGACATAACAGTGATCGCATGATGAAGAATCAACGGCGGAGAAAGCGCCAGAGAGGCCGCACGGATCTAGAACGCGCAAGCGACGGCGACAGCGAAGGCAATCCAGCTAACGACGGGCGCGGAGGCGGCGGCGCCGGAGTCCCCAGGGGCGGAGGGGGCCATGGCCGGCGGGGTAGAGATGATGGTGGGCGCGCCAGCGTCGGAAGATGGCAGGGGAGTGGCGGCTGTCGGAGGGGGCGGAGGGGAAGAGACCGGGGCGGTGGAGGGGGTCGGGGTGGAGGCCGGCGGCTTGGCGACGGGGGCCGGGGACGGGGAAGCGGAGGGCGGAGACATGGGGGCGGGGGTGGGTGCGCTCACCGGAGACTTGGTGGGAGGGTTGACGGGTGCCGCCGTGGGGGGCTTCGTTGGGGCGGGACCGGGCGCCTGGGCGAAGGAGGTCACGGCGAGTAACACGAACGCCACAGCGACCATCGAGAATCGAATGAAGGAGACCGCCATCTTTACGAACGAGAGCGAGAGGACGAGATCGACAAAGAACTCAGAGCCACGTTTAGAGTTCGTGAGCAAAGGGGGGTTGGAGGGGTATTTATAGCAAGGTGGAGAGAGGAAACGCGGTTGAGCGAGGGAGAGAAATTTTCCAGAATAAACGAATATTAATTTCAATATATATAAAAGTGGCAGCTAAGCAGCATGAGGCAGTGCCAACCGTCGGATTATGTTATCGATTATAGAAGAATTGATAAATTAATAGCTGGATTTTTTTTAAAAAAGGTATTTAATGTTTTTGATTAGTTGGGCCGTGGAAACGTTCCAGATTGGGTTGGCTTGATTTTGGGTCGTCTGATAGAGTTTGCACGATGGAGGATTGAGGTCCCGGTGCGTTTCACGGGAGTCGACGCGTCAACCTTTGAGCGGGATTCCGCCAGTTCTCCGCGTTTCCTTTTCCGGGCGATTCCAACTTCTTGGAGTCTTTCGAGAGAGTGAACGGGAAGAAGAGGAACGGCTAGGCCTGCCGTAGGATCGTGATCGAACGGCCAGATTATCTCAGATATGAACGTTGAAGGGTTTTTCCTTTTTTTAAGGTAAAGCTGATACAAAGTCCAACTAGCCGTTGGGGATTTGATTTTCTTTTTTTTCTTTTTTTTTTTCTTTTTTTTCCCCTTAAAGGGTGACAACCAGCGTGACAGGCGGGAATGGTCAAGGGTTATTGGTACGGATAATCTTAGTAAAAAATAATAATTGTATTATTTTATATTGTATTCGTTAAAGCATTACGAGGAACATGGATCAAGGTTTTTGGTGTCTTGCAGATAAAAGCTTGAAATTGGCTGGAGGAGAACACGATGAAGTACAGACGGACGGAGTCTAGGCCTGAGCTGTCAAGCTTCTGGAATGAATGCTGTCCCCGGTCAAGCATGAAATGAATAGAAGGCATGCCCGCCTGTCAAAGTTTGACGATGCGCAGGCCTTCTATTTGAGACCAGATATCCCCTTAAATCAGGAGCCTCTAATTTTTTTTTAAAAAAGAATTATTAAAAAAAACTTAGCTGTTTGCAATTCTTGGCCGGAATGGAAATAGGGATCAAAAATCCAATCCAATGGGGATCAAAAATAAAAATAAGGATACGAAAGAATTTTTAAAAACTAAACAAGTTCGGAGATAAGAATAAGATATAGGATTTTTTTTTACGAATTTATCTTTGAAATTCGATCATTTTCTTTCAACATAAATATTAAATTTATATTTTAATATTAATTTTAGACTCTTAAATTTTAACTTTTAATTATTGTAAATATTCATCGCTGTATAATAAATTTTGAGCTATTTTTTTTAATATATAGAATTAAGCTTAAAGTTGACAATCTAATTTTAAAAATAAAATAAATAAAAAGTAAAAGATAGAAGTAAAGATGAGAAAAAGTCGGTATCAATTCAAGGATCGAAGCGGGATGAATGGTGAGGGAAAGGAGTGGGGTTAAAGATAAGAAATGTATCCTTTGCCATGAACCCATTCTATTGTCATTCGTAATTTTGGCTGCCATGGTGTTTATTGCATGAATTATCAAATTAAAAAGCGGTGGAAAAGCTGCGGGCGGTAATTTATTAGTAAAATTTCGTTTTGGTAGTAAGTTGGTAAACTTATTAATAGGTGGTATTTAATTACTTGGATTTGAATTCATTTACGACCATGGATGGATGACGTTAATCCTCTTTATTTCTAATAAATTGGGCCCTTTTGCAGGTCTATAGACCCTAACACTGGCTCAGGTGTCGACATAAATAGGATTTCACTCTTGTGATTTTATAGGAACAAGTGACAGTGCTTGCATAAATGCGTTAATAATTTACAAGACTAAGTTCACCGCCTCTGCCATGGCTAAATTATTTTTCTTTTATTTGTTGAAATTAGTTGGTTATTTTTGGCGATGGCTTAATTACAGCCCTCACTTGTTCAATGAATCCGAGCAACTTAAATGATGTTATATTATAATAGTTCTATTATTGGCTAATAATTATATTATAACATATTATTAGAAAGTATAATATTATTAGTTAATAATATAAGAGAAATTAATATAATATATTATAATAAATATTATATTAATATATTATATTATAATATGATCTGGACTCTGCTATATTTCTGTATATTTAAGCTTAAATCTGAATATTTTTTTTATTTTTGGATTTATAAAGATTACAAATCCAAAGATAAGAAAGATGAAAAAGATGGAATGATTTCAAGATTTGTATATATCTAAATTTGAGACTTGGATACATACGAAATGTAGTCAACTCCAACTCTTATAATATTATATGATATTATTATTATATTATATTATAAGTATGGTATTATGTTATGATATTAAATATAATTATCTAGTATTTTGACGGCCTTTAAGTCTAAATATAAAAAGCAATCTAATAGGGGCTAACGCTCTAAAAGTATTTTTATTAGCTTCGGAATAGAATTTTTTTTTTACAGTAAATTGATTTGAAAATTTTACTTTACAAAACATTTTTATCTCCTCGGACGGTGTTCCCAAACAAGATATTGCTCTCGTTTGTTAGCAAACCGTATATTACTTATATGAGACAAATAAGTATTGTGGATTAAGTATCATCTCCATATCTAACTATTATTATTTTGTAGCACCACATAATTTGAAGTGGAAATAAGTCGTGCTGGATGGAGTTGCACGCGAGTCACTTATTTTATAAAGGTGGTTTTGAGCTTAAGTTTAGCTTCACATGCTTAGATTGGCTATTAGTGATCTAAACCGAGGTTTTACGAGCTTCCCTTCAACTTGAACCGGGCTTTTATTTATCTATATATTTATGCAAGCCCAGGTTATACATAAATAGCTTAGCTTATTTTCGAACCTAGTTTGTATTTATGTACAGACAAATATTCTAGCACTCAATTTTCCCCTAATGCGGCGTGATGGCAATTTGAAGCACGCTACCATGGCTTATTTTTTAAGCAGTGTTATTTGAGTGCTAATTCAAGATTAGTAGCCATCCACGCCAGATCTGAAGGATGGGAGGAAAGGAAGCGTGATTAAAGTAAGGAAAGAAGAGAGGAAGGAAAATAAAGGTAGAATAATTAAGTGGAATGGGCCAGCTTTAGGCCCATTAGGCTGTGGGACAGGTTTTGGGCTATGAGTCCGGCCTTGACTTCAAGCCTATAGATGTATATGGAAACCATATGTTCTTGAAAACTTAAGTGAAAATTAGTTGATAGTAAATAAATTTTAGTTATAAATTTTTTTTTTTTTTCATTCGATGTACAACTATTTTTTTGAGGTATTATAAATATTTGTTGTGATTCTACAAATTCTAAGATATTTAAGACGGGTGATTATGTAAGAGTAGATTTCTTTATAAAATTTCAACAATATCCAAAGTTTTGATTGTGGAGTTAGATGTTGTCTTGATGCTATTATTACACTTCGTAATTTTTTGATTCAATGCCATTGGCTTGTTCCAAATTCTCCTTCGCTCAAGCTGATCTTTCCATTTTGGTTTTTTGTTTTGGTGAATAGCATCATTCTTTTACCATGCAAACGTTGAAACAACCAATTGTTTGCGATCCAATATGGCCTAGTCCAACGATTTGTACCATTGAAATAATGAAGCTCGCTGAATTATACGCAGATCTGTCGCTCTTATTTCTATGTTTTGAAAATTTGATGTCTGAGTTGTTGAGCGTGTGTACGTGTTGCTGTATGAGAGGCCTAGAGCCAGCACCGATCTGAATTAGATTATCGAGATCAAAATCTTAGGTTATGTTTGATAGTCGGTAATCTATCCAGATTGCCGGCAATTTAAACTGGATCCACTAGATAACTAGGCTTGGTATATTTTTTTAATGATAATCCAGTAATCTGGATTCTCTCTCATGAGGCAATTCAAATTGCTTGAGGGAGGGATGACTATCCAGATTATCTAAAATGTGGTAATCTGGTAATAATTTTTTTTGGATAAAAATGCTCCTTGTCCCTTTCTCTTTCATGAAAATAAAATACATTCTTCCGTATGTTTTTTTTTTTCTTTTTTTTTTTCATCATGCTTATCCTACTCCCATTCCTCTTACGTCGTCGATAAGCTCTCCTTCCATTGCCAGATTGCCGTTGGTAAGATTTCCTCCCGTGTTTTGAGGGATTTTTCTTGGATTCAGGGTTTTTGAAGATGGGTTCGAAGGATGAGAAGCCGGCGCCCAGCGGTGGGTTCTTTGCGGCGATCTCGGCGAGTGTAAGGGGTTGGAGAAGCGTGGTGCACAAATCGATCAATGGGTACGGAAGCGCCTCTGATCTGATTTTTTTTTTTTTTTTAATTTTAAATTCAGTCGATGTTTCTTGAAGGAGTGGAAAGAAGCTCTACGGTTTTAGTTTTGCCTTTTCAAACCCTAATTTTTATTTTTGAGGTCAGGATGTGCTGTAGCTTGAGTGACTATGAGATCTCAAGCCCATCAAAACCCAAATCCGAGGACATTTTTAATAAATTCATTGTTGCTAGTTATTTGTTTTGTGGTAGAAGAGCTCGGGCTTCTCAAACGCCATGAAATTGATATTCTTTTATTATTTTAAATTCAAGTGATTTCAAATTTTTCTTTTTAAACAAAAAATTTTAGATTTAGTGTCAAAGATTTGCTTAAGCTTCGGTGTCTATTAAATCTCAACACGATCAAATCCCATTTATAGATTGAATTTTATAACAAATTTATGATAATATATTTTTTTCTTGCCATTATTTATTTATTAAAGAATAGAAGAGCTTGGACTTTTGAGGTGCACTGAAATTAGTAACAACATATTAAATGATTGAATATGTTAAACTTATTTTCTAACAAGATTTTTATTTATGTTAGGTCTTTATTACTTATGTGATGCTGGATATACAAATAGAGAAGGGTTTTTAACTTCATATAGGGGTCAACGATATCATTTAAATGATTGGAGACAAAATCATCAATAGACAACACTACAAGAATACTTCAGGCATTCATCTGCTAGAAATGTCATCAAGAGATGCTTTGGCTTTCTTAAAATGAGATGGACGATTCTTAAAGAGGTCATTTTATTCGGTTAAAATTTAATATAAACCTTGTTACTGTCTTAGATGTTTTTGGACCCAATATGTAATAGTATATCAATTTTTAATATTATCAAATATGTAATAATATATCAATTTTTAATAAATTTGACTTAAGGGTATTTTAGAAATTTGATGTTACATTACTGGTAATCTGATTGTCATACCAAATACAGTAATCAATATTAATGTAATATTGCTTGTGTATACCAAACACATTAATCAACATTAGTGGCAATCTATTCAGTGGTAATTTATCTTGCAAGTAATTCATATTATCTTTCAGGATTATCTGGTGATGCATCAAATGCAACCTTAAATGTGAGAGCCAAAAACTGGAGTTGATCACATGGGTCAACCGGAAAAGTTAGCAAGTTGTCCGTGTCTTTGATTTCGACAAGCCAATTGGGCTCGTATGTCGGTTATGTGCGTTGTTCCTGCTCGCAACTCGGATTTCAGCATTCAAACCATGCTTTCAACCTTGCCGCCGCCTATTTTGGACCCAAGTGCATTACCTGACCTCCATGCTGCTGGGATTGTTAGAAATTTATTTACCATATCTCTGCTTTATCTAATTTTTTATGCACATAAAATAAATAAATATTTAAAAAATAATATCACCTAATTTGAGGCATGCCAGGGATAGTGCTTTCTTTAAAGTAAAATTTATTTTGCTCATGTATAAGATATAATAAACTTCTTCATGTTTTTCTTAAAGTATACTCTAACGAAGAAATATTAGGATAGAACCCAACTACCTATATCTAGATATGGATAAAATTAGCAAAATAATTATATAAAAATTTTATTTTATGTAAATTTAATTCTATCTTCTTTAATACTTAAAAGGATATATAAAGTTGACTCATTAATTTTTCGATGGGTGGAAATAATAATTTGATCCATTATTTATAGATATAAAAGGGTGCAGATGAGTAGATATTTAGGCATTTTCCTATTTGAATGTATCAATTCACATCATTCATCAGATTATTAAGGATTATATTCATTAAATTTAATCTTATTAAGTAGATGCATTTTTTACGATTAAATACAGCGTATCTTTTTGCCGATAATTATTATATTTTTTTATCATAAGGATGGATGCATACGGTGCAATATCTGTTTGAGAAGACAAAAATATGAGGCACAAAATGTGATGCAAATTAATCTTTATCCATGAAGGAATCTACAATCTTATACTATTTAAAATTAAAAATTAACGATCTAATGCGAACTAACTTAGAATTTGTAAACTCTGGCAGCCATCACTTCATCGACAAAAGCTTTCTTTTCCAAGTCTTCAGCACCCAAAACCTCTGCCATGCACGCTATCTAATGATCAGGACTTTGAATACAGTGAGTGCAGGAAGGGATAAATCCAGTCCAGCCCATCTTTTCAGACCATGGTACCATTCAAAAGAAAGGTACGAATGAGCAGTCCACCGCACACACCACGCCACCACCCCCCCTTACCGAACCCTATAAACGTTTCAGTTCTGCATTAAGATTCCATGAGGGCCCACTGGCCACCACCAGCCAGAGATGTGGCAAAAAGACCAAGCCATCGCTTTCTTAGGCCCCTGCAAAAGAGGAGGGGTAGGTGCATTGCATGGAGTTTCAAAGCTGGGGAGCAATTGGTTGCTGCGACTTTGAGGGAAAAAGAAATCCTGCTTTGCTTTCTCTGAACATTGGATTCCTTTGCCAACTTGGAGAAGTGGGGAAGAGAGATGACAAAAGAATTTGAAACCTATGACCAAGAGCGACAGTGCTCAACCATCTTTAAGACTTTGAGATGAGTTTCTCCAGGACTTCCATGGCACAGTACTCATGGGCCAATCTAATCTAGCCCTGCCAATCTAGGATTTCTATCACAAGCCATTTTTCCCAATTAATGAGCCGTACATGAAGTTGTCTATCCTGCCTGCCAACTAGGCTAAGCCAAGATTGATTCTTGGCATGACTTGTGGGAGAGCTGAAGCCTCACTGGATACAATCGAATCCTCTGGATGTCATCATCTTCCTATCATCCTCACGCTATTTTTCCGAGCTTGTGATCTCTCGATAACCCGTTCTCTTCGATCTAGTTTCTGCCATTGCTGATAAGAGGTCCGTTTAATCCATTAATACTTAGGCTTAATCTGTTGATTTGTATTTATGTTTACTTAAAAAGAGACAGATCCCATCAATCAACAACAATGAGCTGTGAATCACCGTTTGAAAGGGAAGGGAGGACGAGAGGCAAAGAAGCGTGCTCGCGTATCCCAAGTCAACCACACTGTTTGATGTCAAGGTCGCCAGCTCGTCCAAAGAAAACTAGATGCCAAACTTGGTCCACAATACGGTTGCGGTGTGACTGCAACCGCCCCCATGTTCGCCTCCTAGTTTCCATGCTCTTGGAACTTGGAAGCCAGGTGGTGTGGCGTCAAGACCACTCCAAATAAGGGCTCCGAGTGGGCGTTCCCTGCCGGTTTGATAGGACTATTGGCAAAGGTTCTCGTGGAAGTGAAGGACTCAGCCACTGTAGCTTTCATTGCGAGGGATTTTATATTTTTCTCAGGGATCTGGATGGCATGGACTTGAGAGTTTCAGTGCGTTGTAGCTATGGCGTCAATGGTGTCTACCCGCCAGCATTCATAATGCTTTAATAATAGGACGAAAATTAGGTCCGAACCTGTGGTTCTCTCTCAAATCTCTTTCTACCACTTATGTAAGGCATAGGCTGTGGTAAGGCATGGATGTGAAAAGTGACAGAGAGACAGAAAACAGCACAACCTTAATGCAGGAAGACGGATCTAAGTTTCATTCTTAATAATAATAACTTTGAATTTACGCATGCTAATTAATGATTATAGAAGATTTTGGCACGCACATTGTCTCACTATTCTCAATAATTTTTATGGCTTGTTTAAAGAAATTCCACCGGATCCGATAGCAAACATTTGGGGATGGGGAGAACAGAGATCAAAGGTACAGCATCCAACTTCTCCAACAGGATCCAGCAAACATTTCTTCCAGACAAGCCCTTAGCATGTACCAGTAAAGGGCTTTCTTTCCTTCTCAAATATTATCACTGTTATAGGTTTTCCAAAATATTAGTCTACAATCTATATTTAACAAAAAGAAAACAAAAAAAGAGAGAAAATTTCTTCATTATCAAAATGATGCCTTTTATTCTAGAAATTCTAAAATAATATCTCAAGTTAACATTTCATGCATCATTTTGATACATTTATTGCACTTTTTCATTTTTCTCCTCTCATCAGTTCTCTGTGGTACTTAGTTACTGAATTACATCAACTTTCAATACCATTATCTTTGAAATTAAGATAAGATCAAGATCTTGTACTGGTGATAGTGAGAAACTCGAATTTAACAGCTGTGCCCTCTAGGTAGAAGCTGTAATACA
Organism: Metroxylon sagu; assembly: GCA_017589505.3. Taxonomy (NCBI): domain Eukaryota; kingdom Viridiplantae; phylum Streptophyta; class Magnoliopsida; order Arecales; family Arecaceae; genus Metroxylon; species Metroxylon sagu. The sequence goes on along the minus strand of JACVBY030000571.1, from coordinate 497,800 downwards.
AGGCCAAGCCATTTTGGCCCAACCTAAACTTGATTATTAGTTTCAGATTTACAGGGATGCAATTATTTAATTTACTTTTCTCTCTCTCTTTTTTTTTTCTTATGATTGAAGTTGACAGTACCTAAGTTGACAGTACCTACTTCTATGACCAAGGCCTTTGAGCTTAGTGAAACACCAAAATTAAGAGTCAGATTGCATGGCTGAGGGTACAAAAAAAACCTTATCAGAGAGGTTACAAGGCCTTATTAATTTACATGGGGTGATTATCTCTACCTTTAGAGTTTTATCATGCATGCTTATACAAAAATTTATATTGCTTTGATAATTATATGCATTAAAAAATATTAGAAAGATCTAAAGTTTAGATTATGAACATTATATATGCATATTTTTTTTGTATGTTTAATGATATGCATGTCTGATATAGACATAAATGTATTTTAAAATTATAAATCAAGCATAAAATATTTTATTTGAACATGATATTGAATTATAATGCATAGAAAAACATGTTGACTTGAGTGAACCTGATCAAAATTTACAAAATGATTTTCTATACCAAAAAGTGTAAAATTTGTAAATTTTTGACTTAATTATATGACTATAAAATTGGTTTGGAACTTGCATTACAATTACTTTCTTTAGTTTAATTGTGATATGAACCTAGCTGTTGGGTTAATCATTGATCACACATATTCATTAACAAATTCAAATTAGGCTTGGCCATGCAGAGTGATTGTGAGCATATGTTCATTAGTATATTTTATTCATCTTTAAGAACATAGTGTCCTTCCGAGCTTAAGTGGTTGGGGCAATTATTGGTATATTTTAATAGTCGATTATCTTTTATATGTATTTAGGAATGGGTGTTCTTTCAGGTTTAGCCAATCGAAGTAATCATTAGTATATGGGTTCGTCAACATGTTTTACATATGGGTTAGAGTTAGTTTTCTTGTAAACCTAGCAAATTAAGGCTAAATGCTATTCATTAACACAGGACTAATCATGGACATTATTGTATTGACCAAAAGAGAATGAAATTTGAAAAACATCTTTATAAAGAAAAAGAGAAAGATTTATTGAATGATACATTAAAGATTTTGAAAATCAATTTTATACTCTAATAGCTGTGCTCCCTATAAAATTCTATTTTGGACTTGGCAAACTACTTTACTTTATGCATGAGTTAATATTTCTTGAGATCACATGCTCAATTCAATTAGAGGTAAAGGTAGGACTGCAAATGGATCGGATTGGATTAGGTTATGCTTGATTCTAATCTAACTTGGTTTTATATTTGAATCATGATTTTGGATTCAAACGCAACTCATTTAATGAACGGATCTATGGAAAGAATTTTAGATCCAATGGGTTATTCATATCTATTCAGGATCAAGTATGATCCGGATCCAATTAAAGATATTGAGATTTAGGATAGAATTAGATCAAGTTATATTTGTATTTAAGTTAAGCATCTAACTATTATTTTATAGCTAAAATTTAGTAATTGATAATAAAATATAAATCAACTAAAAATTTAAATAAGATTAAAAATAGCTAACTTAAAATTAATTTTAATAAATAATAATCCACCAATAAAATATTTTAATTTAAATTAAGTAAAAAATTAAAAAATCTAATAATTAAGCTAAAAAGAAGAATTAGTATAAATGAAAGTACATTAATAAATTGATAAAGATAGTTAAAATAAAAGAAAATAAAATTTATATAATTTATGTTTATAGGTTGGGTCGAATTAGATTCGGGATAGGTTGGACAAAAAAGTACAAGATCTAGACGTGATCCGAAATTTAGATCTGATTCAACTTTTAAACTCAACCCAACCTATAAATTTTTAAATATAAATCGGATCTAATCAAATCAAGATCGTATTAAGTCATGAGTTAACCCAACCTATTTGCAACCTTAGATAAATATTACTTACTAAACAGTTAATTCACTATATTCTTCCTTCCTTTTCTTTTTTTTTCTTTTGCAGATGAAAAATAGCATGAATTTTGTCGAAGGATGAGAGTTGGAGAACCACGATTATCTTGCATTCTTATTTCGGTTTAGACTATTAGTAGCCGAAGAAGTTATGTCATCTTTTGAAATACTTTTTTTTGGAGACATCATGTTATTCTTGATATAAGTAGAATTTTATTAGATGTATTTCTTGGCATGTTTGTATGTATATATGTATATGTATATATATGATAGATGATAAGGGAAGAATGAAGAATGCAGCAAAATTAGTTCATTAGTAATCCCGGTGTTGCTGGCATCCAAGTGTGCAAAAAGATAATATATCACGAATCAAATGATTTTGAGAACATCCAACTTACTTTGGTCTATCACATGTTTGGACTGACAACTTTCTTTAAACGAAAAGGAACACTTTTGGGTTCATATGAAACCCAAAAGAAAGTGAACTTCTCAGCCTTAAATCTTACATCCAGGGATCTTCAAAGGAGCATCAATGCCACCATCAATTTATCGTGATTAACTGGACTTGGATATTTTGACATCTATGAGGAAATTTTAGCAGGACCTCATGAGCGACTGACAGAACTTTCTCAGGGACGGAAACAATCGATCAAAAACTCAAACGTGCATGCCTAAATATGTAGAAACTAGTAGAAAAAACAGAGCACAAAGAAAAGGACACTCCAATGCCTGACTTGCAGTTAAGTCCAATAAAGCGTGGAGCTTGCTTTCACTTTCCGCTAAGAGGTGCAGGTGCGAGAAAAATAAGAGTCCCAGCGGAGTTATTGGGTTACAACCAAAAGCCATCTGCCATGGCTTCTATTTTCCTACATTGGAAGACCAGGTCCCAACAACTCCCTCGCTGCCAGAAAGCTGGCGGAAATTCTGGAGCCAAGTCAATAGCTGTTCACATCCAAGTCATATATTCGACTTGGCATCATCTTTTGAACCCCTTGTCACTGTCCGTACGCCATCTCAACCAACATGAGTGGAGGAATGCATAAATTAGATCGGTGGAGCTGGGAATATTGCACAAATTGACAAATAAACACACCTTAATCTTGTAGCGTTGTAAGATTTTGAGTAAGGTTCACTGTTTCGATGCCGAATGTTGAATCAATGCTACATTGGTGCATATACCAACCGATTGAGCTATCGAGATTTGATATATATCAGTACCGAAACTGATGTGACATGGTATATTCAATATGAAATGATATGCTTCGGAATAATACATCATGGTTTTAATGATTGTTCTGAAATGCTGCATTAGGATGCTTGCACACATCTAAGCTCCATAAGAAAATTTCGGTAATAAAGCATGTGGAAGAAGCCAACAGCGATGAATTCACTTTCATTTCAAATGTTGCTTTAATGAATGTTTAAGCAAGTTAGGTATTTACAAAAAGGTGAAAAGAAAATGAAACCCTAATCGGTTGTGATTTCTTTTTTTTTTTTTTAATGAAATCAATCACACCAAAGGAGGGCCAGTTTCATGGTTAACAGTTGATCTGTTGCCTAACTATATATATTCTATACTCAACTGACTGTGGAACGGTGAAGGATTAGGCAAAAAGTTAGAACTCTTTAGGAGATGCACACTCATCAACCTTTTATCATAGCCTATTACGACCTTTCAGTCTTCGTAACTGTTAACTCCTTAACAACCCAGTCCCATTGGATCACAACTTTGAACAAACTGTCCTTCCAACCAACCCATCTTTGTGACAATTTGGGCACCATATTAAAGCTCCCTTCTCTTTCAATATGCCCTATTTTATTACTTTCTTAAGCCTTAGCAATGGCAACAAAAGCTTAAGGTGACCGCTTTTCAGGGCAAGAACCAATGCGATCAAGATAGTCCTTATCAGTCTCTTTTAAAGGGTCCATGGGAGAGAGGCCTGCATTCTTCTCTCGCACCTGCAGTGCGATGACTCTTGCTGATTTTTAATTTTTAAGCAAAGAAATTGTAGCACCATCATTGTTGGTCAATTTTTTTTTTTTTCTTAAAAAAATATATTGTCACAAGGATTACATGCGATGCGTATATGTATTATATAAATACAATTTAAATAATAGAACCCATGGGGTCCATTTTAAAAAATTGATTGATGGTACTTGTCTTTATATGTTTTTATATTGACAAAAATTTTATATTTCTCAAAAATTAAGATCTTTAATTTCTAAAAGAATGGGGCTGAGAGATTATGTATATGTATGTATTGAAGTATGCATTTTTATTTAAAATTTAATAAAAAATTAATGAATAATATTTGAGTTTTATTTATAGCAAATATCAAATGTATAATTAAATCTTTTTTTATTGATGCACTTTAAAAAGACTATTGATGGAAAATGTCGCTCATTAATTGGTATGAATTTTTAGCTAAAAGGATGGAATGATAAGAAGAAAATAATTATCATTAGGTGATGTTAGGTGATGTTTAAGAGAGTTATTTATCAATCATTATCTCATATAACTGTTGAAAAATAGTTGCTAATAGTTTTAAGTAAATGCTTTAAGTTAATCATAATTTTTTTATTGTATGGCAATAAAATATGTCCGAGGTTTCTAGTGGTTAAACAAGACAAATGAAAGTTATAGAAAATACTAAGAGCAAAGTTTTATTTAAAAATTTGACTATTTATATAGAATTGGTATCTATACGCTATTTCATGTTCGTTGGAGTTTTTTATGCAAGCTGTTTAGTGTTGGCACAGTGAATTATGTACAAGCTTTTTTTTTTTAAAAAAAAAAAGATATGGACGAAAATAGTAATAGAATTCTAGACCTGCAAAATTTGTGATAATAGGCTTGGCACAATTAGTTAGAGAAAAAAATAAAGAATTTTTTTTTTTTACATGTGTAGTTTATAAATATATAAAATTATATATATAACCTCAAAAATTTCTATAATATATATATATATATATATTGAATTTTATATTTCCACCCTGCAATCAACATGTCATCTAACATCAGTGAAAAATGAGTCATTTAAAACTAAAATCACTGTATATTGAGTAAAAATAAAAAATAATTTATAAATATACAATATATGAATAATAAATATGCAAGAATATGTATATAATTTTAAATTTTTATGACGGCAAATAAAAAAATCAATCAAATGTTATTTTTAAAACTTTAATATCTGCACTGAGAAATAATTATAAAAATATTTACATTAAATGAATATGTTGTAATTTTAAATATTTATAGGGTATCTATGTTAAAAAATAAAAAATAAAATAAAATAGAGGGAGAGATGCGTTGATTATTAATATAAAAGTTTTAATATAATAATAATAATAATAATATCTTCCCCTCGGCCTGCCGTGTGGCCCCGGCCAAAAGAGTTATAAAATTTCTAACAATAATGAACATCTATCTACATTTGGATTGCATTTCATTTGGGTGTCATTTCATTTCTTCCCCCTCCCTTAACCAAGGGTCAGCCTCTTAACCCCACCACCCAAGCCCCACCCAACCCCTGCTATTCTGCTTTTATTTATGGCCTGCTGGCATCCCAGAGCGCCCACAGCCGCGGCCTGGCCCTTCTCCTACCACCTCTCTCTCTCTCTCTCTCTCTCTCATCTTGACCTGTGAGCAGACCTGGAAAGGAGAAGGTTCAGAAAACTTCTGAAGGCTTCTACCTGATGGTGAGCTCAGAAGGACATGAGATGGGCAAGAAGATGATCAAGGAAGAGGAATCATGGAAGAAGTATGACTCTTACTTCTTATCCTCGAAACCTTCCACCCGTCTCTCCACCTCGTCTTCCTCATCTCTTCCAAGACCCCCCACTCCTTGAAAAAACCCGTCTCATATTCCATCCCTCCTCACCTCCACACTTGCCACCTTATAGCCCATCAACAAGAGAGGCTTCGGAGAAAAACAACCCCATGAAGAGGCCCAGCAGCTCAGACTCCTCTGGAGGACCACAAGAGAAAGAACCTGGTCTCATCCTTATCTCTCTCTCTCTCTTCCCCCCCTTATATTATTCCTTCTTTAATCACTTGTTATTTCGTTCAACTCTATAGTGGAGGAGAAAGGCAACCATGAAGATAGATTCCAATCCATGTTGGATGGAATGGAGGAGGGGGAGTTCGAAGAGGAGGAGCTGTTCACCAACGGTCAGTCGGCGCTGGGAGAGAAGAAGCGCCGGCTGAGCGTGGAACAGGTAAAGGCCCTGGAGAAAAACTTCGAGGTGGAGAACAAGCTGGACCCAGACCGGAAGGCCCGGCTGGCCCAAGATCTAGGCCTCCAGCCCCGGCAGGTGGCGGTCTGGTTCCAGAACCGCCGCGCGCGGTGGAAGACCAAGCAGCTGGAGCGCGACTACGCCGCCCTCCGGGCCCGCTACGAGACTCTCAAGATCGACTGCGACGCCCTCCGCCATGACAAAGAGAAGCTCACCGCCGAGGTAAGCTCAGGAGATCAGCGCCATGCGAGCTCATCAAATGAACTATTAGCTGATCTAATGAGTCACTCGCTTTGAATTACTTTATTTTTGCATGATTGAATAACTTATTCGCAGTTCTACAATCTGAATTAATGAATGATATTATTAATCTTATTTTTTGTTCAGATAAAAGAGCTTAAAGCCAAGTTAGGAACCCCTGCAACTATAACGAGATTGGAGAACAAGGACGCCGAGGAGAAGCCGGCTTTGATCTACCGGGACGGGGCTTCGGACAGCGATTCGAGCGCGGTGTTTAACGATGAGAACAGCCCTTATTCCGGCGTGGTGCTAGACCAAGACTACTTCATGGGATTCAAGTCCTACTCTTCTTCCTCCTCTTTGTTTGAGAGCAGAGCTTTGGGTCAGAAGGACTGCTTGGAGGAGGGGTTTTTCAGTGGGGAGGAGCTTTGCAGTGACTTGTTCTCAGAGGAGCAGGCGCCGAGCCTCTCCTGGTACTGCTCCGAAGGGTGGGACAAAGCTCCTCTTTAAAATGGCAGCGTAAATGGAGCTTCTATAATGTGCACTGTGCGCACATGGACTTTGTTTCCGGAGCTGGAGAGGAGAGCAGGGAGGCGACTTATATAATCTCTTCTTCTTAACTCAATAAATTGCCCTTTGCTTTGTATGAAGTTTTATTGGTGGAATTCCCTTGGTTAGAACCAAGGGAAGATAGCATGGGGAATAAAGACGGTAATGTTGGGAGAAAGGACTGATGTAGACGAGATATTTGTTGGCGGCAAGGGGTGGGGGAGAATGTTTCACTTCTTTGGGCACTGCAACATCTATATAGCTTTATTATTTATATTAAAGTAATAATATGTCGAACTTTATCTATGATCGAGATTTTATATAGTATATTTTTTTACTATTATAATGCAAACTCTATTATCATAACGTAGCAAATTTACCGATTACCCCCTGACTCATCTAAATCCTTTTTTTTTTTTTTTTTTTTTCCCATCAAATTTTTCGGCTCTGTTTTTGACCACTTGGGATGCTTTCGGCCTCCGTTGGCAAATCCGTGGGCTATATAATTCATGCCAGGTTCGATGCCTTGGTGTGCATGTCTCACCTGATGTGGCTTGTGGACCTCTCATCCAACAGACTATCATTATATTTGGACAGATCAGCTTGCAGAGTGCTTTCCTATCTTAATGGTGATAATTTAAGTCGCATCTGATAAGAAGTCCTCTATTGATGAAAAGAGGAGAAATCCATGTTGAAGGTCGTATTGGTTTTCCACCAACGAGCATCTGTTACTTTATACTTTCGTATAGCTTGAGAGCTGTGGAGGGCTTTCACCATGTACATGATATTTCAGATTAACTCTTGCAGCTCTTTGGTAAATGCCACCTCGATTTCATGACATTTTAGGATAAAAATGTGGAGCTCCTGCGGGCAAGAGACTCTACAGAGTCACACTTGCATCACAAGCAATTGCAGGTATCATACCAATCCTCAAACCCTTGGCCTGATCTCAAAGAAATTTCTACCCCACCATGCATCAAGGATGGTTCATTAGCTCTTGAATCAGAAACAGTGATTACTGGTTTGCTCTGAGAACAACCAAAGAGTGCCAAAATGTGAAGGATGAAAGCAGAGACAGGAATTGGAACTTCAAAAAATTGTCATTGGATCGCACTTAAATGCAACCCATATCCAACTATTTCTCTTGGCAATCAACTGGATGTTTTCCCCTTATTGACGATAAAAACATGTCACTAATTAAATGAGATTGCTGCGTATCTATCGCTTTTTAAGTAGAGAATTGGATGATAAACGTACGGTGAACTGCATCTAAATTTTATCATTAAGATAAGATGAATTGGACGCAGATGTTGAAACTTATTTTAGTAGGAAGGAAAAATGTGATAAGGTAACCGTTGCTGCTCGTAAAAAGCTTCCTGCTTTCTGTTAGCTTGGCAATCTGTAATTCAATTACCACAACGGTAACTCTACAGTGTTGATAGAAGTAGATATGCCAGACGAATATCTAGAGAGATGAGCTGGTTCAATTCAGGGTTGCAGCCGTACAATTTTTTACACAACTAGGTTGGACCTACATTAATCAATAGAGTTAGCGATTGCCCAGTCTTAACTTAATGTGACTTGAACCCAATCTAAAGTGGTCTAAAGACACCCAAATCTATCAGCAAAATTCAAGCTCATGTGATTCCTAGATGGTGTCATGACAGAGTAGTGCTGCTAGAAACCACTATTTCCTACCTGCTTAGCTGTCTGCCATGGAGTTGATGTGATGCCCCACGCATGGCCTGTCCCTTGAGAGCAGAACCAAATCCCTTCTTGTCATGATGGATGGGCAATTGTTTGGGTAAGGAAGTGATGCTTCACGGCATTTGCAATGCAAAGATCATCCTCTACCTGCTTAATATCTAAATCACAAGACATGGAGAGCATGAAAACAGGGGAGAAGATATTGAATAAATTATTAGAGGCATGTCAGCAGGAATCTTAACCACATGTTATATCATAGGCTTTGGAAATAAATGGAGCCAAGGGGGGCCCCCATAGCACAGTAATTTTCTAATTAATTCAGTTGGTTCCACCATCATATCTACCTGCAAAGCTCCATCAATGGCAACATTTGTTTTAGGTTTGTGGAGAAATGAACAGTTTAAAACAAATAAGGAGAAGGTCTTGATATAGAAACTGAAATCCAATTTAACTCAAACCTCAATTCATTGGCTTTTGAACCCAATCACCTATATGAATTTAACATCCCCTTATGTGAGAAAAAATCTTATGCATGATCCCCAATATTTTACATTGTGCGTTTAATTTGCTTATTTCCTATCAATTACTCTATCACATTGTGTTCTACCAATACTCATATCACAAGAACATGTTCCTCAGAAAAGAACATCACACAAGAACATTACCAAATTTATACTGTGTATGGATGGGCCTGGTTGAATTGTCTTGTCTTAACAAGCATGATAAACACCATCCATCATACAAGGTGTTGCCTTAGACATCTAGAGCATCTAGAGCCATGCCAAGAATTGTAGCATGTTAGGTCCCATCTAGCCAGTCTGATGCCCTCACTCCATGTGCCAATTCAATGCCTGCTACATGGCCACATATGGTTTCATTGTAATCTGAAATAAAGACGATTAAGTGGTAGCCTACATTCTCTGAAGTAGTCCAACAATCACAACTGTACTTGCCAAGATTGCTGGACTTCTTCCAATTGGTATATGTTTGTAGCTCACTGTGGTCAATTGAACATATTTCAAGCTGTGCTTGTGAGTTCAGAAAAAAGCCTGTTTCAAGTTATATAGTAAATAATAATAATAATAATGCAAGGATATTTTGATGCCGAAATTTTATCCAACTTAATTAACATTTTTTAGTTGTGAGGCAACTCAGATTAAGCTGCATTACTTGAAGTTCTTGAATGAAATTATCCAGTTGAGAAAAGATCTAGTATAATATAATTGATATAAAGAAACGCATAATAACTTTTAATAGCAAGTATTTCACCAAATATTTGAGCAACTATTGTTATTGATCATTGTGAAATAGACATTATGACTTGCAAGATGCTTTGCCTTAAAAAAAAAAAAAAAGCACCAGAGATGCCAGCATAGCTAGCTCATTAGATGGATTTTCACCACATAAAATAGCTGTCTTTTTTATTTGGAGTATAAGCTAGCATTCCAATCACAGCAGTCAACATATCCCTCAAAGACCAAAAGAAATATCAAACATAAACTTATGCAAACAGTCATGAGCCTCATGATTAAATAGCAAACTTAATTGGCATCATGGGACCGCTTCTTCCACTAATTTATAGGGGAGCTCTCTGCACAGCTCTTGCAACCCTTCGCTTCCCCAAAGGAACGGTAACGAAGCGGCCTTTTTTAACTCCCATAAAAAAACGTCACACCACTGGGGGCCAATCTGTAATTTCACCTCTTTTCGGGGCTAAATGGTCAGACCAAATGCAACACAGAAAAAGCCAAGTAAAACAAAGCTGGCACCCGGGATCGCGAAAACTATGGTCTCGTACACCACAAAGTTGGACCTTTTTGTAAAAAAAAAAAAAAAAAAAAATCTGGGGTGCTTTTAGTAAATTAAAATACTTCTCTCTCTCTCTCTCTCTCTCTCCCAGCTTTTGCTTTTCCACTTTAATTTTTTTTTTCCTTTTTTTAAAATTCCCCCCCTCTCGTTTTACTTTTTCCGATGACAGTACACTTTTGGAGTCTAGCGCCAGAGTAAAAAAAGAGGACGCACATGGGAAGGACTTGAGGGGAAATAACACGTGTGTCTCGTACGTGCTGACAGTCACATGATTCTCTGATCTCGGCCACTTGATGCCGATGGATTATGGTGGTCCCCCGCGCCGTAGTTGTGACATGGGTCCACCTAGCATCAGAGGGGCCGGATTAAAATAGAGGAACACTCGGCGATGGTGGGGATTACTTTATTATTATTATAGGAAGATACTAATATACGTGTTATGCTTTAATATTGATAAAAGAAACGTTATTTCTTCGGTTCTAATGGAGGGTAGCTCATAGGGTGGCATGCTCCCCCACAACCACACAACTAGAAGGTATATAACCTAGGAATTGTAGTGGTAAAGACTTTTTAATATAGAAATTAGTTTTGTTGGAGCCTAGTATTTATTCCTCCTCTGGCGCTGCTTAAAGTGGTGCAACTTTGTTATTTATGATGCATCGGGACCCATCATACGACGGAGGTGAACACGAGTGCAGTACACATGGCTGGTGAGCTGTACTACAATGGCCTTGCCCATGGCCTTTCTTGAGCCTTTACCCAAATGCTGGTGGCTTTGTCATCAGTTATCCAAAAATTATTATTATCTTCGCGAAAGAAACTTTTTACCAGTGGTTTGAAGCCGGAAAGAACTTCCCAAGGCATGGGAAACAATAGATGGGTCATGAGAAGGCGTGGAAATATGAGTCCGTACTAGTATTTTCTGAAATTAGTGGATATTATATTTCTTCAAAGGTAGTAAAGAGGAGGGCAATCTGACATCAACCTGGAAAAATAAACGATCACGAAGCTTTTGCCTTGGTGGCCCTTTTCACCTTTGGCATATGGCCACCCAAAATAGCTTTCGATCTTAATTTATTTTTCCCTTATGGGCTCATGCTTGTTAGGCATTTTCCTTCCAGCCACCAACCTCATCAAAGCTTTGCCATGAAGCCAGCCATGAAGCCACCAGCCCTTGCCACCTTTTACTAACACTAAGCAAACTGCCGCATATGCCTTTCAGCTCAGTGAATCTCTTAAGGGGCATGGCTAATCCAATCTCTTGGCAAGGTAGTAGATTTGCATAATTTAGCTCCGAGCCTATCCCCTTTAACCCTAAGCCCGGATGGGGATACCTAAAACAACAGTAACTAGTGGTGGACTTCTACTATGAAACTAGGGGGAGAGTGGCTTCCTGATCTACTTTCCACCTTTACCATCTCTTTTTCTAACTTTCCGCGTCTCTTCCGATCTAACCTAATAGTAAGCAATCCGCTTGTGCTTTAAATTAACTCATGTTGCTTATCTTTTAATTGATTTTTTGAATTATATATCATTTAGATAAATTTATTTAGTAAAAACTATATACATATAAGTATACATATATACATGCATATAATATATATATATATTAATAATATGAATTTTTAATATTAATAGAGCATACTTAACTTAGCTATGCTTAGGTTGATCTATACTCATATCCATTTAGGTTTATATTGGATGATAGAGATTTCATATTAATGATTTGAGTTATTGGTATAATCTACTTTTTTTTTTTAATATTTAATCATGAAAAATTATGTGATTTAAAAACTTATAGTCCATCATTATGTGGTCAAAAAAAAAAAAAAATTATTTGGTGTCATATATAAATTATCTTTTTTTTACCGTTACTTAGATTAGAGTTTTTAAATCATATAATTTTTAGTATTTAAACATTTTAGTTATGATATCCATTACTTAGATTAGGGTCTTTAAATCATATAATTTTTAGTGTTCAAACATTTTAGTTATGATAGATTTACATCTAATGACTTGAATTTTTGATGTGAGACCTCTATCACGGAATATAGAATTGATCAAATAAGGTTGGAGATTCGCTCAATTGTAATTAAGTCGAACTCTCTCTCTCTATATATATACACACACATACTGAGAAAGAGCTTGACTGAGTTACACCTAAAAAAATCTCTACTCTAATTTAATCAAGTTTAGATAGGATTATTGAGATGTCACGTCAATGATCTGAGCTCTTAAATATAATATATTATTTCTAAAATTTTTGTACATAAAAAGTGATATGATTTGAAGGGTCTTAGCCTACGTATCAAGAGGCATACAAACATATATTATTTTGTGTTATTTAGATTGAGCAAATTTTGATCACTTTATACATGAACTAAAGGTCTTCAAATTTAGTTAATTTTTAATTTATAAATATTTTGAAGATAATGAATCATATCCAACAACTTAGACAATTGATATATGATATCTATTATCTCATTTAGTTTTGATTAAATTTGAGTAGAGATTCTTTTAAATATAGTAAAGTTAAGCACGCACTCTCTCTTTTTATAAATAAAGAGTTTGATTCAAGTCATACCTTTTTGAATTGTATGATGAAAATTTTATATCAGTAGCATTAGTCATTTAATATGTTTTCAATGTTTAAGCTACTTTCATATTAAAAATCATATAATTCGAAGAGTCCCGATCTATATAGTAAAAATAAAAACAATACGTATTGTTTTATATTTTTAAAATTAATCAATTTTGAGCACATAAGGACTTGGATGATTGATGTGAGATTATATCGAAAAGGATATTACCTGATAAGAATTACACTAGGTGTAACCTTACACCGAGTATAACCTAAATCAAACTTATGAATTTGTTCTAGCCTTCTTGGTTGGGAATAAGAAACTCTTTCCAGCGCCCCGGGCAACTAGTGGACCCATTTCTCATGTCTTCTCGAATGAAAAATATTATGAACTCTATAATTATTGTAATCTATTTGGCTGTGTGGATCCAGTGTTGCTACTAATAAAGTATTTGATCAAAAAAAAAAAAAAAGAGTAATACACCAACCATATTTATTCAAGGCACGTCCCCCTTCGAATCAAAGGATTAAGATAAGCTCAAGTGTTGGTCCCCCTTCAAATCAAATGATTAAGATAAGCTCGAGTGGCTCAACACGATAACCTCACTAATGAATATAAAATCAACTTGAGTTTTTTTTTTTTTTTAAAAAAAAAACGATGTCTTCCGTTTTCGGAAAGTTTACTTGCTCTTTCCAAAGGGTTGCATAAAAAAGAAATTTTCCTTTTAAAGGGGTTGTTGGCTAACAAAGGTGCCATGCTCATTTCCCTTCGGTCCATTAATGCCCATGGTTTGGTACATGTCCCCTTCCTTCGTGGTCCCGGGAAATTTAAAAGCTATGCTACAGGATAGTAGGAGCCATGATCCCTTTAAAGGTCAGGAGGGACAGCTCACCTTAAAAGTATATTTGGTGAGGCTTTTGGATTTGAGTCATTATTTAATAGGCCTGCTCTACCACGTGGTTAATTGATGATTCGAACTGATTAATAAGCATATTATTACGATGGATTTGATCCATCAGGTATATAGTAGATTAGACTTATCCAAAAATAATTTCTTATGATTCGTCCTACCATTGGTTTACTTGTCATTGATGTAGTTAACTTGATTGGCATACATCTATTTTGTTAGCAACCTAGTTGGACCATGTTATATTAGATTTATTATGATTTACATCTGCTCCAGATGCGGATATCATCTGCTTTGGTGTAATGGTGGCCTGATCCAATTGAATTGGGTTAGCTTAGACTTCCTTTTATGCAATTATATTTTGGGTTGGTTCGGAATTAGCTTGAATGGAGGGAAAAGTTGGCTTACTTGGTTGTGGATGTGGCTTATTTGGACCGCATTCAAGCTCATACAACTTTGTTGATACAATCAAGTCATTGAAATGTGTACTTTTTTAAGAGCAAAGAAGAAAAACTTATCGATACTATAATGATCAAGGTTTAAATTTTGTGAGATGTACTACTTAGAAATTAAATATGTGATTTATAATTGCCAAGCATAAAGATATGATTAATAGCACAAGCCCTAATTCATATCTCGTAATCAGAACAACAAAGATTCTTACATGTTCTCTTTTATATATATATATATATATAAATATATATGATCAATTATAATTTAGACACAGCCCATTTTTCATTAAAATAAATAAAAGAAAAACCGAACCACATTATATGGGGTCATGATCTTGAATGGCCACTCCAGACATTTTGACGGCTAGATCAGCTTAAAGGATCTAGTCAAGTCTTCAAGCATACTTGGAGGCTTTTTCAGGCAGGATTTAGTTGAGCCATTCAAGTTTATCTCAAAAATAGTTTTAAATTAAGTTATGACCGTCCATTTTGTCTATAAGAATATGTTTCTATATTAGAAAAAGCAAATAAACACCACATGGGAGAGAGAGGGGAGCAACTACTAAAGCTAGCATACATCTACTAAGATTGAATTTAGATGCCAAATAATTGATAGATTTAATTATTCATAACAACTCCCTAACTAGCTAATCAAAGGTTAAAGTTATATAATTTTTTGATTAACATTCCCAAAACTGGTGATATAAGTTATGAAAAAAAAGTAGATAGGGAAGAGTGAATTTAGATTATCAACTTTACGTTACCCTTCTCTATGAAATAAAATTAACATGTTAAATGGCTTTTGGGGAGTTCGATCTAATAACTTTAACCTCCACTTTTTAATAAGCTTGGCTAGTTAAATTATTAACGTTCTCTTGCAACAAAAGGCATAAAAAAAAAAATAAAAAAACAAAAAGCCAATAACCTAATTACAAAGCCAATAAAAAGTAAACATGAAGTTTCCCACTCGAGCACGGCTTAACATCCTAATTGTGACTTGTCCCACTTTGCCCATCTTATCATTACCATCACCATCACCATCATCTAGCTACAAATTGATGACATTAGGCATCATTTTCTTAGGGAAGAGGTGTTCTTTATTCCTTTGAAAGCGTTGCCTTGGGTTTTTTTTTTTTTTCATTTTGAGTTGAAGTTTGCCTCAAGTTCTTCCACCAATGGTAACCCAATCAACTAGGGTGCCCAAGAGCCAGCAATATATGCTTGTTTGCTCTATGCCATATGCCAGAGAAGGGGCATGACGATTGAGACATCCCCCCTATCTATTCATACGGTTTGTCACCAACTGGGCCAAGTCATGTTCGGCCTTTGGGAACAAATATGTGGGCAAGATCCTAAAGATTTTCGACTTCCCTTCCGATGGTGAGGCAGAGCTTTGAGCGTGCCATTCGGTCCCAGCAACGTTACGTTATTCATTGGGGCCTGGTCGTTGGGAGGTCCCATCAATCATTAAGAACAAGCACCTAGGTATAAATGCATTTCATGAACGCAAGTTAAGTTGACAACTACCTGGTTGGATAGAATGACTAGAGCTTGGTTTGAATGGTAGCCGTACCAGATATTGGTACCATATCATTTCAAATTCATACATTTTAGTATAGTATACATCATATCGAATCGTCAGCATACTGATTAGATAAATCGAAAGATTCCATCCATGAGGATTTGTATGCGGTGTGAGGGTTGTACTGATGATTTACTTTCGTATTGAATCAAAAGGCCAAGCCATTATAGTTTTGAATTAGTTCGGCCAACCTTAGTAGCAACCCTGATGCATTAGATGTACAATGAACCACTGTTGTATGGGCTGATGCACCGAATATATTACCATACCACACTGAAGTCTCGAGGTCTTCAAATTAAAATAAAGGAACGTTACCAGTTGTTCTTAGAATGCTGGATTTGCCTTTTAATGCCAAATTGAGCCCTCGATGCTGTTCCTTGCATCATCAGTCCAGTCCCTGCTTCACAGCCATCCTTCGTATAGAAACTGCCTCTGGTGTTTAACACAATAGTGTTCTTTTTGACCAACTTAAATTTCCTTCTGATTCTGCTAGGGCCACAAGCAGGTCGCAACAGTTCGTACAATTCAAAACTTGTAGCACTGAATTCAACTACAGCGATTCAATCTTAATCAAACAGTTGCCATCCAGATGATTTCCAGTACTCATTGTCTCAGCATGGTCAGACGATGCAAGTTGAATCAACAGTAGACAAACAGGGTAGGGTAGGGTAGGGTTTGGCTTATATTGAGAAGAAACCAAAGCTCGCTGCTCCATTCCCCACTTCCGAACAGGAGTTGATGTGGCATTCCAGGAATGGCTGAACCACCTATCTCCTTATATATCGCACCAATCACCGACTGCCACATAGGGCATATTACTCTATTGAGAGGTGTTAAAGGGTCAGTGTCTATGATTAATCAACCACATGTTGCCTTCCTAGTTGGAAGCCGAAGGGTTCTCGAAACGGAATCATATGAGTTCATAACATTCATATGAACTGGTATGAATGAAAGCTAGCACTTTCTACGTACAGCATGGCTGACTTGACAACAGAGAATGCAAGCGATCCCAGAGGGGCCCAGTGCGCTGTCAAAACAATCTAGTCTGGGTTCAGATTTCTTGGTTCAAAGCCTGAGATGAAGAGAGACTTCAATACCGAGTTTTGGTGTAGAGAGAGAGAGAGAGAGTGGACCCAGTTTGAGCCTGATCTGGTTTGAGAAGAAGCCCATTTCTCAAGCATAGCCTTCACCTACTATGGTCTGGGCCAGAACGTAGTTGGGCCTGAGGCTTCAACTCCAGGCCGAAATAAGGCCTGCTGTCGGCCCATCTCGCATGATGGAAATAGACAAGTCCACTTAAGCCATCTAAATAAAATTAGAGTCCACATCTCTCGATTTAATTTTGGCTCAATTGCTCTCAGTCCCAAAAGAGACGGGCAGCTAACTGATGAGGACTCTAGGCCAATCACTCTCTTGAATAATATATACAAAGTTATAATTTAGGTACTTCTGACCAGACTAAGGTCCTCCTGTGATTGATGCTGCCCGTTTAGGCTCATACACGAAACCTTTCCATCAGCTCATGCAAAAGTTTAAAAAAGTACTTTGCAACCTTGATTTCAAGAAGGGTTCTTACGTTCTTAAGTGGAAGTTTCTCTTCTCCAGACTTGAACCCAGAGGTTTTAGCAGTTGGATCTATACCCTGTTCAGAATGACCTTAGTGTGCTTTTATTTTATAGCCAGCAAGGTAAGTGGATTCCTATTCATTTTTGCTGTGGATTCGTTATTGTAATATTTCAAAATAATTTCATATCGATTGTATTATATTTTAAATTTAATCTTACATGTGATAAAAAAAAAAAAAAAGTGTTATGTACTTATAACTCAAGTTCACTTGCTACCCATTAACTTTCACTTGAGTTTTTCGGTCACATGACTTCGGTCTGCTAATGAAGTTAATTGATTTAGCAGGTGGGCTTGGAGCGTTACAATGATATCAGAGTCGATCGGAGTATGCAAAAAGTTGGTAGGCATAAGGAAAATGCTACCTATAAGATGATGGTAGAGTCTTGTTATGACATGGAGCCATTCTTATATATCAAATTTAGTTTCACATTAAATAAAAAAAAAAGTGTTATTGCTTATAACTTAAATTTACTTACTATCTATTAACTTTCACTCGATTTATTATGTCATATGATTTCGTCCCGCTAACAAAATTAATTAAATTAATAAATGAGCTTGAAGCACCATAGATTAAATATATATAATTTAAATTAATTTGTTTTTAATGCTAGGAACATGATTCCCACTCTTCCGCAAAGGCTCCGCTACCAATCTCTTGGCCAATCACAATTTTTCAAGAGCTAATAATGTGGTTGACTTTTCCAAAGGTAATGAATAGGAGGTTAGGTGCTAAAGTCTGATACATAGTTGGTCCTTTTCTGCCGACTTAAACATTTATTAATAATTGATTGCTTAATATGGTATCTTCTCTGTATTAATTATTTATTTAACAATCTTAATTATCATCTCAACTCATTTCAATCATTATTATCTCTCTCTGCATGCATAGTTCGAGCTGCACGCAATTTTGATGGAAGAGGGGAGAGGAGGGAAGGAATGTGAAATCTAATACATATTATTCCTTTTTTTTTTTAGTACCAGTTTAAGCTTTGGAGGATAATTTGTTATTCAACAGTTGTTGCACTCAAATATGTACCACTCCCACTCCGTGGCAAAGAGGGGGACAAAATATCCCAAGGCTAGCATGGATGTTGCTGTTAAACAAGATTGATGTTTGGCTTCTTGTAAAGATAAACTCCTCTCTTGTAGAGGTAGGTTACCCACGTTAAAATTGATCTTTGCCTTTTTTTTTTTTTTTTTTTTTCTTTTTTTTTTTCAAGGAAAAGAGAAGAACAGTGAACTTCATTCTTTAGTTTTTAAATCCCAGGACGAAGGAGGCCTAGGCATGATAAATCTCTCTGAATTTAGCTCTGCCTTGCTCACAAGATGGGCATGAATACGTAGAAAAAAACAGGGCACTGCAACAATCTCATTGTAAAAGAAGGAAGCTAGGACCGTGGGCAAGGATCAACCAGAAAGATCTGTCACCCATCTAGCGAGACGTATAAGACCTTAAAGCATCCTTAAATCGCCTCCCTTTCAAGCTACTCTACAGTGACAACATCAAATTTTGAAAGGATGGTCGGGGACATTCTTTTGAGAACTTTACTATCCTTGTTATACATGAATGATGCCATAATTTTTAAGGAAGTTAAGAAATAAGATGAAGTGATATAAGAGGATAAAGCTTTTGTATAAAAGGTTGGATAGTAAAATTAAAAATTAATTTTTTACAAAAGAACCTTACAAAAGCATCATAATCGAACTCATTATTTTGAAGCTGCTCTTCCTTAGCCTTCATATAATGGCATCTAAATAGAAATGAAGGCATTTAGGTTCTATTTAGCTTAGCTTTAGATGGCCCAAAGATATTTTTGAAAGAATAAAAGTAATTTTTAATATTTAAGAATGCTCGGTAAAAATTTTAAAAATACTTTAAGAATAATGTAAAAACCATTAAATGCTCTACTTAAAGAAAAACTCAAATTTAAAATATTTTTAAAAAATTATATTTAAAAAAAATATTTTCATTAGACTTCACAGTTATAAATTCAAATAAGAAGAACAATCACATTTAATATTATAACATAACAATATAATATAATATAATATATTAAAATATTATTGCTCTAATATTATTTTAATATATTATATTATAAATTTATGATGATATATATAATTTTAGATAATTAAAAGAATATATATATATATATATATATATATATATATATATATATATATATATATTAAAAATATTTAAGGGGTTACCCTTG
Organism: Metroxylon sagu; assembly: GCA_017589505.3. Classification (NCBI taxonomy): domain Eukaryota; kingdom Viridiplantae; phylum Streptophyta; class Magnoliopsida; order Arecales; family Arecaceae; genus Metroxylon; species Metroxylon sagu. Next base: position 477,947 of record JACVBY030000571.1, on the reverse strand, counting down.
GAACGGTTTGCTGCGTCTTTGTGATACCGCTGTTAGGACAAACAGCCACCGCTTCCCTCACGGTTGCGGCGGTCAGTGAAGGGCCTTCGCATCAAGTTTGCGCCGGCCTCCTTAAGTGCACCCTAGACTACATGGAGACAGGCAAGTTCCGGTCAGAAAGCATAGGATCAGTTGCTGTTGGCTTTCTCCTGGCAACTTACGTTGGAAAGAACGGAACACGAGGGTGTTTCTGCGACGGAAGTCTTCGCCTTCTTCCATGTTGGCGGCTGCCTTGACACTGTTTGAGGAAATGCTTATACTTCTTGGTAATTCTAACGGTGATGAAAGACATTCGTTGGTGCTTACAAGTCGTTACTTTTCTCCATTCTATATTTTTAAAAAATAGTTATAGGTTGACGAGGGTGCCAGTTAGCGTAGACGAGACCTGGATACGGTCCCAAATCATATAATATTTGGCTGGACTTCCACCTATTCTGGTTCTAGAAGAAGAAAATTATAGGTAGAACAAAAGGAGGTGCTAGCGGACCCGCAACAACTTATCCACTACGTCAGGCCTGGTCCCATTGCATCAGGCAAAGCAATTCAAACCTCAGCTGAGGCGAAGCCCAAGAAGCATGGAACCCTCTCCACACGAAAGGAGTTTGAAAACAAAGCCTGTTTGCACGTTTTTATCACTAAAAATTTATTCCTTACAACGTTTATTTGAAGCAACAAGTGTTTCACTGGGGATCTCTAGCATAAACGTACTGGAAACAAAGAGCCACCTACGTCTCTTTGATTTTTTTTTTTTTTTTTTTTGCTTTTTTTTTTATTATTATTATATTGTAACTGTTACCGCTGGGATGCTTAGTTTATTGATAAGAAAATTTACAAGAAGAAAGAATGTACGAAGAGTCAAGGGGATGGAAGGAGAGAAGATTTTTGAGTATTAAGTAACTATCCTGATGTGCTCTTTTTTTTAAGACACTCTCAGGATTTGGAGTTTCATTCTTTTCAAATGATTCATCAGAATGCTAAAGAAAGCTAATCCTAAGCTACTCTCATGGGTGCCGGAACAAACTTAGATTTTTAGGAGGATCATATCTGATGAAGGTCTTGAGGTTGGGAGGGTAAGCGAATGCTGACGAGAAGCCTGAACCAAATTGTTAAGGCCCGGCCTGATTGAACCAGGACTGGTTCTTTTGACCGATCCGGCACAACCAGGGAGAGAGCTGGAGGAGGAGGAAGCCGTCATGCCGCTTACTCCGTGAACATCCACGATCCCTGATCGATCGTAGGCAGAGTGATTTTAAATCACCCTGAAACACAGCTCACCAGCCATCATTGAGCGTTTGAGACCTTAGGAAGAAGCTGTGAGAGGAGCAGCGATTGCCTTCTTTGGAGTAGATCCATCCACTCAAGTAAGAACTCAAGATCCTAGAGCACTTGTTTGCCTTCTCTTAAAACCATGGTAGCATATGTTTCATGATGGATTTTAGTAGGGAAAATCAGATTCTAATGGTGTTTGGTGTCTCTGTTTCAGTTAGAACAAAGGCTTCAAAAGGCTGTGCTTGCCGATATCCGTGTCCTCTCCGACGATGAGCGTAGGTAAGAGTCTTGGCTCCCTCATCTATTTCTTCATCCTAGCACTAGCATGGTCCGCCAGAGATCGCCGGTTATTGGATTTGGATGTGGGATGGGCAATGCCCTGCTTTTTCTTTTTGTGGGTGTTGGTCCTCACGGCCATGTTTAATGGCAAGAATCCGAAAAGAGTTGATCAAACTCTTGCCAATAATTAGATTCGTTGATGGCCAGTGGTGGTGAAGAAATTAAGGCCAAAAATCAGCTTGTTTTCTCGAGTGATTTGCCATGAGAAAGCCACGTTCGTGCGTGAGATGTTTGGCCTCTTCGGCTTGCTGGGTGGCTGACTCCAAGTGGGAGCTCAACCGGGCCTTTGCTTGGTCTAAGGCCCAGCCATGGCCAGATTGGCCAGGTTCCGGCAGTGCCATAGCCGGCCGGAAGGTCAACCATGGTCGGTCCAAGGCAATGGGGTCGGGTCATGGGAAGAAGAAGGAGAATACGTCTTTTCTGTTTGTGGAATGGTTTCTCTGGTGAACCAGGATGAAATGGGCCTTATATCTAATTGGGTTTAACCTATTTTGGAAGCCTGGTCATGAATTTATTTAAAGTCAAATGGGGATTGGGTTCTTGTTGGTGGGACTCTTTAAGATCTAAACTTGTTGGTGTGGGTTTGAGGTTGGTTTAATAATTAACTGTTAAGCCTAAACCAACCTTGGCTTAGGCATTAGTGTAACCCGACTAGTGCTTTGAAATTGATTCAACTTAATTGAAGTTTGATTCATGTTGCCTAATCAAGTGATCTAAACTAGGTGACATGTGGTAGTTGTAGGTCCTCATCTAGTTGAGACCCGAGCTTAATTAGACCTTGGCTCAAGATTTTGGTCCAAGCAAGTCCAAGTGCAGAAAAGAGTTGAGCCTAAGTTTACTCTAGGTTGGGTATTTTGAAAATTATATACTAACGGTCATCTCATGGGTGATGAAATTTTTAATTAAATGTTATATAAATAATTGGCAGCTCGAATTGAATAGACACTTGTGGGTTGGCAAAGGAGGTAAGTAGATTAATTATGAATTAGCAATTTTATTAAGTTGCTTAATTCTAAATTTCTTTGATAATTTCTGATTAATTGTTAATGTTTAAATATGCATTGTTAGTTGGAACATGAATCATTATTACACTATTATTATTTTATATATTTCGATCTTCTTGCTTTATTATATGCAAGAAAATATTAAATTATAATTCCTACTTTTTATTGATTAATTGGTGCATAATATTTTATTAAATAATAATAAATAAATAATATAAAAATTAAAATTTTATATAATAATGGGAACAAAAAAATAAAATAATGATAATAAAAATAATATATATATATATATATATATATATATTGTTATCTAAGGAATTTCATGAATAATTAAATAATTGAGTAAAAATAAAAATAAAATGATAAAATATGTCACCCTCGGTCCACTATGATATGACTTGATGACTGATAGCAAACCCACCTTCGTAGAAGATAGATGTGGAGGATACATCCCTATTCACAGGGTTAAATGTAATGCTTTAACTCTATTACAGGTATATATGTAACTATAGTTTGTAACCGTGATATATTCGTAGCAAGATGACATGCAAATTTAGAATAATAATTAAAGATGATGGCAAGATAATAAGATGACATGTAAACTTTAACAAACGAAAACATATACACCTTGATGACATTAAAGTCTAAAAAAAAGAAAGTATGTTAAAGAAACTAGTTTATAAGTACTTCTGTAATCATAAGACTTTTCAAGATACGTAAATTTATTATTAAAACATGCCTTACTCTTGAAAGTTTTATAAGTATTAATTTTTGGAATTATAAGTTTATAATTAGTCCTATTTATTGAGTATGAACTCATTAAATTATTTTTGCTATTTTCAAAGCCTAAGAAATAAAGGACCGGGTAGAAAATAGTACCAACCAACTTGTCCTAATTATCTTAAGAGATTATCGCTCATTTGAGGTCTGTCATCCAAAACCAATCTGGCAAAAATCTTGATCTTTTTTCGAAATTACTGCTTTCCAAATTGCTTTATAAAAAGGCTATGATACGCCTCTGCTGTTCAACAATTTGTAAGAAGTAATTTATCGAGAACCGTCCGTGCTTACTTAGTTTCTAGACGAGGATGTCTTCCTCTTTGGTTGGTCTTGCCGCTGCAAGAATGGATTCAACTCTTCTATTTACGCAGCATATACTTTTAGACAGGCGTGAGTGCATATTAGGGCTCTATCAGCTCCATTAGGTTGGGTCATTGGACTTTAGAATCGCTATCTCAAACCTGAATACAATTCAGATCACGATTTCAAGTCTGAGCTCTTGGGAAAAAAAACACCAGTTAGTTTACATATCCAAGCTGGATCAAATTTCAACCCTTCTCTGAAAATTTTTATTTCAGACCCAGTTTGGTATTTCAGGTGAACCATAGGCTTTAGCCCATCGCTCACAGCGTCCTCCAAAAATGGAGGAGACTTTTCAGTGGGTTTTTTCATCCATGGCTTTCATCTCAGCTGAAATAACAACAAAGATTTTAGTTTATATTAGCATTGAAGGAACAGTCAGCAGTGCAACAAAGGATCGATTATATATATATAGTCTGTTAAATTAGTTTAATAAATACAGCCAATATATGTCGACTATGGAGCAACACAGCATCTATATATCGGCTGTGAATTTGTTGTTACGAATTTATTGTGAGCTTGTCGCCAAATTTTACAATGTGGTTTAGATGTCAATGTCTTGGTTGTTGCATGCCAGCCAAGCAAGCTAGGGCTAAGTCAAGGTTGGCCTGACCTAGACCTCCAACCCTAGAAAGCAGGGAAACTCCAAGTCCAGTACTTTACCCATGGTAAAGGATTCCGTCCTTTGCCCTTTTCTTTTCTTTTCTTTTTCTTTTTTTTTTTTCTTTTTTAGATTGTTGACAACAATGTACAGATCCAACGTTGTGATGATTTTGTTTCTAAAAAATATCAAATAATTTGATTGTCTCTATTTTCATCTGGATTTATATATGGTTGAACCATCAGCAAACAAACTACAACAATTGTTGCATGGCCCAAACCGATCACTAACCCCTTTCCTCGTCCAATGGTGCAATCAACTGTGGGCCATTTGACAGCAGAATGAGAACTGCTCTGGTAATTCTTCCACCTTATAAAAATTGTTGGGCGGCGCGAAGGACATCAGGTCCCATAAAGCGTTTGCTTGCATTCTTACCTTGTGGTGCCATTAGGCGTGCAGAGTTTATCTGATGTGGTGGTCTAATGAACGACAAGCCTGCAATATGATAAGACCGTCCCCAGATGCCCACTTGGAAAGATATGCATTAAGAAATCTGTTTTCAATTCTTTTATGGTCCATCCAGACGACTCCAAAGGTTTCCACCTATGATTATTCTATTATAATGATTATAATAGTATTTATTTATTTTAAAATTATGAAATAATAGATAAGAATAATGTTAGTTTTCCGATCACTTTTCACTTTATAACAATTGAACTCTGGAAGGGCAGATCATTGAAAAAAATAATTTGAAAAAGAAATATATTTTATACTGAAAATATATAAAAAAAGTGATGATCATTATTTATATTATACTTTTTTTTTATATATATATGTCAAATAACATGTTTTATTGGTCCTTATAATTTGTCTATTATTATATGATATAATAGAAAGGAATAAAATGATGGCTACTTTAAAGTTATAGCAACCATTTATTTTAAACCTTCATTTAATCCGTTTGTGCAGGGTCCTAAACAAACTGATATGACTAATCAAAGCCTTGTAGAGGGTATAATCAAGAAATAAGTCCACCATTACTCCTCCTTTTATTGTCAAATGTCAAAAAATAAACAAAGAATAGATTTTAAATCATGCACATGTGTAAGTAAGCCCACATGATATAATATTATTCTATCATTTTCTTAAAATATAGTAATATTATGAGAAAAAATAATCTCCTTTTTTTCTTTTTTTATGGACTCTTTAACCTAACCAAAACAAATGAGAAGATAATTTTATCTTCTTGATAAAATTTAAATCATTATGAATCTAGTGCATTTTATCCTTATAATCATTTCCCATATTTATATATGGCCAAGTTCTAAAATCTCTTACTGCATGAAATAGGCTTTATCTCTCTATAATATATGTTATAGGCCTTCAAAATTTATTCTTTATATCAAATACTATATTAAAACTTTTATGAAATTGATATTGGAGAGGTGGGGTAAGTTAATTTAGAGTAAATTTATTGGCATACTCTTATTTTTCTTTATTTTAGAATTAATTACTCTGTCTTATATAAATTAAGTAGAGTAAATATGTTTGGAAATAAAAAGTAATTTAGTTTAAATACTTGAACAAATGTTTAACTGAAAAAAGATAAAATAACTGATGCAGGTAAATTTTGCCCTTACCTCGAGAAGGCAATGAGTAGAGGTATCAAAGAGGCCATATTAGACTGACATGATCCGCATAGGCTATGATCCATCGAGTTCTTACATCGTATAACATAAATGGCCACGTCGTGCTTTGCTCATGTGCTAGGTCGCCAAGATGGCTAAGCTACTTTTTACTTTTTTTAATAACAGCTTGGTTTATTTGTATGTATCGTATCTGTAATATCCAAAATAGTTTCAAATCGAATGAAAAAGAAAAATTTGAAGGATTTATAACTTAAGTTCCTCTACTATTAATTAACTTACACTTGAGTTTTTAAAAATCATATTAATTTGATTAGCTAATGGATTAATCGAGCTAATAGATGAGGTTGAGGTGTTATAATGTTTAATCCTTTTATATTTGTATGTCTAACCCATTCATATTGTGTATGACCGTGCCAATTTGTCACGGACCATCACGAAGGGGTAGCCCGCTTTGTGTCGGGCCGGTCCGGGCCGGGCCGCGCAACAGGAGTCCGGATCGTTGGACGCTTCATCGGAAGCTTCCACGAGATAACGGGTTTGGTCAAGGGGAAAAAAAAAATAAAACTCCCACTTAGCATCCCTCGTGGGCCCAGCCGGGAACCGTGGGGCCACCGCACCAGGTCTAGGAGTACGGTGGCTGTCGCCGTCCCCCCAGTCTCACGTGTGAAACGGATAATTCTTGGGAACGAATCAATGGTTGCTAAACGTACCTACTTTCCTAGCACCCAACCGCACCGCCCGCAATTCTAAGAAGCACCGGCCCCACACGAGGCCCCGCACACGTGTCAGCATTTGGTTTTAGGCGTGGGTGTACGTCTGGGGCTATCTCGTGAGCGAAACACGTGGGCCAAGGTGGAGACAAAACTGACGTCGCCGCACACGTGAAGCCGGACGACTTTGGCGCCGTTGCCTCGTCCGTGCTCGCCTTCGACCGCACGAAACCCGGCGATTCTTTCTTAATTCCGCGGGCCGACCTACTTCGGCATACGCGGGATTGGCGCCGGCGTGGGAAGCAGCAGACGACGAGCAGGTGCTGGCCGTCCGATGCTAGGAGAGAGAGGATCGATAGTTTGATGGAATGGTCTGCACTGTTGGATTTAGCTGACCACGGCAAGGCCAGGTCCAGGAGACGGCTTTTGGTCAACCCTTGCATCGATTCGGACATGAAGATCTAAAATAATATTATGTGATGTCCAAATTTTCGACCATTTTCTCTAAATAACTCGCTTCTTCTCTTGACGGGGAAGCCACGAGTCAACATTCTAACCTCTGAATCGGATCCAAAACCAGAGCTGTCGCAAAAGTCCGAGCGAGAACGCATCCCTTGCTCAGAACTTTGGCTTTGCTCACACTCGAGCTAGAATTCAAGCTTAGTTATAAGAACCGGACTGAACATCCGGTAACAAAACTAGATCAATTAAAATATAATTAAAATTAAAAAATATAACCCATAATGATAAGTAAAAATAATTTTTGATATAATTTAATTAATAAATAAATTTAAATTTAAATATTTTAAATTAAGTTATTTAAACTATAATATAATATTATATCAATAATAATATTTAAAATTAATTTTAATTTTTTTAAAAAATAAAATTAGTTTACAAGATTGATAAAAGTATAATAAAGTATGAAACTATTCACAAGCATCGTATTCACAAAATTATAAACATATTAGAGAGACATAAAATAAAAAGAATGATTCAAGCCTAAAATATATATAAAAAAAAAAGTCTTCAAAAAATAGTTTTTTAAATTATATTTATTAAAAAATAAATTTAAATAGCATGAAAAAACAGTCTAATGCTAATCTTTCATACTGGATCAGTAAATGACTAAAATATTAATCGGTTCATTTAATTTTGATCAATTCAATTATCTAATTAATTTAATTAAAGAATTAGGTTGGTTAAGAGTTTGGTTCATCGAATCCCAGCGGGATTGACTGGTTTATTCGGTTTTGATAACGATGATTCAAACAAGAATAATGTTTTGATTTTTTGTTGAAAGAGCTGCTCTCGAGCGGAGCAAAGCTACTCACTCTCATTATGGATGTCCTAACCTGCAACCCTCGAGCATGACAAAGAGGACAAGGGGGCGAGGGTTTTCCGTTGTGAATAAGACTCTTGTCTCGTCGTATGCCTGGCTGAAACCTGGCTGGTTTTTGTGTACGTTAGAATTTTATATTTATTCAACATGCGTTGCCACACCGATACGTTGGTGGGCTTTGTTTTAGTTGAGCGTGATGTCTACTCCAATGAGAGACAGAGAGAGAGAGAGAGAGAGAGAGAGAGAGAGAGAGTGCTTTTCTTTTTAACTCGTGTTTTGAACTTTCTTGCGTCGGTAACCTTTGGGCAGAGTTGCTCACCACGTGTGCACGACCCTGACCCGAATCTCTGACAAACGTGTACGTTCTAGCCGACTTTCTGAGAAACGTGTACGTTCCCCTCGGCGATTAATTGACGGGGCGGAGCCGCATCGTTTTCCCGGTGCCAAATGAAAGAAAGGGCCTGACCAAATACCAGAAGTATGATGTGGAAACACAGAAGAAGAAGAATCCCAGAAGCTCACCTTATCCCAACCTCGCCTCCTTCTTTGCTCTCTCTCCCCCCCCCCCCCCCCCCCTCTCTCTCTCTCTCTCTCTCTATATATATATCTATACATATCTCTGAGATCAATGTATTAGGTCTGAGAAGATTTCAACCATATTAGAGAGAGATGGGAAGGTCAGAGATGGAAGGCAGGTGCAAGAGGCATCCAGAGCACAGGCAGTCCAGAGGGGTGTGCCCCTTCTGCCTCAGAGATAGGCTCTCTCAGATCTCAGCAACTTCTTCCACAACCACTACCAACGCTTCTTCCACCTCCTCGTACTCTTCTGGATCCAATCGCTCTTCTTCAGCTAACTCCCCTCCTCACCAAGGCACCAAGACCACAAGGCTCTCCCTTCCACCCAAAGGGAACCCTGGCAAGGCCGAACCACTGAAGAAGAGCCGATCCTTGGCTTTTGTGATCAGAGAGCACAAGGAGGAAGGCAAAGGGAAGCAGAAAGAAGAGGGGAGGAAAGGGAAAGACCAGAAGGAGAAGGAGAAGAAGAAGAAGAACAAAGGTTGGTTCTGGTCAAAGCTGATGATTGGTTCAGACTGGAGAAAAAAGGAGGTGGATGGAAGCTTGTCGCACTCCAAGACCATGAAGGAGAAGTCTTCTGCCAGGTGGGTATTGTTCTAATTCTCTTTTTGTTTCAACTTGTTTAAAGGGAGTAAGATCAATCATCACCGAAAAGATTGATCCTGAGCTTGAGAAGCTATCATGTATATAAGCAATTTGAAGTATTGCATATGATGATATAGCCTTTTCATTCGAGCATGAGAAAGCGATGAATTTATATTCAGGAAGTCGAACAATTCGATTGTCATCTTTATTCTCTTATTATTATTATTATTTGTAGCCACCGCAAGTTGGGAGGGATTAAATTTTGGTAGTGTTGAGAAGGTTTAATTAGGACCAGGGATTCTTAAACTTTCGTTTTAATCTTCTTGTGTGGATCATTGCATGTCTCCTCCCTTCCCTTCTGCGCAATGGTCTGGACCCAGAGCATATTCCAACAGGAAAATATTTGGCAGTAGATGGCGCAGCAGAGACTAAGACAACCACTTCTTAATCATACAATCTATACCAAACCTTGACTAATGCATCCGATTGGCATCATACCTGCCGACAGATTTATCGTAAATCCATCAATCATATTAGAATTGTTAGGGTGCACCATCAGAATGGCGAATCGTACGGCTATAGTCGACACGGTGGACCACTTAGGATGTGGAAGTATCACCAGATTATGTCATACAGGGCTGATATTTAGAACTCCAGAGCCAGAAAGTACAAATTTACCCCATGCCTTTTGCATCCAATTTGCAAAACGGAGCAAGATGTCACTAAGATATGGAAATCAGAGCCACGGATTTCTGGGACCCTTTTTTCACCACCTAGAAAGTGAGCTCGTACCATTTCAAAACTATTTGGCAACATTTCCTGAAGAAAAATAAAATAAAAATAACAATGAAGTTTTATTGATTCTTTTAGTCAAATAGAACAAAAACAATAACAACATTTCACTAATTCTCTGATTCCATAGAAGTGGAGATGAAACCAAATGAATCAAGTGTTATACACTGCTGAGTTATGTGTGCTCAGCCCCTATGGCTAGTTAGATACAACAATATGGCTATTGGTGTCATCAATCTCCTACATTACCCAGTTTCCTTTGGGGAAAATAATGAGGAATTACCAGCTTTTTTGAATAATCTGTAGTTCTGTGCAACTTCAAATTTGTTTTCATGAAAGGAAAAAAATGATATGGTAAAACATGGTTTGGATTTGACTTCCTATCATGAACATTACGAGTACTTTCTTGATGAACTCAAGAAATCCATATCATCGTCACCACCACCATAACCATGTTCATTGTTATGTTCCATACGATGCTGCTTAAGCCTCTGAAAAATTTCATCGGGGACTTTAAAGAGGAAATCAAGTAAAATGTGTCATTTCCTGAACTTAGAACCAGTAAGAGAAATTTCCTTACCCCTTTGTCAGCCCTCAAAATTTCCTTGCCCCTATGTCAGCCATTAAATTATGAAATCCACTCTTCATTGATGCCCATGTGGAGGCCACCTGGAGGACAAGGCGGCCATGCTGTCGGTTAAATGATCTTCTTGGTTGCTTGCATCAACCAAAGAGACTGAAGCTGGTGACATACGGTGTTCTTACATTTTGGTGGATGAGTGCATCCAGCCTTGTTGTTCCTTTATGTTTGGATGCTTGTTAGTAATAGGCTCTGCTGGTACCATATTTCTGATTCTCCTCTTTGGAGCTTTTGATAGACTTCTTTTCATCTCCACAATGTCCTCATGAATGCCAAAATCTGAAATCGCCAGAAATGTAATGAATTCGAAGCAATAAAACATATATAAACTAGGGTAATAAAACATATATATACTAGGGATAAAGGGTAAAAAATGCCAACTGTAAGATGACAAGTAAAATTATTAACTGGTGGAATTAAGATCCCCCAACCCCCCCTTCTCTCTCTCTCTCTCTCTCTCTCTCTCTCTCTCTTTCTCTCTATCTCTCTCTCTCTCTCTCTCTTTCTCTGTGTTTCTATCATTACAAAAACAAATTATGAATGGTGCTTCTGGCAACTATCATAATACAAATTGGAAGGTACCAAACCAGTGACACACCAGATTCAAGATCCACATTTGTATCATTGAAATTTCTTGCCAATGGTATGACTTGCTTGCCAACTTTATGCCCTTGCTGAAACCAAGACTGCTCGGTAATTAACGCAAAGGGCCTTAATCATATAAGATACTGCATGAAAGACATGGGAACCCGACGATCTCCCCAGTGCTCATAACACCATGGAGGCCTTCAAGGACCAGGTCAAGGAAGGGTTTGACAATAAAACCAAGTAAAACTTAATTCTAGTAGATTCTTCAACAAATCGCAAGACTTGGCAATCTGTTGAATGAGGATAAATGATTCATATGTGAAATGGTCAGAAAATAGCCAATACCAGTTCAAGGAGTGAAGCTTATAAAAAACATATTGGGCCAATCAGATCACCACATATGACAGCTGCCAGGCTTTACATCAGCTAGGAATCAGAGGCCTGAACATGTTCTTGACAGGTTCACTCAGGAGGCTCTACAGCTAAGATTTTGGCTTGTTCATATGACTGCCAGTGCATGAAGAGATAGAGGAACAGAAAATTAAAGAATCACAAGAGACAAGGGGGAAAAGTCACACTCACCTTTCTGTAAGATCATATCTTCCTCATTTTGGAACTTGAAGTTTTTCCAGCTTCCAAAAAAATCTATTTTTCACCCAAAGAAATTTCTTGCGACAAACAATGTGCAGATAACCATAATAATTAGATTTTTTCCCAAAAAAAGGGACAGCATCATAAATATTGCCCATTCTCCACAAAACGGTTTCAAAAGTTAGTTAATATACCACATAATTATAATATTGCATAGAACGATCAACATTTTATAGGAAACACATGGTAGTTGAAAATCTTCACCCATTAGGCATGAGTTGTTCAATCAAATTGGAGCATAAAGTCTTGAGGCTTCTTTTAAAGATCACTTGGAAAGAAACTAGCAGGACTCTTTATTGTGGATGGGACCAAATTAAAGTTAAAGTTCATCTGGAGTCAATGCACCACTTATGTTACCTCACCATAGGTACCACATTTTTGTGGTCCTTTGCTCGTTAGAAAGGAATGCTTTTAACCTCTTAAATGGATATTTGAGGCTTGGTTCTGATAATCATCAATAAATATATATAAAAAAAAGACTAGTGAAGAACAAAATGAAAAGAAAGAAAGGAAAATTGTACAACAGGTATCTTTTCAAAAATTGTTTTGGCACCATCTTCAAGATGAATGAGGTTAAGAAAATTATAAGAAAGAGGTGGTGAACAACATGCAACCATTCTGGCAGAAATATAAGAACAAAATGCAACAATTAGCCTAAAATCATTTCAAATAAGTCAACAGGAATAGAAATTTCATAAAAATTTACGAGCATATCATAAACAAGCTGACTGAGCTTGTTTTTCTTGGTGTTAATGAATAGAACATCAACATCCCGATCTTCAACAAGGAATCTTATGTGCAAATACATATGTACATCAGAGGAACAAATGCAACAATTTGCAAAGCACATGCTACAAATATCGAGCAAGTTTACAAGCGGAAACCCTATAAACATCAACTACAAGAGGAACAAAGCAAGGGTACATAAGTAGAAAGAAAAAAGGTTTACAAGCAAAATGCTTAATGATATGAAAAAAGAAATAGGGGTATACATTCTTTACAACTGGTAATGATTCATTTAAATCCAAGAACAGGGACAGAGGTTTGCAGAACATTTGCATTAATCTTAATGATTGATTTGGCCAGAATAAGAGAGCCATCCAAGTTTAATCTATAATGGGGCAACACATTATACTTGGTCATGAGGTATAGCTGAAGGTGTTGAGAAATCACAAATAATTCAGCTCAAATATTCCTTTGAAATTCATTTTTGAATGTAGCATTTTGGCCAAACTCAGAGAGTGACATCACAAAACCTAGGATGACAATTAGATATCATCAGGAGACAATAACCACCAGTCAAAAGTCACAAGATCTATGTGCTGGCAACTCTACAATAGTAATATGAAAGTTCATACTATACATATAATTGAAAGTAGTCCCTATTTATCCCTAATTGAAAGGAAGAACATCTAAGTCACTCATGGTCTTGTTCTTTAGGCATAACAAATGTTTCTAGAGCAGTCTTTTCTCTAATCTATGTTGTTTACTATAACGCAGTATTTCATATTTCTTGAGTGCCTCAAATGTTTATTGAGTCATCGGAAACAGCTTTTGAATGCTGTAATGGGATCCAATCAACTATCAACCTGCACGTGAAACTCAACTCATACCGGAGTAAAGAAAATACTGCCTTACGGGATCCAAGCACTGACATGATAACCCCGAACCATATAGAATATGTGATAACAAATATAGAGTTTCCCAAACATCACAGATTAGTTTAAAGTTGTCCTGAGCTTCAGTTCATGTTTTTAATATTTAATGTAAAGAATGCCAGTAATAATTAATGCAATACACTTTGTACTAAATGCCATTTAATTGCCTTAGTAGGCCTATGCTGCTAAAAGATGCTTATGATCAACTTTCGTTTAGTTCCATATGGAATTAAAGTTATTCTGGATTCTTAATTCAAATTTTACCTTCCATTATCAGTATAATCTCTATAAGCAAATCAAGTAGACAATCACTCCTCCCTAAAATAAATTCTCATTAAACTTTGGTGTCCTTCAGCAATGATTTGTGGTCACTTTTTAGCTAGTTATAATAACAGCCCAGTGTTATCTGTTCCACGAGCCCATTGATCATGTAGCATTTCTTAAACTTAGTCTCTTGCTGGAATTTTTTGCTTCTTGATCACTCATACACCACCATGTAGTACTATATGACAATTTTTCTAAGGATCGATTGCCTTCTAGCATTTTCTTGGTCTACATAGGTCTACATAGGCTACAATCAATTTCATTCAATTTTTGGAATTCTTGTGTTTGCAAGAATGTGGAACTGTGAGACTGGATGAAATTTAGACAATAATACAGCATCGAGGAAAATAATGTTCACAAAGAATTCTGTTAGCCCAAAGTTTCTCCATTTAGAGTTCTACTTTCAGATGTTAGGGACAAACACATGCAATAAGTACAATTGATGCCCATTGTGAAGAAGACAGCCACTTTCTTTTTTATTTTTTCTTCATTATAGTATCTCTTTACTAACATTTCTCTCATTTGACCTTTTAATATAGCACCATTACTTCTAATAAGAAGCATAGAATCAGTAGCTAAAAGAGGCACAAGGAAAGTATCCAGGTGTCTATATATCATATGTTAGCAGCGCTAATGTCAGGTCAACAAGTAAACGACCAAGGTAGGGCCTAATGGTAGGTTGACAACCAGTCAATTAGGAAAAAACAATCAGTCATTAAACGTTGTGTATTAAAATATAAATGATATGTACCTCTGCAAAATAACAAAAAGAAATATAATATATATTTGATTGATAAAAAGTTGGCCATCTTATATTTGAGGCATCAAAAAACAGAAAAAAAAAAAAAAAAGATTTTCATGAACAAGAAGGAATTAGCACTCAGCACTTGGTAAGCAAGTGGGTGCAGCACTTAAGAGCAGGCAAGACACCAGAAAGGGAATACCATGTCTAAGATATAGATAAAATATAAGCTCAACAAAAGAACAAATATTGAAACAAAAAATTCAAATGAGCACAGTAATGAAAGAGAAGAAGAAGAATTAGAAAAGTCAGGAGATACCTGAATGATTCAAAAGTCGATTTACGAATAGGAAACAAACCAATAATGCAAACAATGGTCATAAGTTACAAGTTTCGAAAGGCCATATTTTTCAGAAAAAGAAATGAAAGTAATACTCCAACATCCGAAAAGAGTAGATTAGAACCAGGAATTATCATTTTTTCTTTACATACATACATACATATACTAAAAAGAAAACTGTTGGATATTTGAGAGTTGAACTGCACCCCCAACATAAGCTATCACTTGGAGCACCCACTCTGCTTGAGGACATCCAGGCCCATACAACAGGCAGCCTGAAGATTTGCCTGACTTGAAGTTCTTGTGAAAATTGTGTGGCATGACCGAGTTCTTTTTTTAGCATCTACTTTGAAGGCACACAAGCAACTTGCATGGCAAATGACCTGTGCAAGATTCATTTAGATACATATACTGACTACTGGGTAACTGAAAAATGCACATCTTCTATCAAGTATTAAAAACATTTCATCAAAAGTAATCTAGATGCAGCTAAATAATATAAAGAAGCATAACAGATTTTTTGTTCTAAGTAATCGATTGTTTATTTAAGAATATTTAAGATAAAATATCAACAACAACAACTAAGGAGTACAATGAAAAATAAAGCATCCAGTTGAAGCACAATACTCAGTAATTCTTTAAAGTATCTTCCAGCTCAAAGCCCTCCATAAGTCATGTATGCACTGAAAAGCATTATCACAAACCAAAAACAAATGTAGATTTTCTTCTGTCATAAGTAGATTTTTTTTTTTTTTTTAACCTACCTGGCAAAATTAAATCTATCAGATAATCATCAATTAAAACTCATAAATTTGCAATCTTTTCCTAAATCAAGAAAAGAAACATTTGAGGTTTTGGGCAGAACTAATCAATTTAGAAAAGCCCCCTTTTTTAGTTTGGATCACCCCTGGCAATTTCAGTCAGTTCAATAGTTTCAGCCAAAACTAATTGGTTTGGATCCAATTTCGCTGGTATCGGACAGTTTTCACTGAAACTGATTGAAACCAGCAGTGGAACCTTTTCTTAAAAAAATATTTTGGTGTTTACTATTATATAGGGATTGTTTCTTTATATCTTCAACTACATAGGCTACAAAGTGTCAATTTTGAAAGTTTACAATTTTTCCTTGAGTTAAAAAATAGATGAGAAACATATTCCTTAATGGGCCAAGGCCTCCATAAAACCCTCACTATTTACTAAGACTAATGCAAACAAATAAATAGCTGACACCACATAGTATTCACAATTTGTTATATAAGACAGATATAACGTTCTATTGCTACATGAATTTTATCAAAGTAACTGAAGAAAAACCTAAATCCAACACACACACACACACACACACACACACACACACACACACACTCAAAGTAACTGAAGAAAAACCTAAATCCAACACATATTCATAGTGCAAAATACTAGTATGTTTCATGTATTTTACTTATGTGTGCTAGTAAGTTTGGCCTAAAACTGTCAAAACTGCACAAATAGATGAACTCTCATAAAATACCCTTCAAATGTTACGTAATAACTTTTTTCAAACATCATTCATTTTCGTTCTATTTTCATCTTTTAAATTTTTCCTCATATCTCATACAACTGATACTCCAAAACCTGGAGCAAAATTGATGAAAATCACCAAAACAACCAAAACTGAAATTCCACAAACCCAACCAAAACTGAAACCGAGTTTCAAACCTTCAAGAAAAGTTTTTCATTTCAAAATCTCCATCCCATTCCCCTCTAATATTTTTGATTTGCTTGCCACAGTCACCTTGAACTTGGAAAAGTAGCAGCTTTATAGCTAGATCCACCATAAAGTCACTTCACTGCATTGGATGAGCCATATCTTTTCTATCTGTAGTACTCTTTTCAAGCTATAACGTCGTGCCAAAGTGCAGCCATTGATTTCTCATCTGTAGCATAATCCATATCATGTTCTCCTAATCTATCCCCTGACAGCTTGAAAGATGGACCTTCATGGAACTAAAAGAAAAGAATTTTGAATATTTTAGGAAACCAATAACTATGACCTATGCCTTTTCTTTTCTCTATATAATATTTATAGCTAGTCCAAGTAGAAGTACCATTCGATGCAATATTTTATCAATAACATCAATTTAAGGTCTCAAATGGCCACGCTTGGAATCTGATTGGATGTAGCTTGACACATAAAATTACATGCACTGAATATCTGAGAGATGGTTAAGCATACATGTTAGATAGAGAAATTTCATATATGTCATAGGTATTACTAGAATGAATAGACAATTAGGATCTCGCAAACCTGAAGGAATAAGCAGAAGAGTGTGAGTTCAACAATAAATGCGAGAATAGCAATCATAAATCATCATTTGTCATCGCATTGACAATATATTAGTTTAACAAAATGATTATACAAAGTGATATTCAGGGATGCACAAAAGAAAACTGCATTAGAATGGCTTGAGGGTAAAATTAAGTTTAATGTCACTACTGTTAAAAGATAAGGCTTAAAGTAAGTCTCAATAGTCAAGTTCTAATACAGGTTCTATTCTATAAATAAAAATGTCTAATCAGAAAGAGATATGACAAGGATTAGATAAAATTATGAAGACCAGAACACCAAAATACTGAGAGAGGTGCACCATTTGAAATTCTCTGTACAATATATTCAAATTTTGGACCTACAGAAAATGTACCGACCCTAGCATATCAAGGGGGCAGTATTACTCAGGTTCTGAAATATATGGTGCTAGGTATTGGGACTGAAGCATACTAGCCACACCGAGAAAAATAGATTTTATATTCTTCATATGTCTTTTTTTTTTTTTTGAGTTAGTTTATGTCTTAAAGTTGTTACGTGATGTGCTAAGTTCATCTTCATTATCAGCATCAAGATTCATAGTAAAGTTGGTGTGCAATGCAATCACTTTAATTTTATTTCCCGCTTGATGAGATGATAGTCGGTTAGTTACAGCAATTAGGAAGAGAAAAAGGTTAAACAAATTCTAGAATATATGAGGCCACATTGACTTTAGTGTAACTTGGCTATTTTTGCATCTTTATTGTGTCACTTGTGGCAGTTCTAGCATCATACAATGTAGTATGATTACTTACATAATCAAACTAGGCATGATATTAATTATTCTAAACCATTACATACACATGGTAAACTAAGAGGTATAAAGTCAGAAAAAAGTGAACAAGAGAAAGCATGAGCAAGGTTTTAAATCCCATAGAATGGAGGTGTTTGATTTCTCCATGAAATAGGATGCCCCACTGTCCAACCCTGTCTCAACAGCCATCTCGGTTAAGTGTCCTAATAGATACCCTCCAACTCTCTCCCCTTCTTTTCTTTCTTTGCTTATTTTTCCTTTTCTTCATTCTTTCCTCTTTTTTTCTTTCCTTTCTTTCCTCCTTTCTTTTCCTTTTTTTTTTCCTTCTTTCCCTTCTTTCTTCTTTCCTTTCTTTTTCATCTTCCTTACTTTCTCTCCTTGTTCTCAATCTTTCTTTAGTTTCTTGTTTCCTTCCATCTTATCTTTCCTTTCCTTCTCCTTTCTTTATTTTCTTTTTCTTCTATTTTTCTTTCCTTTCTTCCTTCTTTCATTTCTTTCTTTCTTTCTTTTTTGTCTCACATTCTTTATGTCACTCTTCCTTTCTTTTTCTTTTATCTTTCTTTCTTTTCTTTTCTTTTTCTCCTTATTTCCTTCTTTCTTTTATTTTTATCCTTATATCCTTCCTTTCTTTTTTTTTCTTCCTTTCTTTCATGATGGGTTTAAAGTTCTATCTCTATCCCAGTCCCATTTTCTCACAAGAATGAGATAGAAAGATCAGGATCCATGGGGTACCCAAGGAGAAGGGGGGATCAATCCAAGATACCTGCAACTAGCAGCTCCGCATTACTCATTCTTGTATATTTTTTATTTTGCTCAGTCAAGTGGTGATAATTGGGCCAAGTTGGATTCAAGTTAGATCAAAAATCTATCAAACTGAACCCGACTTATTTATTAAATGAGTCAAAAATTCAGACCCAAATCTTAAACATTTTATTCAATGGGTAACCGTACCCAATCTACAAAAGGTTGAATCAAGTTAAATGAGTTACGCATTGCCACCTCTAGTTTAGGCTAAAGATGATAGGTTGTGGAATATAAGGAAGAATGAGCAAAGCAAGGAAGCTCACATAAGAAACCAGCTGATGAGAGCCTAACTGTAGGTTTCAAATGTCTTCATTCATTTTACTTGGAACATCTACGCATTTCCTATTCTTTGTGGTACATGTGTTTTAAAGATTTTTGACAAAAACATATTCGACAAGAAGACCAAGAAGTTATACCCAGAATTAAAAATCTGAAATAAAAGGACAATCACTGGTTCAGAGTCTAGTGTTCTAGCAACATAGCATACCAAAGATCAGAAATATGAATATCACACTGCTACTGACTTTAGAAGTAGGAATGCTTTAAGGTGTTGGAACCATCCTTAATTGCACTCAGCTTCCACTCCCATTCTCATTCTTTCTGTGGCTCTTTGAATTGAGTGAACAGCATAAATTTTATCTTTCCCTCCATTGATCTCTTTCTTTCCACCTTCACTCATTCTTCCTGCAGCTAATAGTGATGTATTGGCTTGTAACACTAACTTCAGAAGACAACCATAGTACAACATTCACCTTGAACAGAGTTAAAACAAGATCAATAAGCTTTACCTCTTCTCACAATGGTTTGATCATATGCCATCAGTGATCTACAGATAACAATACCTTCAATCACAAAATTCTCCAGAATATGTAAAAAAAAATTCCAATTATTCTTGAAGCTTTTATCCTGTTCTGTTTCCAACTTTATCCTCAAATAAAAGGAAAACACCATTCTTTTGAATTGTACACGGCTTTATTCAAAATCTTTTGTGAACACTTCATGGATCATTATGAATATTATTCTAAATTTTGAGGTCATGACTATATAGATAAAAAAAATTGTGAATTAATAGTTGCAATTCTACATAGATACTTCAGATCAGCAGAGCATATTACACTATAAAAAAAGTGGAGGACATGAATACATGATATGCAGAACATAATGAAATGAAACTGTCAAATGATGACTACATGCTCAAATAAGATGTATATTTACCACTATTGCATTTGAAAATTCTTTGATGAGCATTATCAAGGTGTAGAGTCACTTTTGCAACCTTATGAGACAGAACCTTTAGGTGATTACTCCAATCAGCATTCTTCCAAATGCTCTTTGGAATTTCATTCAAACCAAAAATAAGAAGAAATGCACCTGTCACAAGCCCGGAAGTATTTGAGCAAGCCATTGATAAGTGCATAATACCTCTGTCCTGCCATTAAAAGAATCAAAGTTTAGGAGGATTAAATTTGATACTGCATTTATGGTATTAATGTCATATTGCATCCTATGAAGCTAGTTATTTACGTATATCAAGAACTTTTGAATATATTGTATTAATATCATATTGCATCCTAAAAAGCTAGTTATTACATGTATCAAGAGCTTCCGAATACTATCTACCATATAAGTTTGGCTGCTTTCTCCAAATTAAAGAAGATTTTGGCATCATTTAAATTTATAATTTAAATTTTATTATAGAGCACTTTTTGGGGGGTTTTCGAAGTTTAGTCCGTAAATCATCCATACTTGCATATTAATCCTTATCTTCTTTATTTGTATTTTAATCCTTGGAGTCTTGTAACTAAATGATGATAGAATACTCTGCTTATATGTTCCTAACAGTGCTAATTTAATATCTTCTTAACATTTTTGTCCCTAGCCCTCAGGCTTAACCAACCCCTTAACTCATGTCCCTCCACGGTTGGGCCCCTAGCAGCCAAGTCCCAAAAGTGAAGAGGGTGAAGAGAGCGAGAAGAGGCCAAGTCCCAAATCTGCATATTAACAAATACTGGGGGTCATGAACCAAATATTACTAGATTAACAACCAAGCTTCATGGTAAAACCAAAGAAAAATATGGCGAACGTTTGTTTCATACCACAAATGTGCATGAATACAATTATTCAAACACATGCTAAAAGAAAGAGGTACCAATATATTGCAAATAAACACAGCAACACACTTTTTTAACATATCAGGGGAGCAGCGGCAAGAATGCTTAGCCTCAGCAAATTGTGAGAAACATATAGAGTGGAAAGTCTGGAAAACTGATTATTAACATTTTCTTATAAATTAGAATATGATCAAAAGCATACATGAACCAATGAGAGTTATTAAATTAATTATTTATAGATTTTATGAGTATATAAAGCAAGAGTCAAGAATATATGATAGCAAATGATAATAGAGGGTATCCTGTCCTACAAAAGAAGCTAGCAATATGATTAGGTTTTATATTTGTGTATCATAGAGAATCGCACTCTTTTGACAAGAGCAATTTTGTAACCAAGACCCTTCTAGAACACAGACACCACATTAGAACACACAATAGATATCTTCTTACCAGCACAAGGACACGTATCAAACACCACTTCTTAGAAACAAAGACCATCACGTTCCTTCCTATTCTCATGAATGAATCCATTATTTGCAGCATAGCATGTGGCAATCAAGGTGCTAAATTCCATCATTCAGCAAGCAAGTAATACCGACACAAACCAGATTTTGGTCCAGGCCAGGATTAAAGGCTGAAGAAAATTTTAAAATATCTCGACCCATATCTTGAGATATATCAATTATATTGATTATATCACATTAGTGACAGCCTAACACTGATGCAAATTATTATCCTGATCAAGACTCGAGCCGTGGTCACCATGGACCTTTACCTGAGCACTAATACCTGGTACATGGAGGTGCCAAAAGGCGGAGACTTTGGACCTGACACCAATGAAAGACTGCTTCTTGGGTATGCCTACTCTCTTGGTAAGCAATTAGTCCAGCCAAAATCAAAATATAAAAAAGAAAAGAAAAGAAATTACTGCACCAGAGCGCAAACCAGATAAAGAATCCAAATCACCCCACTTGTAGGTTAAAAAGAATCAACTTTACCAACTACATGAAAACAATGCTTGAACTGAAAGAGTTTAGATGGATGGAAATCGTTATTCTTGACGCAGAAATTGAGCACAAGATTCATATAAAGAGAAAGAAGGGGGAAGAGAACTCAGGGATAAGAACAAAAAGGGGAACAGAGATCTAACGGTCCAGATGTCGGTGGGGACGAGGATGATGATGGAGAGGGAGCAGAACCAGGCGTATCCGTCGGTGAAGAGGGCGCATCGGCGGCGTCCGGCCCCGCGAAGTAGCTCTGGATTACCACCACCACCATGTCCAGCGTCAGCGGAGGCGATACTAGAAAGAAGCCCATCGGAAGGTTGGCGCCGCTTCGATGTCTTCCACTCTCTTTGGGCCATAACGTGAAGATGGACGACCGTGGATGTCAGACCACCAGGCGTATATGGACCATCAAGGGCTAACTTCTTCTCTTAATTCACCTTGGAGTAGGGTTGTCCCCGCGAAGCATGGGTTTGATGGAAGGATTATGGTTGGCTTTTAGAGCTGCCTCTTGAGACTATGTTTTTAGAGTTAGACCGCAATGCTATCGAAGATGGGGTGCCAGAATCCATTTGATTACTTCTCCACCGCAGTGGGTTGGTTTGTTCAGAGTTCCCCCAGTTTTCGTGGTTCTACGGTGATAATTATCAAGCTCTGGGGTATTTCAGGTCTCAAGCTCCGTCGACAAGCTCGATTTCGATGAAGTTATTGACCACCAACAAGCTCGTGGTGGTGCTGGTTTTCTAATTCGAGATCATCGAGGTTCCATTGGGTTGCAAGTTGAAGCTCGCTTCATCTTATATGGTTGTAAGAGTGGCTGCTCAAGTTCTGCATCGCAGGGATCTGGACATCCAGGGAAATTCGGATGCGGTTTTCAGCTGGATTGCGTAAAAAATTCCGTTAATTGTTAATTTTGGCATGAAAAGTTTAAATTTTTTTTTTTTTTAAATAATATATATGTTTAGGGATCCTTAAATAAATAAATAAATATGTGCCAGATATATAATATCTATATTGAAAATTCAATAAATATGGCTCAAAATTTTGGTTAATGTGGATCGTTTGTTTTGTATACGAGAAAGAAAGAAAAAAAAGAAAGCATTCAAATAGCCATATAAGCCCAACTAGCAAAACTTAACATAAGCCAAACATACATATAATGGAACTCAAGCCTGGTAAATATGAAACATAAAATCGTGTCTCAACAAAACCTCTAAGCCCACACAACCACTAATCCAATCATACCAACATCCACCTCTTAACATCTAAGCCAATTGATAGCCATGTTAAAAGAGTACAAGCTTATCTTTGCCACTATAAATATAAAAAATAAATCATGTCTGAACAAACCCTCTAAGCCCACATAACCACTAGTCAAACCATATCAACATCCACCTTCTAACACCTAACCCAATTGATAGTCATGTTGAAAGGGCTATAAGCTTATCTTCGCTACTATTTGGATAGATAAGATCCCAATCGCCACCACGCTATCAAAATAGCTACTACTTCCATAGCCATGGCCTTTGAATGATAACTACTCATTAACCTTTAGCTTCAACATTGAACATTGCTGCCTTTCAATATGCCCTCTTTTCACCTTATCCAATGTCACATTATTTCTAGTGTAGCATGACTCTAGCACCATTCAATGCTCCTCTTCATTTGACTCCATCACGATTATCGCTACCATGTACTTTGCTACTCTCTAGCCCAGTGTCAAAACTATCATAACTCTCAACTTGTCACATTCCTGATTATCGTCATTGATTTTTTTGATACATTGACTCGATTTATCACCACTCCTTGAAGGACTTAACCCTACCATTCTATCATCTTCTTCTATCACCTATTGCAACCACTCATCAACTATAATAGGATGGAATAACTTCTTTATTTGGTTACAATCTTATTTGATCTTAATCGATCTTACTCGATTTTATCTAGACCAACATAATCTTATCATAATGTTACTCATCTTAACCAACTCTTTGCTTAATTAATGCAATTCAGGACCATACATAGCATGTCCTCCAAAAAAACCTAAAAATCTGTACTTGCATCTAAATTGAACCCAACTTAAATCTAATGTAGGCTTAGGTTAGATCCAATTGTCATGACAACACTAGCATCACCCATGGTTCCTCTTCCCCTTCTGCTTTAATACTAATGCACATTATGAAGAATATTTTGTCACATGGTACGTACACCTTGCTATCACTCTCTTGGAACCGCTTGTTTCTTAGCATGAGAGGTGGCACTTTAATGAACAATAAGGGGTAAAAAGAGGAGGGAGAAGGGTGAGAAAAGGAAAGAGTCCACAAAAGGGAGCCAATGCAAGAACTAGGTTTAGGATTTCTCTCAAGAAGAGAGGCAACTCTCAATATTTCATTGGAACGTCTAAGAGAGTAGTTCCTCACTTTTGCTATGTATTAAAGTCTATCAATATTTTTTTAAAAAAATAAATAATTTAGCAATCTAATAGATTATCCTTCTACATATCAAGCATGACTTTATGAAACTTAAAAGGTCTTAAATAGCATATAAACCCATACTAAAATATAAAATTGCACACGTGGCTAACAATATAGGCATGGTTTTGACATATGTGACCCCAATGTTTTCACTCCACGCATCCATCCACTCACAGGTTCTTACATGAGATTTCTTGCAGCAGCTGCTCCCTTTAAAGCGATGTTATTTTAACTAACAAAAAAAGAAAGGTAGTGTTATCTTGATATAGGACTACAAAAGCAAAGATCAAAATGCATAGACAATTTATTAGTCAAGTTGAATTGATGGATGACAAACATTGGTTATTTCATGCTTAGAATAACCATTGACCTCATTTGTTGAAATGGTTAGAAAGAAAGATGATTTTTTTCAATGCATTGGAGGGCAACATTCCAATAATTATGTCCTATGTTTGGATGGTCGGAATTATTCAAGGCCTAATTTTTGAGGGATTAGCTTGGTTAGGCAAGAGAAAATCAACATTTTATAATAATAAGAATCATGAATTGGGCCAATAATAGAAGGGCTGTAAAGAGTGGGAGAAAAGAGTTCCATGTAGGCTAGTTGGGAATACTATAATGGATACTACCTAGAAAACAAGATATTATAAATCATGTTTTTGATATTATTTCGTATCCTTATTTTTTCAAGATTGTGGGTTCTAAGATTCTATGGTTGAGAGAAATTCTTAACTTTGTATATATTTAACAAGTAATTAACTTGAATATGCAAACAAATCCTAAATAATTTAGGGTGCGTACTCATCTCTCTCTTTTTTTTTTTTTAATTTTATACAAGGTAACAACTTATAAGACAATATAGTGGGCAAGGATGAGATGAGAATATTAAAGATGGATAAGTAGATTAAGCCCATTTTCTAATTATGCCTAGTTCTCTAACCAAGGTAAGGCGTTTCATGTGAATATAAGACAAAAATGAACTCAAATGAAATTAGATAACTGCATACGCACGGCCTGCTTATTGTTTATACTATAAATATATAAAATTTAATGTGAGAGACTACACTGATATGTCTTTAGTCCCACATTAGTGATGCTTTAGGTAGATTTTGGATGCTTATATAGGGCTAAAAACTTGAAATAATATTTTTTGATTAGCTTTTTCTTGATAAGGTCATGAATTATTACTTTCAACTTATAAATTTTAGTTATCATCTAAATTTTATAAAGTATAAACTAATTTATAATTAACTTAGGACCTATTTGAATTAGCCGTTGAAGGTTAGTTGATAGAGGTTGGGTTTTAATAGCTAATTTAAGAATGTTTGACAACCAGCTGATGGGTCTAGCCGATAGCTATTGGTCTCTCAAAAGTTGAATGTTGGGATCAACATTTTTAAGTAGTTGCTGCTGGACTCAACATTTGCTTTAATGATCAAAATAAAAAATTATATAAATATGAATGCCTTTGTCAATCAAACCAAATTTTATCTCTTTTTTTTTTCTTTCCAAACCCTTTGCATTCTACTATTTCCTTTATTTTTTTTTCCTCCCAAACACTCAGCCTTGCATAATAGAATAATTGCTTCTAATTTAATGAGAGCAAGAGCTTAATATCAGGATGCTCTAAATTTACATAAATTAATTATATCATTTAAATTTATGAACATAAAATTATTTATTTATCAATTAATATTTTAATTTTTTTTAATTTATACAACTTATAAAGTAAAGAAAATGATGAAAAATAATGTATTATATTAAAAATATATATTTTTATTAGCCATTTAATACTTTAGTAGCAATGGCTGCGGCAATACTTCAAGCAAATTAATTGATTTCAAATCTCAATATTTAATCTAAATCCAATTGAGGATGGGGATCTTACCCGCGGTCAACATGTGATGCATGTGTTTTTAACCAAATGGCATTCTCATGACTACCTGACACCACCCAAATTTTATTTCCTCCCAACTCTACTTTCGAAATTTCGGTGCATTTTACCTTGCTGGCTTCCACATTAGCACGCGTATCAAAATAAACGAATAAGCTGTACCGTGGAACTTACACACAGGGCTCTTGAACGAGATTGTTACTTTTGGCTCAAACTTCAGCTTGACAAGAGAACTCCTCTAATAAATAAACAATTCAAGCCTAACACTCACTTGACTCGCTAGCATTCAATACAATTAAGCTCAAAATAAAAAACATAAAACATTAAATTTCTTAATGCAGTTTTATAAATAAAATATATTTTTATGTTTATATTTTTTATAAAAAAAAGAGCCAAAGGTATGGGTATGTAGTCTAGTCATTAATTTGCAAATTAATAGGTATGGTGATGACCCAGAGCTGTTTGATTAATATCTAAATGTTGACATAGAAGTCTGAATAGCCTTGAATGAAAGAGAATTTTACAGAATTACAGAATGAAATTAACCCAATGTTTACTGACAACAACAGAGAATTTTTTTTTTTTTTTTTTTTTTGATGGAGAAAAAGAATTAAACGCGTCGCCTCCCAACACACCTAGTCTTTATTACTACCCCAAGCTTGAGCAACGGCGACGCACGTCTCCCGTCGCCGTGCACGGGCGTCGGGAAAAGATTGGGTACGTGGCGCTTTAAAGTCCCAGCAGAACGTCCTCTTTCTTGTTCCGTGATGCTGTACGGTAACAACACCTGTCGAGTCCACCGGCACGCAAATCTGAACTTAGTTCGTTCGGTGCGGTCCACACAGAGTCCGTACCCATCCGCTGGGCCCCGCTCTCTCCGACACCGTTAATCAACCATCGGACGATGACAGTGACGTAGAACCCACTTCGCAATGAAGCTCTCACGAGCCACGGCTTCCTTGCCTTAAAAGAACCTCATGCTGCCACGTGAGCATTAAAAGCAGCACTATTGCATCGCTGGTCCCACTTTCGATTAATTTCTCTCTCTCAAGTTAGGTCAGATCCGTCGAATTTTTGCCTTAACAACATGGACTGGGCTGGACTGGACTCGTTGTCTGCCTTATTAGTTTGGTTGGATGGAATATCTTTCCAGGACTCGTTTGGTTCATAGAAAAAAATATATATATATATATATATATATAGAATATTTGATTCACACTTTTAAACTGCAATCATAAAAATATTTTATTTTTATATAATTTAAATTTCTATATTTTATAAAAAATAAAATTTTATCGGTATTATGGGATTTATTTTCCACCATAGCGTGTTTCCTTTTCCTTTCCAACATATCCTTTTTTTTCTATCGTATACTCTTTTTTTTAAATCAAGAGATAAAAGATCTTTTCTACGCATTGATACTTTTTGTTGTGTCAATTTAGTTTTCAATCGTGAATTTTTTTTTTTTTCTGTTGTATTTTTTTTGAGGCATATTTTTTTAGAGAATCACAGAAATCTCAGGATTGCATTCTGTTATAATTTTGCCATTTTTTTTATTTCTAAAATGATTTAAAGATTTTTCTATATATTTTTTTTTTGCCGAATGATGGCATTGCGATGATTTAATCCAAATTTAAAAACTTGAATAAATATCTTAATTTTATTTTTTTCTTGAGGGTATAATTGGTATTCTGTACTACTTTCATAAAAAATAAACCGTTCAATCAAATGTCACAGCTTCATTCTTTCCTAAAAAAATATCTATTTTTTATGGTTAATCAAACGTGATAGTTCAGATATTTTATGTCTGTAAATTTAGTTTTCAGATATTCTATTTCTGTCTGTAATTTATTTTTTTGAACCAAATGAGTCTTCAGAAATTAAAGTTTCAATGAAAAAAAAAAAAAAAAAAATTGCAGAGGTGTTGAGGAATTACTCAGTTTGAATGTAGTCATTCTGATACAAAATGTTGTAAATTCTGCTTTAAATGTTCGCATGCAGTTTGGTTGGATCCAACAACAGCACGGGTGTTTGGTTTCATTGGAGTTGAGAGAGGAAGGCTTAGTGGAGGATGGCGGGGAAATGGAAGAGAAGAGTGGGATGCAGAAAGCCAGAGCTAAAATTTAAAGGCACGTACGATGCATGCGGAGGGCATTAAAGCCCCTGAGAGACCCCTGTACGCCTGCGACAAGTCTAACATTTAGAGGAGCCTCAAATCTCTTCCAACTCTTTCTTCCCTAAAGAGATTACAAAAACATGACTAATAGACCATGCTAGCTGTTTAGAAATATTAAAAAAAATTAAAATATACTTTTAACCCTTAAATTTTTACTCAAAACTTATTTCCATCCTCAATATTTTTATGATTTAATATCCTATATTATAAAAATATTTTATTTTTTATATTATATGAATTAATAAAAATTAATAGAATAACTTAATGTCATCATATGGACCTTTATACGTTCACATTAGAGTGGTACATTAATATTCTATTAATTTACTAGCTTCATGTAATAAAATATTGAGAGTGTAATATTTTTAAAATATAAAGGGCTAACAATTGAAAGATTGGGGATTAAAATGAATTTTGACTAAGAATTTGAGGGCTAAAAATATTTTTTTTTGAAAAAAAAAAAAAGAGCTATGAAATAGAAACGATGGATAAATACGAAAGCTTGACATCTATGGTCTGCTTCGGTACAAGCTAAATGGTCTGACATGACCATGCACCGCTAAATTCTCATGCACTGTTTGATACATCTTGGTTGGCAAAAATGAGCAACTGCGTTAGCCCACTTGCTCAATAAATAAAAATGAAAGAAAATATCTATTTGATCAGCTTGGATTCAATACTGAAATATGGTCTATTTTCACTTTGTTCTTTCAAATAGGATTCAAGTTTGCATCTGATGTAGAAACTGTGAAGGCCTGAGGGGCGGATTTATGTACATCTGAGGCCAAGATGGTTATCCTTCTCAAATTTTAGAAAATTTTGAAGAGGCTTTAAATTGAGGGGTAATTATAAAATTAAGTGGCTATTATTCCTACTAATGTCCTTGACTCCAAGAGCTATTTGGGAGAGGAGTTTGAAGAAAAATAAAAGAGAGATAGTAGGAGATGCATGTTTGAAAATATTTTAAGTGAGAAAAAGAAAGGTTTAGAAGGGTTCTCGATGCATTGATAACTCTTTCAAATTCCTCAACGACAACAATTTTTAATCTCTAAATCAAAAGATATGAGAGAGAAAGAAATTAGAGACCTCTTTATTTTTATTTATTTCTATTTTATTCTTAAATAATAAAAATATAGATAAAGCTTAAGTGTAGTGCAACTAAAGTTTTATTTCTATCTCTCTTACTTCGCTAAATAGCATCACAACATGACAGCTCGATGGCAGTTGATATGACTAGTAAAAAGTAAAAAAGAGAAAAAAAATCATAATGCTCACACTTAATGTACTACACATAAATTTATAAGATGTGCATTTTTATATCTATGTATATTTAAAAAAATGAACTAAAATATAATAAAAATATATTTTAATAGTAAAAATATATTTATCATATTTATTTATTTATTTATTTGCGTAACTTCCATCCATTAAGGTGTGAATTGTTTTCAGAAATGGCCAATGTCGTTCTCAAAAAGAGATGTGGAACGACCGAAGTCACGGCAAAACCAAAGCCGCAGAATACTGCTTGGACCTCGATTGCCGGATCAAAGGCCCGTCAAACGCAGTGGATTCCATCAGACGACGGAAGGAAGACATCCGATGTCAAATTTGCACGCATGATCCAGAAGAATCCAGAGGCGTAAACCTCGGGATGTCACATGGAGAGAAGTAACAGGAGGCAAACCCTTTTTCTTTGCCCTGGTTTGCCTCCTCCTCTTTAAGTCTCCTGGGCCACTCCATCCTTTTCCATGGCATGAAGACGACCCTCCTGTCAGCTGGAAATAAGCCGTCACGAGGCGAGGAAAGAAAAGCTAGGACTGCTAAGCCCTTTCTCGCCTTGTTTCTCCAAAGAAAACCTTTGTTATTACTTTCCTTCCTCTCCTGTAGCGATATTTCTCCTGAAGTCACAGCTAGTCCGAGGCATCTTTCAACTCTTCGGTCTTCTTAGACCTGGTCACATATGCCTAACTTAAAGTAGCTGTTACCTGGGTTTTGAAGATAAAAAAAAAAAAAAAAGCCAAAACCGCATTGTTTGGCGGAATTTGCGATGATATTAGCATCATTCACCGAACTGATGACAAGACACAGAACTGAGAAAAGTTGATGCGATTTTGATTGTGATGGAAAGCCCTTTGTGCTAATAAAGTTGGGGAAAAGAAATTTCAAAGTAGCCTCAAATATATCAATCATAATAAAATTACAAAAATGATGGTAAAATATGATTCACTAATGGAACGGTAGGTAATTTAGGTGTGAGATTTTTTTTTTTTTTTTTCCCTCTATTTTTATCTCTAGACAAACGTAATAGCAATACACTGATCAATAAATAATTTTATTATTTGGGTTGGACATAGGACCTCTCCTAAGAGAAGGGTGCTGGCTAATCTAAGTCTCATCGGCATTGCCAAAATTTTAGTCTTACTAAAAAGAATATATATTGAAGGATATTTTGTATAATAATCAGGCACCAACTGGTTAGTTATTTTTTTGATCAACCGAATCATTGAAACAATAGCAAGTAGGAGTGGTATCAAGTCAGGTTATGTCCTAGTTTCAGTGAAACTAGGTTTAGAGTAGTTAAGGATTCAAATTTAAATTTAAATTTTGCTTCATGATCACTATAAAAGAACCATGTCAAGTTTGGATTTAAGTAACAAAAAGAATAAAAAAAAAAGGTCTTTGAGCCAAGCCCGAATATGTTAAACTTTTATCCAAGATGCATTCAGATGGGCGTCGATCGAATCTTAATCTTTGAGATGTTTGTCAATAAAATATTTAACTACATGCTACTAAACTAAATCATCATTAATTCTTAATAGATAGTTAATTATATAATAATGATTAGCTAAAAACCAAAAAGACATGTTTAATTTTAAGTCAAATACAGACACTTAAGCATCTGACACTTAAATATAATTTCAAATGCCAAGAACTTAAAAATTTAATGATGTATATAAATTAAACTGATGTTATATATGTATATATCAAATTAGATCGTTATTGGGAATCGGTCTAAGTTAGTAAAAGAAATTTCAAATGTACGCTTGACTTGGTACTCGTAATAGGCTTGACTTTGGATCTGTACCAAACCTATTTATTGACAAGCCAAGGTTGGATTTAAGTCAAGATCAAATTGGCTACAATGTGTGCAGATTGCAGTGACAACCCACAGACCTACGAATCGCTATAATTTATAATTAGATTTGCAAGTATTGGAAGTTGTGATGGTCAAAAACAAATCCGGAACCATATCACTATCATTCCACATTTTTATTGTCATTTTATTGTTTAAATATAAAATCTAATGGTGACGTAATCTAGTGCAAATTAGATCCAATTGCAAAAATAATGGGTAGAAATTTTCTCATGCTCAATCGAGTTACAAAGACGGCATTTTATTATTATTTTTAAGAAAGGCGGATGGCTCATTACCCGTTGCTCACGGGCAGGACGGAAACGTCAACCTTGGTAGCTGTCCTTGCCTTGTGGCCAACGGATCTTTCGACAAGCAAGACCATCTTGGCTCGTATGTTAGCAAATTTTCTATTTATTAACAAAGCTGGTCTTATTCCATTTCAGACCTTTTTTTTAAAAAAAATCTAAGGCTGTAAACGGAACAAATCAGATAATCTCATATGGTACTTGATCTTGTTCTAATTTTATATTTAAATCATAATTTGAATCCAATTTGCATCCATGGAAAGAATATTAATGAATCATTTCGATCGATTTCGGATTAAATATGAATTAAGTTGAACTTAAAACATTTTAATTTAAAATAAAATTAGATCAAATTATGTTTGCATTTGCCTTAAATATCTAACTAATATTTTATAATTAAAATTTAATAATTAATAATCAAATATAAATTTATTAAAAAAATTAAATGAGATTAAAAGGAGATAATTTAAACTTAAACTTTCATTCAAAAAGTTTTTAATTCTACCCAAATAAATGATTATCATTAAATTTATAAATTATAATTTTTAATATACTTATTGATATATTTAAATATATTATAAATAAAAATCTGCTAAAATAAATAATGAAATATGAATATTTAGATATAATTACGTGAAAACAAATGAGAAAAAAATGTAGCTATTAAGATAAAAAAGATAAATAGTATAAATGAGGATTTATTTAATGAATTGGTAAAGATAATTAGAGTGAAGGAATATTAGGTTTATACAATTAAGATTAACAGGTTGAGCCAAATTAGGTTTGTAGGATAAATTTATTTTTTATTAATTTAAATTAAATCTATATGATATATAATTTTAATTTATTCTGGTTGAAAAATATAAGATTTAAATTTGATCTAAAATTTAATATTAAATTTAATTTTTAAACTTGATCGAACCCATAAAACTTTAAATACAAACTATATTAGATCTAATTGAGTTAGAACTGAATGATATCATGGCCTCATTTATAAGCTTAGTTAAGTTAGAACTTAACTACTGTCATCATTTTCATGCCTTGGCTAAGGTTTTTATCTTAAAATTAATTAAAAAATTAAAATTAATATATTGATATATATTTATTTCATATCTATTATATTGCTTGAGATTTCAGTATCTTTATCATAAAATCGTGATTGAAATCCCGGAATCATTGAGGACGAGAGAACATGGATGAAATTGAGCGGAATTTATTCTCTAAGTCAGATAAATTTTAACCATAAAAAACCGTGCCGTTCATGATTCGAGCGATTCACTGATTTAATTCATAGGTTTCCCGTTTTAATAAAATAAACTATATTTACTTTTTTATTTTTTTATTTTTTTTCAAATGGTAGATTTTATTAATCAACTGTTCAAACCCATGCGGTCCAAGTTCTGAACGTTACGTGGACTTTGGAAGGACAAAGCTACACGTGTCAGATGAGTAAGCGCTCTTTCAAATTCATCAATACAAATAACGAAGTATCTCAGCAACCAGTATAAAGAGTTACTAAAGATCACCGATTTCTACTACCATTTAGATCACCAATCCTGCATAAAATAAAATGCATGGAAATCGATGATAGCCATCGTACACGAGCCAGCCACTCTATGATCGTCCTCTAGTGTTGACTGTTGGTCTCCCACGAGCCATCCCAGTTTTTAAGCCGGCAAATTGGACCGGTGAATCTAACGGTCACGCAAACCATTGATGGTTATCTTCACTCAACTAGAGGGTTTTATTTATTCATTCATTTATTTTGGGGAATGCACACCGACTTGGAATTTACTGCGTTTGCTCGCGCTTATCCACACTCCTTGCAAATTTTGGGTCGTCGTGGGAATTAGCCTTCGAAGCTTGAGAGAGAGAGAGAGAGAGAGGTGAGGGATAACAGGGATAACAGGAATTACGGGGGAATAAAGTGGAGGCAATAATGAGTGCTGGCATTGGGAGTGGGGACAGTTGGAATAGTTGCCGCTTCAAGGTCCCTTCTTGAGGTTCTCACTCACTCTTGCTCTCACTCCCACTTCTCTTTCACACGCACTCTCTTTGAAGCGAGTGACCGGAGAAAATAAATAAAGGGCGAAGAGGAGAGGAGGGAGCAGAGCGTAGAGAGGGAGAGATGCAGAGGCGCAGGCTAAGGGCGAGCAGTCTGTCCCTCCTCCGGTGGCTGCTATCGTGCGCCATCGGCGTGATTGCCCTGGGGGCGCTCCTGGCGGTCCACGTGTTCTCCTTCTCCACAGTTCCCTCGCTCGCCGACGACTTCAAGCTCCCCAAGGCACCCTTCCCCTCCTCCATTTTTTTTCTTTCGTTTTTTTGGAATTTTTGTGCACTTAGATTGAGCCCCATTTCTTGTCGTTGAATTCATAGAAGCGGTAGGATCCGAAGGAGGTATTTTTCTTGATTTTTTTTTCTTTTTAAGATTTAACTAGCCAAGTTCACTATTTTAGCGATTTCATCAGTTTTCTACTGATTTATCTCCATTTCTGGGGGAAGAAATGGAAGGATTAGAGGGTTTAAGAGCACTCATGGTTTAAATTATTGTTCTGCAGCAGTATGAGAGGGGGTACGCGAGGTGGAGCAGCGAGCTGAGGTGGGCGCAGGAGTCCGCGCCGCCCAAACTCTCCAAATTGCGCACTTCCACTCAGAAGGTGAACCGAAATCATGTTCTTGAAGCTCACCATTCATAAAAATCAGATCTTGTTCGAGTGCAGTTTAATCTTGTTTTTGATGCAAATGCTTTCTTATTTGTGATCTTGGTGAAGTAATGGTTGATAATTTTCAAAGATTTTAGCTAGTCTTTTGAGATGCAAAGCAGTCATGCCATCTATTTCATTGTTGTTCACTTCTCAAGACTTGACAGTCCGGTGGCGCCAAAGAGGTTTTGGAATTCAAGAAGCTGTGGAAACCTCCGTCGAGGCGTGATTTCGTGCCATGTATGGCACCCAGCTCGTCTTATTCGCGTAAGAGAATTCCACCCTGTCCTTTTTATTTTTTGTGACATCTTTGTGTCCTGTTCATTCTTGGGGTGTGTTGTTCTTCAGCTCCTTCTGAGTCGAGACGATACTTGCAAGTTTATGCCAATGGTGGGTTAAATCAGATGCGAGCAGGGGTGAGCACTTCTCCTCATTTTTGTGATCCATTTTGGTTATCATATTTGGATGAACTGATATCCAAAATGCTATTTATTGTTCTGTTTCTTAAGTTCCTTCTATTACACCCAAATTCGTTTTCCATTCAGCATTGGGAAGTGGTTGTATTGTTGACTAGAGAATTAGGTAATTGAAGCCTCGGATAAGTTTTACTTCATTAAGTTCAAAATGTCATTGATCCTACAGCAAAGATCTATCGGCAATTTGCATCACTTGTTTGTTAAGAGGATAAGATATTTCTGTTTTTGGGTTTTACATGAACTAGATACGTGAAGGATTCAGACCACATAGATGACAGGATGTAATGATGTGATAATGTGCAAGAATCAGCATACAGATTATATTCTGTATAGTGTCTGTTTCTTCTTTCAAGCATGGCCGTCTCGACAAACAAGCTTCTGTTGTTTTGGAGTTGTTAGTGTTCATTGACTTGGCACATTATCATGTCTTGCATGCCTGCTTCTCTATGCAACAATCAATTATTTTGCATAATTAGAACCATTTTTAATTGCACAAATGGAAATAAAAAAGAATGTGGTAACTATCCAATCTGTAATGTTAAAGATGAGCAAAGAATTACAGTTGGATGGATCATTACTCTTCGAACTGCCACGGAGTTGTGAGGTACTTAAATAGCTGCATCTGCTTAATGTGTATTGCTTTACTTTTATGAAATTGATAAATATTAAGTTTTTACAACTATTTTATACATGCAATTATAAAAGATTCTTGTGAAGGGGTGGGTATTATATTGTCAGCATGTTATAAAAAAATTTTGCCTGTGTAGCAATAGGTACTACTGAAAATTTTGATTTCATATCATCACAATGCTTCTATTCTTCTTGTTTGCAACAAAAAAGAAATTTTTTAATAAAGCCTTAGCTGTAAAGGAGAGTGGATCTTATTCAATATTCGCAGCATGGTTGAGAATCTAGTAGGTTTCCGGCTTACCAGGTTCAATTTATTTGCTCAGCAAGGTCACTTGCTACAATGGCCTTCTATGTTTTTCCAGTCAAAATCTTGATGCAATGAGGCCCATAACATTTTGTGCAAAGCTAGCGATCCTTGGTAACTGGGATTGATTTTAGTGTTGAACTGCATGTTCCTGAAATTCATGGTTTCTCAAAAACTGCATCTCTTGCTTCATGTATTAATGATAATTGTAAGAATGTTTTCAATAACTTATTCATAGCAGATTTGATGATGTCCTATCTATGTTCCTCTTCCATAGACCAGTTAATGTCTGGAGCTACTCCCAACTCACTGAAATCATTTATACCGGTATTCCCAGTACCCACATCCAGACATCATGCATGTACTAATGTATGTGTGTGCTGGATAGGAAAGTTCACAACATATAAATATCCCGGTACTCTTGTCAACCAGAGTAGGTGAATAGCAGAGTTGATGGGGTCCCCATCTATGTTCCTCTTCCATAGACCTGTTAACATCTGGAGCTACTCCCAACTCACTGATTATCATTTATACCAGAATTCCCAGTTGCCACATACACACATCATGCATGTACTAATGTATGTGTGCAGGATAAAAAAGTTTGCACATCTAAATAGTCAAGTACTCTTGTCAACCAGGGCAGGTAAATAATGAATAATGGTCACCGCAACATCCTGCCCAAATCGTTTCCGGTTCATTACAAATTATGTATGATTGTACATGAACGGCATGCACATACAGTAATTACTCTTTGGGTTGCCTCTTCTGGGATGAGGCTTAAGAACAGTCACGACACTGAGGCCATATTTGTTCATGAGGTATTGCCACTGAATGGCAGAGATCTGTTTGTTAGATCATCATTGGACATCACATCTTTTTTACTTCTTTTTTTGTGCTTCTTATATATCTATTTTTTTAAACTATATGCTCATGTTCTCTGTTTGGTATTTCTTTCAAAGCACGCTTCTTGATAGTATCGGCATTGTATAGATGTGATCTCTGTACATCATCATTTATATTCTAAACCAAAGGCTTCCCTCATGCAAGTAAACACTAGGAATCATGTATTATATTCTAAATCAAAGGCTTGGTGAATCATTTCCTTTTTTTTCTTTTTGCTATTTGTTTATTGGTTGATCATTCAAGGACATAATCATTTTGAATGGCAGATATGCGATATGGTTGCTGTTGCACGTATAATTAATGCTACGCTTGTTCTCCCACAACTCGATAAAAATTCATTTTGGCATGATTCTAGGTACTTCTTTTCTTTCATAAGTGCCTTTTATATATGAGTGCATAGGTGAAAAGAACCTGAATGCGTCTCTTTTTGTAGTTGTCTTATATAGATGAGCGGTGATATACCTACATCTGTATGCAGGCGAATATCACCTACATGGCGTACAGCTTCAGACCTGCTGTTGTATGGGACCCACCAATATTTGGTGCGGGACCCACTCAGTAGCTGCAGTGCTGTGCAAGCATGTACGTGACTTATCCCTGCACCCATGTGTAGGTAGAACATCCCTCTTAATTATTATTATTATTATTATTAGTATCTAAATGATTGCATCTTATATTGATGGCTTTGTTGTTCAATCACAGCAATTTCTCAGATGTCTTTGATGAAGAGCATTTCATCCATTCTTTGGCGAGTGATGTTAATATCATAAAGAAACTGCCAAAGGAGTTGAAGACAACTACCAAAGCCATAATGCAATTTAGAAGCTGGTCTGGAGTAGAATACTACCAAAATGAGATTTCTCACTTGTGGGATGATTATCAGGTAATGAATTTTATGTCATTTGAAAATCTGTTTGTTATCTTTCCTTCACTGTTCACAGTCAGTTGATACTTGGTCGCATTCCTTATGCAAGTTCTTTTCTTGATAGGTTGTTCTGGCTGCTAAGTCTGATTCTCGTCTTGCCAACAACCGCCTTCCTCCTGACATTCAAAAGCTTCGTTGTCGTGCTTTTTATGAGGCCCTTCGATTTGCTCCCCATATTGAGGCTCTGGGAAAAGTAATGCTTGATCCATATCTTCTGATTCCTATTTTACCGTATTGTAAATGCCTTTATTATTATCACCATCATTTATGTTTCTGGTGGTGTTAAATCTGTAGTTATTGGTGGAGAGAATGAGGTCCCATGGTCCTTATATTGCTTTGCACTTACGTTATGAGAAGGACATGCTAGCTTTTAGTGGATGCACTTATGGCTTGTCTCCCGCTGAAGCTGATGAGTTGGCAAAAATTAGGTAAAATTTTCCTAAAAAGGTGTTTGTAGGTTATTGTTTACTTAATGAAATCTAAAACTAGTTCAATCATATTAACTTAGATCTGCTATTGCTTCATCCTGCAGAGAGAACATTTCGTATTGGAAGGTGAAAGATATTGATTCCCAAGAACAAAGGACAAAGGGTCATTGCCCCTTGACTCCGAAGGAGGTGGGGATTTTTCTTTCTTCTCTAGGATATCCATCAAATACTCCCATATACATTGCAGCAGGAGAGATATATGGAGGAGATTCTCATATGGCTGAACTCAAAGCGCGCTTTCCTATTTTAATGAGCAAGGTACAAAGTGATTGTGTTTGCTGTAGCTAGAGGCTGCCTATCTTAATTTCTGCTTTTTTGCATTTAGTAATGTAGCAAGCATTGGCTTGATTTTGTTATAGTGGACTGTATAGTTTGTTTGGAGTTTGTAGCTTATACAAAAAGCATACCCTTTGCATTGGTTTATGGCTATTTTAATTTTTTTTTTTTTTTTTTTTTTTGTTATTTGTCAACCTTTTTCAGCAAATGCACTAGTTTTGGTGCAAATTACTTTTAGAAATGATACTGCATTGGTTGCATACTCTGTTAGCTGTGACTCTACAGGGAGGCGTAAAGCAATGTTCTGAAAGGAAGCCTCCCAGTATTGCTATTATTAATTACATTGTTTCTTAATTTTTCTTGGGAACAATTTTGTTAATCTTGTTTTGCAATCTCCATGGCAGTGTATGGCAAGATAGTGATACTATTGCACAAGATCAATACCACGTAATAAATGTCAATCAATTTTTGTTAAACTGTTTAAGATTCTTCCTTCGTTTTGTCTGGTTTTAATGACCCTCAAACATGTTGGCAACCATCTGAGTGCTGGTGAGTAACCACCATTTTTTCAAAGGAAATAAAAAGGAAAAAAAAAAAAAAAAAACCACAAACAGGTTGAGTGTCGGTTGTGTAGAAGTCTCATCTGGTTTTTGTGATGCCTATGAGTTAAGATTGCTACCATTGTCTAATGTAGGAGATGAGAATGATCTCTTTCTACAATGCTCAACATAATGCCAACATAATGCTAGGAGAATAGTGAGGTTTTTTTAGGCCTTTATGAATCTCCTATAGTTGTTTTGAAAAGCCATGAGCCAACTATTTCATTGAACCCACCTATTTGTCAGTTTAATCCCTTGTCGCTCGCTGCAGACACTTGGGATGAATCTGTCACCATATCAATCTTCATTGCTTCATTCTTCTTTTCTCCTAGGGTTCTCACTTTTTTTCTCATCTTTTCTCAATGTTATGTCAAACTTTGTTTGTTTGCGCTCATGAGTCTGAACCTTTTTGGCAGGAAAAGTTGGCATCAGCAGCTGAACTCAAACCCTTCGGTCAATATGCCTCACAAATGGCAGCCCTGGATTACATTGTATCAGTGGAGAGTGATGTTTTCATCCCCTCATATTCGGGCAACATGGCAAGGGCAGTCGAAGGTCACCGCCGTTTCCTAGGCCACAGGAAAACAATCACTCCTGACAGGTAAACTTGATACATGCATACATGTATGCTGTCTGTTCATAGAATAGACTCCTTAGCTTTTTGGAAACTCTTTTTATTTATAATTTGTTTCCAAGCAGAAAAGCACTCGTCCGTTTGTTTGATCAAATCAACCAGGGGTCTCTCATAGAAGGGAAAAAGCTATCAGACAGGGTATTTGAAATCCACAGAAGACGGTACGCGAAATTAAGGGGGTTGTGTTTGCATTCCTTTCATGTTTTGATGCTGATGTTTTCGCAATGAATTTTATAGGCAAGGGTCTCCACGGAAGAGAAGAGGACCCATTTCCGGAACAAAGGGCGCGCAAAGGTTTCGGTCAGAAGAACCATTCTACGAGAACCCTCTTCCTGATTGTATGTGTCGGAGGGAAGAATCTCGAGTATGGAATACCACCACTGCTGACACTTAATATGTGACTTGGAATGGAAGACTTCTTCGGTTCTACGCAAGCATGAGGCAGGCCAGATGGCAGTTTCTATCTTGATAGCTGATAATTTGGCATGGCAGATCCCCTTTAGCAGTCCAGCAATCATTTGCAAGAGAAAAGAAATAACCAAAGATGGTAGAGCTTGTGGGACACTTCAAGAGTCCTAAGGGGTTTGCGTATTTCAAGCCCGTAAGCCGCAATGAATGACCGTAGACGTTGGCTGATTAATTGTTTACGTAGTGAGATAGCGGCTGTTATAGGTGAGGGATCCAATTTTGGCCATGTACCTTAGTATGTAAAGGAATTGGCTTGGGATCTTGAGAATGGCTTGATTAAGCCTAACAATTATCTGAAAGTAGTAATAAGCATAATATTCGTTATGTTATCGCATCAAGATAAAGGAACGGAAATAAAATATACAGAGGCCTCACCGGCATGCTTGTGTTAAGTTCGGGTGTCTTGCTCATCTGTATTATTATAATAGGTTTTCTTTTGTAATGACTCGTTAGATGGCAACAAGGTTTTGGCCATCCATTTTTCAGCTTCTGAAGGTTTCAGTTCTTGATGATATGTTTATCTTTCCTGCAGCATCCAAGCTCTGTTTTGCAACATTGATTCTTTTGATAAAAATGACGGGAAACATTTCAAGGTTCATGTCAATTGAGCTGGGGAGTAATCTTCTTATTCTTGATAGGAGAATTATCGATGTGATGCACTGCCTTGTCGCTGCAAGCGGAATTTTAAAAACCACCTAATAGCTTTGTGTTTGCATTCGTGAATATGTGGCCTCTCTCTCTATATGAATTGCTTTAACAGCCTACCATTCACCAGAACATGATCATCCATGCACCAAAACCAAATAATCCATACACCACCACAACCAAATACAAGGATTCAATTACGTATTACGCATTGTAGCTCAAATCATCAACTACCACATTCGCCACTACTATCAATATACCACTATCAGGCCAAAAAAGCTATTGCCGTTAAGAGTTGGGCTAAAAACGCAATTGCAGCGAGGTTTCAGCAAAAAACATGCTTCCCCATTGTTCCCCAAAACACAAATCCCATGTACTAACTAGATGAACATGACACTATTTGAGGCCGTCAGCAGCAAGCTCAGGCCCTCTCACCACGGATCCTCCTGGCCAGCTGAACGTCCCTGGGCATGATGGTCACACGCCTGGCATGAATGGCACAAAGATTGGTGTCCTCAAACAGCCCCACAATGTATGCCTCCGCTGCCTCCTGCAATGCAAGCACTGCATGGCTCTGGAATCGCAAATCAGCCTGCACAACAACACATAATCTACTTGAGATATACATCCACATACAATCCCAACAGCACTGTGGAAGAGATAAGACGACTTCAACAGGGAACACCAATCGCATAACCTCACCTTGCAGTCCTGAGCAATTTCCCTGACAAGCCTTTGGAATGGCAGCTTCCTGATCAAAAGCTCCGTGCTCTTCTGGTACTTGCGAATCTCACTGTCACATTCCAGAACCAACAAAGACGACTAGATGAAACAAGATGCATCTAACAAGATGCGAGGACGGCACCAGAATCATAAAAGACATACCGCAAAGCAACAGTTCCGGGCCGGAAGCGGTGGGGCTTCTTCACTCCTCCAGTGGTGGGGGCTGACTTCCGAGCAGCCTACGAGTTAAAAAAGCATTCAGCATCAACAGGACCGCTAAAAAGCATTAAAAAGAGGACAGCAACCAGTCACAAAACCTTGGTGGCAAGCTGTTTCCTAGGGGCCTTCCCTCCAGTAGACTTACGAGCAGTTTGCTTAGTACGGGCCATCTACCAAATGAGAAGACCATATGTTAAAACTTTGAAACATCAGTAAAAAATCCATTCATTACAACATCATATCTGAACGCAATCGGGCATTCGGCAAGAAAGCTACTAAAGAACAGCACAGCACTACTCATGTTACTCCAAGCTGCCAAAGAACAATCATGCACCTAAAAATACATATTATAATCATACGCACCCAATTTCTTGATTTATGTCGATGAAATTGAACTTATGGATCATGCCAAAACTTCTCAAAAGGCTGTTTGAAAATTTATCCATGATCATGGGCACACAGGTTGCAAAAATCATTTAATATGATCAAGAAAGAGAAAAGCTCAAATCGCATCATACTTCAAGACAGAATACACTCTAAAGAGACAAAGAATACACTCAAGTACATTAACAAGAAAACCCTATTCTATTGGAAAAAACTGGAAACAATAAAAGAGAACCAAAGAAGCCGAGATGTTTTCAGATATAGAATAGAAGAAGAAATCAAAAGCCATCAGGTAGCAAACCCAAGACCTCATCATGGCCGTATATTTCGGCATCAAAAATTAGCCAGAAAAAGAGCCAAAAAAACACAAAATCCTTCCCTAAAAGTGAAGAGATATAGCAGACTTCCCGTAAAATTAAAGAACTAATCATCAAAGAAGAAGTTCTAACAATAAATTCAAGCCATTGAAGAAATCAAAACCCGAGTCCTCATCATGACCATATATTTTAGCAACAAAATTAATAGAAAAAGAGCAAAGAAAAACAAAAACCCTCTTCACACGCGAAAAGAGATCGCAGACGAAACAATCCCTTTTCAAGAACTCGAGAAAGTAATACTTTCAGCCAATACAAAGAATTAATCATCTAAGAAGCATTTGAAACAAGAAATTGAAGCTACTGAAGAAATCAAAAGCCATCATATTAGTATCAATCATCAAAGCAACACTTGAAACAAGAAACTAAAGCCGTTCACAAAAAACCCTAACCAATCATATGAGTATCCTGCTCATCGATTTCCGGCAAGAAACCAGAAGATTTTTATTTTATTTTTTACAAAAACCCATAAACCCAACTCCCAAAGAACAAGAGATAGACCTTCAAGCAGCAGTATAATCCACCTAAAACACAAACCCTAGCCCAAATCGAAGGAAAAGAAAAATTAAAGGCCTCTCTCACGTCTCCTCTCCTTTCTTGGACAAGGCTCCTCGTGAGATTGCAAGCGATGAAAGCCTTGGCGGGGGAGGACTATTTATAGGCCTCACTAAGTCGGTGGCTTCCGCTTTCCCGCTTAATCCAACGGCCACGGTGGGTGTCCCAGCAAAGGCACGGCGTCGGACGGCGCGTTCAACGGTCCAGATTCATGGTTGATGCCTGAGTCGGATCGGCCAACTTCCAATAGGAGTTCTCTCATCGTCCGAATAATTCTCACTGATTTCGAGTGGGACCGTTTCCATAGCATGGTTGGAACTAAAATCGAAATGAAATTCCATGAAATCAGAATTGGAAAAGGAATCGGAAAAGAAATCGAAATATAGTCTATGTCAAAATATACACGAAGTTATACATTATAATGTATTATAGTATACAATATATAATATATAAATTATAATAGATATTATTAATATTATATAATAAATATAATATTATTAGTTATATATAATTTATATATAACACATCATAATAATATATATTATATATAATATAATAATAGTATTATTATATAACATATAATATTATAAATTATTATGATATACTATGTTATAATATATTTTATTATATATAATGTTATATTTGTGAAATGCGTTGGGTTGTAGTTGACTAGAATAGATTTGTAATCATAGGCGAAGGGTTTGATTCTAAATCCTTTTGATATAAGATTCGGATTTTAAGTGGAATTGGGATTGAATTCCAATTCCTTTGAAACAAATGTTTAGAATTAAATTAGAAATCTTGATTTCGATTTTAGAAAGTCATTCTCGGTAGCCAAATGTTGCTTAAAAGTTTTTTAATTCATATTATTAAAAATAGCAAAAATTGTATGTATATTCTTGTAAATTTACTGTTGAAATATATATTTTTATAATTATTTTTTTACATGTATATCATTATTAGGCATGACAATATTGAATACGATAAGTGAACACAATTCAAATCTAACACAAAGTAAGTAATTTAGGTTGACCTTAAGTTAGTTCCGTTGTGATAGTATTAACATGATTATGATACAAAATAATGATGTTATCTCATAAGTTAACCCATTAACTTGAAGATGATATGGTTATGATCCGATTAATTTAAAGTTGGCTATGTTTTCATTTGTACAATTGAGTTTTTCATAGATAATGAAACTTAAATTGTTTACTTCAAATAATTTAATACTATGATGAATTTTTAATGTAATTAAGTATTATGTTGAAACATGCATATTTTTATATTAAAAAATGGAGCAACAGATTAGTACTAAGTAGATTGTGTCTATTTATATTAAGTAAATTATTAAGCGAGTCATATATTTGTATTAAGTGAGTTGTTAAGCGAGTCATATTAAATCAGTCTAACACGATATATTTTTTAAATAAGTTATGCGTATCATGTAGTGTTATCTGTTTAATAATCAAGTTATATTCAGGTCACATTCGTGCATACTCATA
The DNA here is from genome assembly GCA_017589505.3 of Metroxylon sagu. NCBI lineage: Eukaryota > Viridiplantae > Streptophyta > Magnoliopsida > Arecales > Arecaceae > Metroxylon > Metroxylon sagu. Next base: position 433,149 of record JACVBY030000571.1, on the reverse strand, counting down.
TAGTGTTATACTCCAACTTTGACACGACAAAAATGCATCACGATAATACGAATGCCACCCCTAGCCTTTATAAATATTTGAAATTATATTTATATCTTTTAAATTTATAATTTATAGGTATACATTTATAAATTATTTTTTTGCATATACATCTAATAAATTATTTACTTTCATATGTATATTTTTAACTTAATAAGAGAGGATGTGCAAGAAGAAATAATTTATAAAATTATATAAACAAATAGTAAATTCATGTGACTATATATATATATATGTGTGTGTGTGTATGTATATATATATATAAATGTGTGTGTATATATATATGTATATATATAATTTATAAAGATATATACATAAAGAGTAAGTTTGCAATGACTTGCATATAATTTTAGATATTTATAAAAGTATATATGTTAAAAAATTTATATAAGCGTACATGTAAATAAAAAATTTAAGAGGATATACATGTAGTTTTAGATATTTATAAGGATAAATATATATAAAAAAACTTCTAGTGATTCCTGAATTACCATTGGATTTATCCATGACCTAATTACAATTAATACAATGAAGTTGTATTATCTACAAATTAATGATATCATATAATTTCATTAGTGACTTTGTTTTGAACATGAATGAATATTTAAATGTTTTAATAATTTTATACTATTTATATCTCTTAGTTTCTTGATCCCCTAAGTTGGATCTCAAGTAAGTATATGATTGAAAATAATAATAACTAAAAGGAAATAATATGGAAGCAATGAAAAATTAGAAAATCTAAACTAATTATATATTAACAATGAAGAGATAAGTTATATGCTAAGGCCAATATATACTTAAAGCAAATCATGAGATTCTTCATTTTTTTTTTCAAAAAATACAGTGAAAATATCATTAAGTTTGATTTGATGACCTTTTCCTAGCATCTATACACGACAGGTAGGAATACCAATCAGCAAGCACAAATTTTATTATTCACTTTTTTGAAAACTCATTAGCAAGCAAAGTTTGAACTAAGTTTAGGTCTCATTTTACATATTTTTGAAAAGTCAATAATATACAAAGTTGGCATGCTTCTTCAGGATAAATATTTTAGATTCTTCAATTATTGGCATTCCATAGAGATGATATAAAAAAAAAAAAACAAGCTGCAATTGAGAGATGTAATAATGTTAATTAAATGTAACACAACTAATTGCCATCTTTATCCATCTAGAGGAGAGATCTAGAATGGAGCAGTGAAGATGCCATCTCCACCATGCAACTATTCTAAATGCGGTTGAACTGTTAAATAAATTTCATAGGCTCATGCTAGTAATACAAGCATAGATGATACGGACGTAGAGGGAGAAGCATTCTATAATAGGACCTTGTATCACATGTATATAGAATTTGTTATAAGAATTTCTATGGTATTAAATGTTGTTTTGATGTGAACTATTATGATATGATGTTTCATTCATAGAAAAATATTGCCCACACCCTCAAAGCCTTGGTATATGTGCTTGTTAAATCCACGATGGCTTAGGAAATCTGAGGGTTCCCTCTAGCAATGTATTTCCTCAGTTAGGAGCCACGTTTATTGGGCTTCCTCATGGCAAACTTTGATGATAGCGTGATGAGCAATGGAGTTCATGGAGGTACTGCCTTTGTTATTAAATTACCCGGTCAATCTTTTTTGCTACAAGTTAGCCTCAACTGCATGATGTTATAGTTTTGGTGGTAGAGTTGATTGGTCTCATTAAAAATGACATCTCTGATAATCATAAGCTTGGATGGCTTTGAATTCTCTATGCATCATATTTTATAACTCTTTACTCTAATACCATAATCAAGGAACACACACTTTCTTACCCTTCGTTCAAATTTACTATCTTTAATATTACTAGTAATCAGTTCTAATTGGCTAGGCCCATATACATGCCGATACACAATTATGGCCAATGATCAAACTTAATTAGCGAGGTTCATATAATATGCTGACAATTGTTTATAGCTAATTATTAGCTCCAATTAGCTAGGCACGGTATATGCAAATTCAGACATAGCCAATAAAATCTCCAGCATATCAGGCCTAGCAATGTTGCGGACAAATAATCAGGTTAGCTATGAGTTGTCTTGACTAACTGGATCCAAACCATAGCTAGACTATAAAGTGGACATAACATTCATTATAAACTGATTTTTTGAAAATTTATAAATGAAATAAAAAGATTTGAAAAACTCTTTTTTATGATATTTAATTCATCTTTTCAAACCAACACATTTTGAAACATATTATAATTTAACATTATGCTTAAAAAGAATGTAACATTACCCTCCACAACTTCAAAATAAATTTTTTTATCTATGCAAGATAGGCATATATAAATTTTTATTTTTCAATATGCATAAAATATGCACAAATAGTTTCATAATATGAAACTATGCATAAATATTTTTTATAATTTTAATTTCAATACTCATGTTTTTTTTCAATGTAAAATAAAAATTAAATTATATGAATTACTGAATAAAACATATTTTATGCAATGATAAGATGCTAAAGGTAGAGGTATTTATCTATCTTAGTCAACAAAATCTTGCAATCTATTGGAATGAATTGATCATAATCCCAAACATGTGACTTGTCCCTTAATTCTGATGTTCCATTGAGATCGAAGGCTCCAATAAGAAAATACTGTCAACCTTTAACTCTAAGGTTAAAGAGAGAGTAGTAACTTAAATAATTGCACTCTTACAAATCTGAAACTAATAATTAGAGTTGTTTATAGAGAGAATATTATCAAAGGTGGAAAATGCTAAGATGATAACGCTGACTAGGTAATAATGTCCAATGATCCTAGGTTAGACAAATCAAAATGACAATTGACTAAATCAAAGGATAGGAGACCAGTCTAGTGCTACAAGAAACATTAATGGTGAGGGTTTGAAATTAGGGACCTACCTATTAAAGCTTACATATTCACAGGATTCACACTTAATATAAACACACATGTTATAAGGTGTTTATTCTCCAATTCTTCAATAAAGAACAACCGAAACATTAATGACTATTAAAATCACCTTCCACTTGGGAAGGGCTCAAAAATAACCTCAATGAATCCACGTGCCCTGGTGTTGAGCAAAAATACGTGCTCTATGAAAGATAAGATCTCCCACAACAATTGGAACCAACCTCATGTAATTACTATTGATAATATATTAGCAGAAGCCTTGTAGAAAGCATCTCCCATACAAGACAGCAAAGTCAAGACCAAACAGGAGGATGCCAACAACCTAAAAACACATCAGGATATGTTCATCTGTGTGTGCGCGCGCGAATGAATGAATGAATGAATGATACCACCAAGCTAAAAACACAGCAAGCCAAACAAGTTGACTTAAGAAACCAAAAATAGTCAGACGACAAACAAAAGCTAAGCTCCCATCCAATAAAGCAGAATTCAGTAATACTGTTGCAGATTCAATGAGAAATGAATGTTTGAAAGCTTACTACTCCCCAGAAAATGATCATCCGCACACCAAAACCAAATACCAGGATTCAATTGCATATTGTAGCTCAAGTCAAATTCGCTAGCATCAACTACCATGTTGGTCACTATCAATACCAAACCAACCGGTTATATGTTCTTGTTGAGTTGGGCTAATTTTTAAAAAGCAGTTGCAGCAAGGTTCAAGCAACAATGTTTTTGCACTCGTTCCTGAGATACCAATCCTACGTACCGGACAAAGTAAGACCATCCACCATTTGATAATTACATTTGTAAATGCTGTGAGTCTTTAATGTCTATTTAGTAATTAAATTAAGAAAGATATTACATGGTACTTTCAGCTATCTACCATTTCTACTATCAAAAACTGTTATTACAAATTATTCTTAATTTATAACTTATTTAATAATATTATAATATCATAATATAATAATATTAAATTATATCATATTATAATATATTAATATAGTATGAGAAATAATAATAATATTATAGTATCAATGTAAAATAATATTTTATTATTATTTAAAAATTATGTTATAATATATTTTTAAGAGTATAATAATTATTACCTGAAAAATATAATATTATAGAATTATGATATATTGTTATGGTAATATTACAAAATTATATTATAATATGTAATAACATTATATTAGTATTTTACAATATAATGTATGTACTATATAACATTATTACATTATTTTCTTTTACTCTAAATAGTTATATTATAGTTATAATAATATTTTGATGCAACATTTATAATATTATATTATACTATATTTTTAGAATCACATTATACTGTTATTATACTATAATTAATTATGATTGTTCTCATGGTCTGAATTTATGATTTTAAAATCCAACTTTCCAATATTTTCAAATAGATCCTTCCCAAAAGGTTCTGAACAGGGATTCAGGATTTTTGAACCATGACTAAGATCCAAATTTCATGTTCTTGAAGGCAAAGTTGCCATGCTATTGTCGAATAAATATCTTGGATTCTTAAATGATTGGTGTTCCATAGAGGTGATAAGAAAACAACGAGCATTTGAGAGAGAATTTTGTTAACCTTAGCTCATCTAATTGCCATCTGATTTGAGAGAGAGATCCAGGCTCGGACCGTGGCGATAGCATCTCCACCAGTGCATCAATGAGAGCGAGCATATGAAAGTTTAAAAGCATGACACGTATTTGTGCTTGTTTAAGTAGCATTTCTAATAATCAAAGCTCTCCTTCCCATTGAAAAATAGTTCAATTATTCTAAACGTGGTTGACACTTTATGAAGTCGTTCTGGTAACACTAGTATAGTGGGAACGGGAGCAGAGGAGAGCAACACTACGTAATAGGACACATATACCACATGTATAGAATATAATATAAATATTTGTGATATTAGATATGCTTTTAAATATGAACCATTGCATGATATATCTTATTCATGGAAAAACAATGCCCACATTTGGCAAAATGCATGGGTGGATGGAGCATACAAGGCATCCCTTAAATAATGATTGGCATATGGCCGGATAGCATTGTTTCTTTCACAATGCTTGCAGTCCGTAGTTGTCTTTCATCTTTTGCCGTACTCTGCTATTCCATCCATTATAAAGGCATCAATTCCACCCTAAGGTCATCGTTTAGCTTATCAATCGATGAGGGGCACTTCATCATACAACGTTGATGCATCATCCTTTCTTATCTAATGGCCAATTCAAGAGCCGCAGCTCCACAGAAAATTATAGATCTTTAAGTATTTGTTCAATTAGCTCGATTTCAAAGCCTCGCTGACCAAGCAACTTTATTGCATGCTTGTTAGCGGAAAAAAAATAGTAATCAGATGCGTGCAACATGATGATTGTTCGTTTGTGGAAGAAGGTAAAAATATTCCTTTTTCTTTCTTTCTTTTTTTTCCTTCTCTTTTGAGAAACAGGCAAAACCCAATAAATATAAATTGAGATCACTAATAGCAAGAAAAATACCAGCTTAAACTTCTGGCACACACACTTCATTTTTAATTAAAATATCCAGCCCAAAACTGTAGCCGAGATCAATGATGGAAAAGCTTGCCAAATCCATCTAGAGTACAATTTGAAAGTCAATGTGAATGCAGACAAACTGTTTGCAGCAAACATTGTCCAGTTCATTAAAAAGTGCACTAATGCTCATCTTCAAAAGTCATGCCTTAAAAACCCAAAAAAAAAATGACAAAAAAAAAAAAAAAAAACTTTGGTACCTCAAAAGTGATATCCACATTCATAGAAGTGAAATGAAGGGATCCATGATTATAGGCAATGCCTCGTTTCAAATATGAAATCTCAATGTTTTGAGAAGCATTTGCAAATCCTCAATTTGTATCTGAAAAGCAGCAGGTTTGAAACAAGGAACTAATCAACCACACTATGGTTCAATCAAATGTTGTGGTGAAAAGCTACATTTTATCTGGAAGCAAATTTAATCATCAATGTGTGAAACCTTTCCTTGGACTCTAGGACAGGCCAAAATTTTTATTAAATTATCTTTTCCGAAGAAGAGCTTTTTCCAGAATTTCAAGAGTAAGGCGTCAATTTACTCTGATACTGGTTTGCACTGGCCATCTATAAAGGACCAGGGAAGGTCCCATTTGCTCGTTGCTCATCCCATCGCTCAATCTGCAAAGACAAATGCACATATGTTACTTCAGCAATATAACAGATTTTTCGAAAATACTTCTCTATTCTCCATTTCATTCTAATTTTCATAGAGGCATTTATAATATATATATATATATATATAACATTATAGCAGACAGACCTATAACTTAATTAGCCTAACAGAGCTTCTACATACTGAGATGGTGGAATCAATTTACCAGCACATAATTAAGATACATAAGCAGAACTTATAGAATCACAAAACAATTCAGAATGAAATAATAAGATGGCATTCCGATATCACAAATTAGCATATACGATATCAACCAGTGTTTTAAGTGCCATACTGTATAGACATTTATGGGGTGTACCATAGGAACCCGGTAAGGTATTGGTACCACTATGGGGTTGGCCCTCTATACTGACACACGTTACACCACCTGCACCAGTTCCAACAGTAAATCACGCGTCCACATGAGGGCATATTGTGCGCACGAGACCAACCCATACAGGGCTTGGTATCTACTTTTATTGGCTCAGTACAGAGACAAAACATTACCATCAATTCCAATCATTCAATGGTAATGCTTTAAAAAGAATTATGCAATGCTCTTAACAGACGCAACCCTTAAGGAATTCATTATGTGATGCTTGAAATACGAAGCTGTTTCAAATATATTTCCTGTCAAAATTGATGAGTCGAATTTATTTCAATAATAGTAAGCAGGAATGAGCTCAGTGATGGATTTTCCACAATCATGTAAAGGTAGACCATGACTATAATTCCACCAATAAAACCAGGCTATATTCGGGGAGGTTGTGGGTTCAAGTACCCTGGTGGACAAGTTTAGCACGAAGTATTTCATGCAAACTTGTGCAGAAGCGCTTATTGCCCAGTTGTGTGCAGCTCACTTGACCTGTTTCCAGGGAATGGCAACCCTTGTCGTGTAGCTCACACTAGCTTATAGGATGAACTACCAAAGACAAATAAAGAACTGAAAGGAAACCACAATCTAGAACCCTATGGTAACCGATAAGAGCTCCTTTTGTCAAATGCAAATATATTCCTCGTGTTATAATTTTGCAAAAACATGCTTGATATGGTGTCATGTCTCCTTCCCAACTGAGCAAATGTAGTGTCATCCAACAATAACATCCAGAAAACTACCTGGGAACACCCTGTACAACCATGAAAAAAGAATGAGCAGACATTCTAGCCGTATGAAAATGATCAAGATATTTTAACACTCTCCTCTTGACAACATGGCACACATAGGATGCTCCAGATGATTCTTATTTTGATAGCAATCCCAAGTGGGGATTTTTCTTCAAGTGACCAGCCAACAAGGATATTCCCTCTCAAAGGTGCATTACTATCAGTCACAAGAGGGAAATCTTCGAGGAGCTGCCAAAACCAAATTGGAGAATGATCAACAAACCTTTTGGTTGAACTGATGCACACTATTTTCAACAAAAATGACAAATGGACCATGTTCAGTTAAATGGAGACATCGCTTATCAGATACTACATTCTAGACCACTTTGAATCCCAAATGTTACAGATGGTTTTAGCAATATACCTATACGTTAACCGATATTTGAAGTTAAGAGAACATTTTTTTTGGCAATGTTTCCTTTTTTTTTCTCTTTTCTAAGCAATGTCATATATAGTCTGTCCAACCCTGTCCAAGCAGCCCATGAAGCACCAACATCCTGTAAAGAATCCATACCCTATCATCTTGACAAAATTTAGCTTACGATGGCTAACACTAACCTCTTAGTCAAATCTTTAGATATGATGAGTAAAAGATCAGGCCCAAGTGACTCACAACATATGCCAAGATAAATTAGCTAACATGTCATAGATGATTGCACAAACATTGATAGCAGAATTAGAGAACATCAACCTCGCAAGTGCCGACCTTGCAAAGAAAGATCCATCAACTTATCTACAATGTCTTAAGTACAGTGGGCTGGGGATGCTTTAAGTGAAGCATGCAAATAGATAATAAAAGAAGTCTAGTGGAAAGTACAAGAATGTCACCATGAATCCAAGTATGAATGTGCAATTCACGATTACTAACAAAAGCAGTTACGAGTAACCAAAAGATTGTGGCTCACTAAAAAGGGTATATACCATTATGTTTTCTACAACCATGATAAGGTGTGGAGATGAGGATCCCTTAAACAAAGATGTTAAGTAATATTACATGCTATGAATATCATTTGGACATACTACAAGACTCCTTCACTGATATTAATTAGACTAGCTTTTAAGTTAATGGAACATTGGGACAAAATCTTAATCAATCAGGTCTTGAAAGCTAACAAATATTAATCGAATATTGCATTAGCATAAAGGAAGAAAAAAGTGCATACCCATTCACTTGGGCAAAGTGAGCGATAATATTTTGCAAATTTCTCACACTCAGAAGCTCCCTCCCCTTTTGCAGCTATGCACCTGAATCCAGGTTATCATGAGTTATCAGTTATCCATCATTCTTACTACAGGAATACAAATGCTCTGATAAGATAGTTTGATCATACTTGTGATATTCAATATAGCGAGTAAAGCAATGCCTTGTTTGATTTGCTGTTGGAAAACGGAAATCTGCTGGGGCTGTCTCAAGCTGTAAAGCAAACATACCTCTACTAAATTAGAATTTATAAAATGATATAATTCCTGTACACATCCTACAATTTTTGAAACCCCAATTTACATGTTTTAATCATCGAGGAACCAAACCTTTATCACTGGTTCCTGTGTAGTAACTTCCTGTGATTCTGTCACTTCTTGCACAGGAGTTGGTTCTATGTCTTCTTGGACAGGAGTTGATTCTGTCCCTTCTTGCTCAGGGTTTGATTTTGTCTCTTCTTGCTCAGGAGTTTCACTGTTTTCCTCTGCAACAGGATTAGTTTCATCTGCAACAGGGGTCACATCAGTCCTCTCTGGGACACCTTCCTCAGAAGTAGCATCAACAGGTTTCTCATCCCCTGTTGTTTTCTCGACTGAGACCTCAGCATGATCTGACTTCTCGTTGTCCTGGAGTGACCATGCCTGCATCTCCTTGGATTTAGACTAAAAGGCCAATATGAACCCAACTGAACATGACTTGTGGGTAAAGAATAAAAACAAAATCAAGTAATTCATCCTCTTCAAAGTTTTGAGAGACTACAAGCTCTGAAATCAATGTATATAGAAACACCAACCATATAACTGCTCCATGTGACTTAAGGATAGCCACTCTAGAATTTAAAATACAATTTTTCCATCCTAAAAATATATGGGCATAAATTCTGCATTTTAAGGTTAACAAGTTAACATTGTGGCTATATCACATTTTGGTCTACTAATTATTAGCAGTAACAGACCTGTAATTGATCGAGATTCCAGTAAACTGCTCATATGGATACGAATGCAATATGAGCTACCAGAATAGGTTTGATCTTTGTTAATGATAACACTACTACATTTTGAGTACACTATGCAACAGAGTGGCATAAGATAATATAATATAACATAACACAATATAATGTATCGACTCATATGCTTCAGATTACAATTAATGTCTAGAATAGCTTTTATATGATGGTTATGCGTCACTGTTTAAAATTCTGCATGAGACAGTTTAACTGTATAAATAAGGTGACAACTGAGAAGCATTTACAGATCTCTCTTTCTATAGGATAGAGTATTTGTATTTGAGTCCAGAAGTCCGACATTGAGGCATCATACATTCAGTTGCTATTAGATCAAAACTAATGGGATCCTGCCTGATAGATTACCCTTGCATCTTGTTATTCTCTGGTCAAATCACCAAAAGCTGACTCAAGAATAGCAATAAGATAGGAAGATTACCAGGGCACCCATATAAAGGACCTAACACTTCAAAAAGAATAAAAAGCTTTCTATTTTTTCTAAGGAAACAATCCCTTAACTGATATTTTAAATTCAAACTTAAAAACATATGATGGAATCGAAGCATTGTGCCCTTGCATGGTGTTGTTTATGTGCTTTGGTGTACAGAAGTTTCTGTCCTCAAAACCTAATATTACTTTTTTGTTTTTAGCTGTGTTTTTGTTCGCATGGTTTCCCAAAGTGTGTCAGTTATTCTAGTCAGCAATATAATGGTCGCTTGAAATATTTATGTTACGTAATTCGTTTAAACAATTTAAAAAATCTTAAATACTTTAACGATGAAAATGTAAGTATATCTTAATTGTCTTTATGTTTCTACCTATATTCTTCTGTGCTGGTATTCAGGACAGCACATGATGACAACATATTTTTACTTTCGGGTTGTTCAATACAAGAGCAAGTACTATTCTCATATACCTTGATGGAGACCAAACAAAGGATGAATAAGTTTATCTTAACATCACTTGACTGTTGTTAAAGCTATGAACTGATGGAAAGTTTGTTCCGTACAGGGTTTCAAGTATCATTCCATTTCAGATCATATAAGCTATATGTACGATCTATTGTTTTTTTGGCAATTTGTGACATGAAAAGGATTTTCATATCAGCAAGTCATAAATTCAGATTGTAACGACCCATATCAATCCATATTAAAGTATGCGATACTGGTAGACCAAGATAGATAATGACATAGGTCAGGTACTGTTTCTTTCAGGATGCTTATGAGCAAGATTTTTTTTAACTTTGCAAATCATTTCAAATGTTGTTTTACAATATGCAAAGATCCAAATAGAGTTAATTGAAATCCATAGAAACACTTTTTTTTTGGGTCAATAGACAGCTCAAAATTCCACAAATTCTTTAGAATCAATGGATCCCTGCTGGAGCTGAACCAACAGTCAAGCGAAATGAAAAGCATATTAATTTAATAATGCATAACAAAATCAGCCTAAACATTAATATTTATCTGAACTTTATAATCTCGTTGGTTTGCAGATAAACCAATCTTAAATTAAAATTTATAACATATCTTAGCAAGCATTATGAATCAAATAACCATGAACTCTACTTTGCATTTTGTGATTTGATCCAATTACCAAAGGCACACCAAGCATTCACCTAGGAGCTTAAATGAGGTGAGGACACCTGGAGCACCTCAACAACCTTTGGGCGAGGCAGGTTTACTAAGGTTACGCCTAGGAAAGTGCTTGGGACAAAAAAAAAAACATGTTCAAGCGTCTCTCCAATGTCCAGCATTGTTCTTCTGGTATCCTCTTTTGCCCACTCTTTTAAAGCTTTGTGAGTTTTATTTTGAGGGTCATTATGGTCATTGGAGTCATTATAGATAAAGGTAACTCTAATATGTTTCTGCTTTGTTGTTATTTTTATTTTGTATTTTTGTTCTGTTATTTTTGTTTAAAAACATTAACACACTTTGGAAAGTGATATTCTTCTGACATTTTTAAACTTTGGAGCTATTTTAGGATGTACAGTGGTTTTTTGATTTTTTTTGCTTAGAAACATGTTGCAAAAAGTGATGTTGTGTTATGATGTTTTGAAAGATATGTAGCATGATATCTAAAGTTCAAGATGATTACAATTTAGAATGTTGAAATCTGAACGACTGATTTTATATTGCTTTGTTGTCTTTTACTACAAATAATATTTCATTCTAATGCAACTATTGAACTTAGAGTGTGCTTTCTTTAGGCAAAAGTCTTTTTGGCACTAGTGCACTAAACGATATGAAGATCATGTTGCCTTAAGGGTAGTAGTGATTTTTTTCCCCCCCTTTTCTGTTTAGTTCAATGTAACAAAATAGTGTTTTAGGCTGCTAGCGATCTAATGAATATTGATATATCATGTCAACACTATGACATTTGTCTTTATAAATAGTTTGAATGTATAAAATGTCTATCATCGCCATGAAGCAACCCATAATAGCATGGATAAGAAGGAAAATTGATTTCCTCGGCATCACATTACAGATCTTTTTAGTTTTTTCTTAGACAGGTTTGTGCATACTTTATGTCATCATGTCATCATCTGGCAGAACCTATGGCACTATAGATAGAAACCAACTGGGATTGACCATCGGTCCATCACTAATGATACTTTGAACCTTAGTTTACAGAAAAGATACTCAAGAAATGGAGTGCATATGTAGTACAACAGGCTTAAGTTACCATAGACCACCGTTTATTATAGGGTAGCATGGCATGATATATGGGCTAGAAAAATTATATAGAAATTTAGAAGTATCCAAAGAAGAGAATGCTCAATTCAGGGGATATACTAAAAATGAAAAGAACTTAGAAAACTTAGAACATCTCTGTAGGACTCAATTAAATATAACCTCAACAGCAAGGACATGAATTCGCGTACGTTCAAAAGACAAAGCTAATCAGATTTGCCAGTAAAGCTTGCAAGACATGAGAAACAAAACTCTTTGATAACCATGTTAAAAAGAAGAAAGTGAAAGAAATATTAGGAAATAGACCACAAGAACCTAGTCGACAAAAACAACATAATACACCTATTTTCTTTTCAGGAAAAGGTTAAGCCTTAAGGACTATCATAGTTTCATTAAGAAAACGAAAAATACAACTTTAAAATCACCATAATAGATAAATAAAAATTAAAAAAATATATATAGAACCATCCTGTATCAATTAAATTGATCGAGAGTATGAAAAAAAAAATTTCTTCCTTTTCTCATGGATTCATCTTCTCTCCATTCCAAAAATTTCTCCTTTTCTTCCTGCATCTCAATGTTATTTTATTTATGCTTATACTTTCACTACGAAGATTTCAACAGCATAAATATAGTCACAATTTTTTTCCACTCAAGACAAAAACTGAAGTCTCTACTTCAAGACCTGATCTCATTAACGACTTCTAGTATTATATAACAAGCAATTTCGCATGAATCTTTCCCTGAATCTATAAATCTTTCCAGTGAGATCTATAACAAAAATGAAATAAAATTCATAAATCAAAAGATTAGAATATGCGGATCCATCACAAGAGAAAACGGAAGAAGATCGCATGCAACCCTGAGAAGTACCCATAGACGGAAATTTTCGAAATGCGAACGCGTGGGAAATAAGGAGAGAATCGTGACAGTCGTCCGTATCAGCTAAAGAGTCCTGATCAATCGGAGAAAAAAAATTCAATGGACAGAGGAGGAAGAGAAGCGATGACCTCGGCGAGGCTGGGAGTTTTCTGCTGAGCGATTTCCGCCATAGCCGGCGACTTCTCGGTCTCAGAGGCCAAGAAAGACGGCGTCATTCCTGAAAGAGGGGCTGCGGGTTTGGCACCTCAAAAAGCTTTAGATGGTGCGAGAGGCGCCTCGGCGATTCGGAGGGACAAATGGGTTGGCCTTCTCTCAGCCGACGGCCCGTTCCTTTGGCTGTCCGGTTCGGACCATCGAGATCGAGTCTTTTGCGTTTGGAGCGAGCCTAGGTTCCATGGCAGACACGTTAGGAGCACTCCGTCCTCACTTAAATCCGATGAAGGCAAGATTTGAATCGATATTTCTGGTGCACTCGGCGCTTTTATATATATGTTTATAGGCCGTAGCTAAGAATTACCTAAATTTCGATACCAAATTTAAGGGTAATGTTTGCAAAAAAATAGGATTAAGTTAGTTGGATTGATCCTAATAAGCAAATTGAGTTTTGGATTGACCTGCTAACTTAAAATTGATCCACAATCAATTTGATTATTAAGGATTAATTTGCATAACACGATTTGCCAACCTGGTTATGATCCATCAGGTTTATTTATTTAAGTTAATATTACTCCTTAATTAAATATTATTTGATCATTATAGAGGTTCCAATGGTTGGATAGAAATAGACAAGGGACAATTAAAATTATACCGGATGGATATAGCATCACACTTCATAAATCAAAATTCTAACTATCAAAATTAAAATGTAATAGATAATGCATGTATATATATATAGGTATTAAACATGCCATATAAGTTATATAAATAATATGAGCCATATATTTGTCTCAATTCGAACACGACCTAATTATTAAATGGATTGCATGGGTCGTGTCATGTAACTCATGTAATACATAGGCTGGATTCGGATTTAAAATTTTTGATATGATTAATAAAAAAGTTGGATTTGGATTGACCCATTTATCATTATACTTTAAAGTTGGCTGATTGATTTATGACCCATTGACATGATTTGCTATTCCTACTTCCCTTTCCCTCCACTAAGCTTGCCTATAATGCCTATAACCTAAAAGATGATTCATTCCTCTACCAGGCCTCCATGAGAAGTATCCTATTTATTCAATAGTTGTTTTGTAGTAGTACTTGTAGAGATTCATCTCGTTCATGACCGATTTTTTCAAGATCTCTGTTTATCACCCTTCTTTTCTTCTTACAGAGCCTTAAGATCTCAAACCTACCTAAACTCAAGGTTTTTATATTGCCACCAATGGCTTTTACCTTCTGATTTAGACATTCTCATCTTATCGAAAATGACATCATCAGGCATATTTGGGAGTCCAATAGAATTAACAGGAATAGTACTAATTCATTCTATAGATTTATTAACTTCAGAGGCATCAAATATCCTTTTCATAATCAAGTTTGGAACGCTTTTATTTCGGAGAAAGTAAAAATATTGGTTTAGCTTGTTCTCTTTAACAAATTATATATGAGAGAGGTCCTAACTAGAAAAAGGTAATCTGTTAGTTTTGGATGTTGTACTTGTGATGCTAACCACAAATATATTGATCATTTTTGTATTGGATACCCCTTTACTAAAGTGATATGGGAGTCTCTAGCTTGTTATCTTGGGCTAAGCCCTGTTCTATCAAGTATAAATAACCTTTGATCCAATTGATAGAAAAGAAAAGTACTAGCCAATGTAAGAGGATGTCGAAACCAATTGATGATGACTGTAATATGGTGGATGTGGAATGAGAGAAATTCAAGAATCTTTTACAATAAGATTTCTTTGCATATTTTAATCATCTATAAAATTATCAATAGCTTCTCGGTGTCAAAAAAAGGCTTTGCTCGAGAAATGGATGGCTGCTCATAAAAATTTTTATTATTTTCTTTTTATTCCCTTAATCTTTCTTATGTAATAAATTTAGTCAACCCCTACTATTCCCCTTAAAAAAAAGAGAAAAAGAACAATTAGTCCAACAATATAAGTCATGCATTCATGGTTGATTTGACTAGATGTTAAGCGTTCTTTACTCTCGATCGCTTGCACGCACAAATGAGATTTAGGTTCGATTTGTGATAGCAATGGGCAAAGAGTAATGATTCTAAACTATGTAGTAAAGAGTAATGATTCTGACTGCGCTTGAGTCTAGCACAGGAGTAACTTGTCTCCTCATAGAAATGGCTAGGCTCCGGTGACAAGAATTGGAGTTGGAAGGCAAGGAGCGATGGGAGGATGTATTCCTATGATCAAATCAGTGTCCAATAAATGCATGAGATTTGATTGCAATCAAGAGGACCATAAACGCATATGTCAGGATCATAATCAAGAGGATAATAAATGCATGAGGCTAGATTGCGACCGTGAATAGGAGTGATAAGGATGGCTAAAAGAGTTACATTATAAATGCTTAACAATTAAGGACATGTTTGAGATAGCTGTTAGCTTCAGCTATTGGTCAACAACTATCTTACATAGCTGCTAAAAATTACTACTTAAAGGCATCCCAATGACTAATCCAAACAGGATCTAAATAATTTCTTCAAAAAATAAAGTCCTAAATTTTTGTAAATGTTATAAGTGCAAATTCCCTCCATCAGCTATATGAATTAGAGGATATTGCAAGTAAACTTTTAAGAATGACCATAAGTCAGTTATAATGTTTATGATTATAATAAAATTTAGATTTGAATCTTCGGTTTGATAAGTATGCTAATGCTTAAATAGAGAAAATATATTTAGTTCTATGTAAGCTATGCACTGAATAAATCTTAGATACTTATATATAATTAAAAAATTCAAAATCATCTAACTAGTCTTTTAGATGAGGACTTGGATTGTTACGCACATAGTGAAAAAAAAAAAAATTATATCATGTATATCATTGTGTGTGTGTGTGTAATATCAGATAATGACCTTACCACCTGAGGCAACATACAACACATAACACCAACGATAACTACTTGATTAATAAAATCTATTATCAGCAAAATGGAGTGTTTAGTCAGAGGAAAAACAAGCCCTGCACTATGCTTCCCCATAAAAAATTTTGTTCTGGAGCTACTGCATTGCATCACTTTGTTCACCACTTTCCTTATCAGGTCTGGCTGAAAGAATCTTTACTTCCTAAACTTCATATCAAATCCATGTAACTCACCATTTCATCGTATCGTGAACTTAGGACCCTAATCTTTTGTCACCATAAGTTTTTAAGCAAAACAAGATTTTCTTTTTTTTTTTTTTTTTGGATCTAAAGCAGAACAAGATTTTCATGTACAAAGTCTTGACTGTACCTTTAATTCAAAACAAAAATCATTGCAATGACAGGAAATCTAGAAAAATAAGCTGCTGGGTCTTGTAGAATAAAATTAAGATCTACATGAAGTAATTTCCATTTTTATTGAAGAAGAACCATAAATAAAACATAACAGCTTCAAAAAATAATGAAAAAGGGACCTGGCTCATTTCATAAGACAAAAATAAAAATATATGGCTTAGTTGCAAGAGTATCACCAGCATGACATTCATCTGGTTCCAATCTTATAGCTTCACAATCATAGAAACATTTATCTCCCCCTTTTTCTTTTTGGCATTTGACAAGAAAAAGGCCTTAACAAGCATAATATAAAATATATATATATATATATATAATAAAATTAAAATAAATAGGCAGGATTAGCACTACTTTTGGAAGCTTCTCCCCCTTAGCATGTCTCCAAATCTCCGAAGAACTTGTCTTTTCTTTCTCTGCCTCATTGTTGATCCCCATCCACACTCTGAGACTTCTAATTGTCTTCCATTTATGTGATCAGAATCATGGAAGCTTACCAGTTTCTCATAACTTTTGTCTATCAATGCAACAGTTTGATCCTTCTTTTGCTCTGGTGACTGGATCGTATCAAATATAGACCCCTCAAACCCCTCAAACCTTTCAGGACCTCCCAATGAATGTCTGCGTCCAGCCAATGAACGTCTACGTCCAGCTTGGCTTTTTAAGTCTTCAGCTTTCCATTGAATTGATGGGAAACTTTGCATTGGATTACTAGATCTAACCTCATTCACCAATGCTTTTGTGGGCAATGGTGATACACTCTCGAATGGATTGGTATTCCTGCTTAAATCCACAGAAGATGTGGCGACGAGCAAGCTCTGAAGCTCCCTAACACTATCAAGAGCAGCAGCTTCACTGACCTTGAGGCATTCAAATTCTTGCTTCATGCTTTGCAACGCCTTATCCTTCTCTGACAGCACATCCTTGAGCTGAGAATTCTCAGTCCTGGCAATCTCCAAGGCTTCTTTCACCACATTAGCCTCATTTATGGCTTGTTTTAATATATCCCGTAGCTTAGAGATCTCTTCTCTTGCTGCCCTTTGTGAGTCAACCAATCTGCTGCTCTCTTGTTTCAAACTGGTAATCTCTTCTTCGGACATCTTCATACACTTCACGAACCCATTTTCTTTTTCGCTCCAAGCAGCAGATGTCTCCTCTGCCTCAAACTTAAGCCTCCTGGACTCTTCCAATGCCACCCGAAGCTTCTCCTCTGAGCGCTTTAGCTTAGACCTCAAGCATTCGCCTTCAGCCCTTGTGCTGTCTAACTCTGATTGGGTTTTGGAGAGCTTCTCCCTGGCCTTCTTGGATTCTGTTGATACTTCTTGGAGGGCCATAGCTAAATCATCCATGGCCTTCTTACTCTTTTGTTCTGCATCCAAAGCTAGCCTAAGCTCAGTCCTCAGCACCCCAATCTCCTGATAACCCCGAACTGCATCCAATGTGATGGTCTTGGGACCTTGGTTGGCAGAGCCCTCCATAATTTTGATTCTCTCGTTGAGGGACCTTATCTCTAGCTTGGCTTCTTCGAGCGTTATCTTGGTCTGCTCAAGTTGTTTTGTTTGGGAGGTGAGGGACTCGAGCATTGTTCTTTCTGATTCCCTTGCCCTCTCCAATTCCCCCTCTAACAATTCCCTTTTAGCCTTAGATCGTAACGTATTCCCTATAGCAGTTTTCTCAGACATCCTCCACCTCAGCTCTTCGAGCTCTTGGAGAGCTTGTGATTTCTCCTCCTTTGCCATCTTTATCTCTTGTTGGAGTTGAATCAATTGGTGCTGCATCTCCAAAGCTCCTCCGATTCTTTTCCACTTAAAACTGAATCAAAATTGATAACTCAACTCAACCTATATGAATCTTTCTTTTCTTCATTCCATTTGGTCTAGGGAATCCAACTTAATTGGTGTTATAAAATAAAAGAGCTAAAGATTAATGGGATACCGTTTAAATTATTATAATGGACTTGAAACACAAGAATTCACTGAAAAAAGTCACCTTTAAGATTACGATGGAGATGGCACAAGATCAAGAGCAGAAGCAAAGGCAAAGCCAAAGAAAAAAGAAAAAGAGAGAGGAGGATGCCCGTTGATGGCTATAATGGATAACATATCAATTCAGGTTCAAAATAGAAGAAAATCTGCATTGGGACCAAGTACTTAACCTAAAATAATAGGAAAGAAGGGAACCTCGTGTACCTGGTAATAGAATGATGGGTTCTTCAAAGAAAACTCAGATACAATCCCTTCTCTATTTGCTCTTGTTCTCACTCATATGATGATGATGTTGATAACGAAGTTGACGATGAAAATGACAAAGGAGAGAGAGAGAGAGACAGAGAAAGAATCGGGTCTTCCTTCATGGGAGGCCATTCGTTGCTGTTCCAATTGGAGAGCTACCAAATATGGCGACAATCTAGATGCTGGTACGGTTATGCTCTGTCTCTTGGAGGGAAAATCTCATAAAAGAATGGTCCAACGCTATTAAATAAGCACTAGCCTTTTTCTTAATTATAAATAGGGGAGTCTGGCTCCCCATTTTATTAATTAAAAAATTACAAATAGAGCTGGGAATGTATGGAGTTTAAGCATAGATTTTAGACACCTACACATGTCCTGAGCTTTGCCAATAGAAATATGGCTCCAATAATTGAAAGGTATTTTTTTTTAGTGCCATAGCTAAAAACGATGAAGATTTAGATGAAAAATTTATGAAGCTCCTTTCTTTTCAAGGATGCCACTAAGAAGTAAGAAGCAATTGATCCCACACAAGCCTCCATGAGCTAAGAATACTATTTTTCCTTCGAAAAGCCTAAAGATGATGAACATTTCAAAGCCTTATGCATATGTGCAAGTGATCACATAGCAGGGTATACAATCTCATAGTGAAAGGACATAACAAGACAGGTAAGAGAAAGTCTCTAAAAAGGCAATACAAAAGTAGCAATCAAAATTGATTGGCCAACCTTTCTTTACAAGAACCTCTTATATAAAGATGATTGTGAAGCCAATTGAGTGAAAATCTTGATTTTTTTTGGAATAACAGCTTTCCAAATTAGCTTAGACCAAAAAACCCCTCCTCAATTAGGATTTCGTAGAAAGAATTCGCCGCAATAAGAACCTTTACTAAAGAGTTTCTAAATTAAAGCATCAGCATGCCTAAATGGCCTAAATTAAGTAAGAAGGTCTTTAAGCTCTAGGAGTTTATTATATTATATTGATGTTAAAAACCTATATAGCTTGATGTATCATTTCTCAGTCTTCTAATTCCAAACATCTAAAACAAGAAAATTCAATTTAAGGATGCCACTATAGATAACAGGAAATAAGGAGCAAAGAGATGTCTTACATAGTCAAATATTTTTTCAAAATTTGATTTCTTTTCAATTACTAAGCTTGAATAAGGAGCAATTTCAACATCCACTTAGATTTTAATTGATGTCCTTCTACGTCAAAGAAAAGGAAATAGAGATCTATCTAACTCTATGTCAATTTTTTTTCTCAAAGTAGTAAGCTTGGTTTACTAGTTTTTTTCCAAAGAGCAGATGAGTCTAAATAGATAAATTTCCACACCCATTTAGCAAGAAGGGCTTTGTTGAATGTGTAGATATTCTTAATTCCCAATTCTCATCCTCTTTTGGATTTGCAAACAAATTTTCATTTCACCAAGCAATTGAAGCTACATACATTATCCTTACCTTTCCAAAGAAAGGCTCTCCTTAATTGATAAATTCTTGAGCACACCCTTCTAGGCAAATTAAATACTAACATATAATAAGTTAGCAAAGTAGAAGAAACAAAATTGATGAGGGTTTGTCTTCCACCCATAGAAAATAATCTTTCTTTTCAAGTAGCTAACTTTAATTGTATTCTTTATAAAAGAGGGAACGAGGGCAACTTCTAATCGCAAAGAGAAATGCTAACATAAGAAAATGCTAAGGAACCTTTCCTACAATTCAAGATGGAGGTAAACTTCTCTTTATCCTCAAAGTTAGAGATGAGGCCAACAACAAAGCTCTTATAAAAGTTCACTTTGAGCTTCGCTATCCCTTTAAAGCCTAGTAGAATAGTCTTGAGAGCCACTAGAGAAGTCTCTTTAGTAGTATAAAAGATAAGAGTAACATCTGCAAAGTAAAGACTTAATATACATTTAAAGCTCGTCAGACACCTAATTCTTTCTATGAGACCACGAGAACTAGCTCTTTTCAACAATCTTACATGGACATCAATAACAAGATGAAGAGGGAAAGAGTTTGATCCATTTGCTAAGCTTATCATTAATCAAAGGAGTAATAAAAGATGATAAGAGAGCTTGAACCTAACTAATCCATCTACTGGAAAAACCTCTCATATGTAGAAGAGAGAATAAAAGGTCCTAATTAACCATGTTAAAAGCCTTTTTAAAGTCAATCTTGCATACCATTCCTTTTTCTCAAGCTTTCTTACAATGAACAAGGATTTCATAAGCTGATTAAAAAAAATTATAACAAATCTATCTTTAATAAAGGCCAACTGAGTTGACAAAAGTAGTCATAAATTATTTATACATATATAAAATATCCACATTTATACAAGTTGTTGCATGATAGAATTTCTTACATCTATTGATAGCAAAGTCTAATTAATGTAAGTAAGGGACCCTATAATATTTCTTTTTCCATACAAGATCAAATCGGTATAGTAGAAGGGATAATTATTGGCATTGCATCAACTTTTTGAGGGTCTTCAATTATAAAAAAAAGGGATAACTATTAACATTATATTAATTTCTTAATGGTCTTCAATTTCGCGCCTTCAACCTTTTATAAAATTATGATCTCACACAATGACAAGCAAAAAGTTTCTCTAAGTCAGAAATAAAAAGAAAAACTTTGAGAACTATATAATTAATATAATTTTTAGTCAAAAGATATCAACTTAAACTTATATATAGAGAACTTTAAAAGTCTATAGGTTTCCCCTTTCTATTAGATACTACTTTTTTAAAATTAAAATATTTCTTATTTCCACTGAGGTATCAATTCTTTAAAAAAATATATAAAGATAAATATTAAATAAATATCTAAAAATAAAATTTTTAACTCCCATTAGATTTTTAACTCATTTAATCATTTAATATAAGTTCTTACAAGAGAAAAATAAATATTTAGATCAAATATTTTTTTAAAAAATCATCTTTAAATTATGGCATTCAAAGTGGCATTTTTCATGAATTTTTTAAAATTCATTAGCACTAATATATATTATTAAATTATTTATAATTTTTTATTTAATTTTTATTTTAGATGATTCAAGATACATTATAAAGTTAACTCATACCGACCATAATAATGTAAATTTATATGAAAAACTTAATTATATTAATTTTCATGAAGCTTTCTTTTTAATTAATATGTACTCTGCTGAGGTGTTATATATATATATATATATAGAGAGAGAGAGAGAGAGAGAGAGAGAGAGAGAGAGAGAGAGAGAGAGAGAGAGAGAGCAGATTTATCCATAGATTAATTATAGAATCACCGATCGCTGGTGGCAACTGAAGGCCAGAGAATGGGAGGCGATGGTGCCTCCCTTGCTCAGGGGCACGGCCCCTTGTCTGTTTAGCCAAAGCAGGTGGCGGCCTTTTTCCGACACAGCCACTGCCGTGGAGGGTCGGGACCGAGCCTCGACCACCGTGGGGGCAAATTTGGGGTGGTTCGGCAAGCCAGGGAGTGGGAAGAACTCTCCCCTGTTCCGATCAAGCCAAACACCCTTAACTTGCTTAACTTGACTCCGTTTTTGAAATTGACGGCCGACGCCGTCACCGGTAGCTCCCCGCCACCTTGACGTCGCCGGATGCCGACCTAACTGCCAGCTCCGCCGAGTTAAGGGCCAGTTGGAGAGAATCTCGCGATGGAAAGGCGATCAGGCCTACCTCCTCTGTTTTCCCCTTTTGATTTTTTTTTTTTTTTTCTTCTCTCTCTTCTCTCTTCCTTTTCCCCTGCCTTCAATCATTCACTCCTTCCTTTTCTACCTACCTTCCCTCTGCATGATGGAATCAAATGGACCCAGTGATAGCGCCTCTCTTGTCTGTCCCCAGGGTGCCAGTCACAGGTACCCACCTCAATTTTTATGGGGTATCATTGAGCCTGACCTTCTGTTTTCTATGCACCACTTTACTTGTTGGATATGGATCTACAGGTATGCAACCATTGGCATATTCATTGCAATTGAAGGTTAATAATGTCAACTTCTATGATTAAAGTTTTCGATGGCTTTAAAATTAGAGAATTAGTCGCACGCTTACATATAAGCAATTACATATGAAATACATTAAGCATCTCTATCTCTAGCATTTAACTAATGATGTACTGTATGTTTTATCTAAAAATTTATATTGCATAGATTTATTTATCTATTTAGACTAATAGTATGAATATTGGATTTTGAAATTATGAAATTTATTTAGGCATGGTTTCTTGTTATGAAAATTGTTGTATATACTTCATGCATATTAAAGGTCAAAAATTTGTATATCTTATATAGATGAAAATTTATTTTAAAATTTATAAATCAAATCTAACATGTTTTACTGAGACATGATATTGAATTATAATGCATCAAAAATAGTATTCATTGGCTAAACATGAGTACATATATTATAAATTAAGTATTAAATATGTGTAAAAAGTTATCCATTTTTTTTAAAATTGATGTTTAGCTGAGAAATCATTTTGGAACTAATGTTGCCTTTTCTCTCTAGTCTAATTATGATTTGAACATAACCATTAAGGTATATTATCGGTCATTCTATTCAGACCTAACTAATCAGGGTTGATTGCTAATATATATTATATATTGACATGTTTTTATATGTGTTTAAGAACATGTTTTATTTCTGATCAAGCTAGTGGGATGATCACCAGCATATATTGTGTGTATCAACATATTTTCATACACATCATGTTTTTTTTTGGACCAAACTAGTGGAGTGATCATTGGTGTATGTTATATATAACAGTATGTCACATGTACAAGAATAGGTTTCCTTTCTAATCTAATTAGTAGGATGATCATTAGTACAAACCACTTTTAGCATATTTTGCAGGTGGAACAAAGCTAGTCTCTCCTTTTGAGCTTGGCAAGTAGGGTATCACTAGCACATGATTATTGTTGGAATGTTTAGTCAAGAGCTACACTCTAGCAATGGATTTTGAATTAAAAGAAAAGAATTTCCTTAATCAATGAATTAACTATTCTATAAATTGATGTTATATTCTGATAAACATGCTATTTATGATACCTTATCATATACTTAATAATCCACTCTATTATATGATTGATAAATTAATCGCATATAAATTACATTTGATATACTTGATGAGCTTGATCCAACTAAAGGTAGAAATTATTTACTAAGCTATTAATTCATATTATATCTTACTTATCTTTCTAGAGCCATACATCGAGTCAGAGATGTAAAGGGAATAGGGCAAAGAGCGGAATAGTTTGACGATAAAGAAAGCTTTAATTGAATGACTTTATCATTACGAAATTCTTTTAACTTTTTAATTAATAAGGATATGGTGAGTTATTACGAAAATTGATAAAAGTAAATCTTGCATGTTCTTTAAAAAATATATCTTAGAAAATGTGTGATTGTATCACATGTCCGACCATAAATGGATTTGAAGCATGATACAATGATAGGGTTATATTTTCAGTTTATGATGGAACAATAATAATGCCATATAACTTAAAGAGTTGGCCTTATTTTCATAATAGTTGCTCATATCTTATGAGATGTGATTTATTGTCATATCATTGCTCGACCTCAATAAAGGGGAGAGTGAAATGGGGGTGGCATGCACAAGTTTTGGGCTTACAAGGAATTCTATTCATCGCTGGCCAAATTTTCATTCTGCAGTGAATAATAAATCAGTGGATATAGATTGCCAGCCATGTAACCAGCAACCTAAGTCCTTAAAAGGAGTGTTGCCACTATTTTGACATTTTAAGGCTCAAGGGAAGCAAAAATCTGTTAAAAAGGTGAGCTTTGATGCCAATAGGATTTGGTTTAGCTGGTTGGTAACCCTATTTTAGAGTGATGGCATTGTGTTTCTGAAGAAAATATTATAATTTTTGATATCCAAAATATGTTGTGATCGTGTGACTTTGTGGCCTCCTATCAACAATAAGGATACCACACAAATAGGTATGGGCAAAAATTTATCTAAGTAAAAAATGATAAGAATTTTAATGAGCGATGCGAGAAGAGAGAGAAAAAAAGTTTCTCCAACTTACTTAAATCGAATCTCCTAAAAAATTTAAAAATAAAAATTAGTAAAAATAGAATTTAGGTCTCATTTTTTCACATTCATTTTTCATGATTCATTAACTATGATATATATCATTGAGAAAAAATAGATTCTATGTTCTTTTCTTTCGCTTCATTTATTCTTCATCTTTTATTTTTAGTCATAATATTTATCTTTTATTTATACTAGTAAGGTCCTTTTTAAATGAGATTTATCTCCTAACTAAAAAGGAAGAAGATATAAATTATCTATTATACTATAAAGATTTGCTTTCTTTATTTGAGTTAGATTTATTGATTAAGTCTTATAATTTTTTCCCTTTTCATGCTGATTAAATTGAATCCAAATTGGATTGAATTTCTCTTTCTAATTAAAAGAGAATTCAAACTACAAAATAATAAAAAATATTTTAAAAAATCTATATTTAACCACAAGATAGATTTTGACTCTTATACCAACTTTGTCCTAAGTTGAATCATCAATTTCTTCTTAAATTAAAAGCTATAGCTTTTAAAGCTCTAATCTCAATTAAGTCATGAATGTTATAAATTTTGCTCCTAAAGCTTGTTTAGTCCTTCTCATTGTAGCCAAGTAATTCATAATGAGTTTGGTGATCCTCTTGAATCAATGAACTCAAATAAATGTGTCCAAGAACCTTCAAGCATCATGATTAAATGAATTTAAATGGGAATTTGTATGATTTAAAATGGAATTAACCTTTCAAACTAACATAAATATGTAGTGTGGTAGCAATGTGGGTGTAGCTTTTGCAGTCGATGCATTCAAGAGGCTATGAGCTTCAATATTAGTTCTTTGAAAGTACGTGAGAATTTTTAAGTTATAGGAGATGATAATTGTTTATAAAATGCATAGCATGGAGCAAGGGTGGCGTTGCTTACAAGTTTAACCTAAGCTATTATAGATCAAGTTGAGTTACTTATATAATAGAATGATTAGATTTGAATTTAAATTATTGATCTATTAAATAATAGGTGAAGTTTAAGTTGACAAAACTTTGACCTAATATGTATCTGACCAGATCCGTATATGATTCAACTTGATCGAGTTGCCAAGAGGATGATGGAGCATAATTTAGTTAGGCTTATAGGCCTTATAGGACCATTGTAAAACCAGGGTCAACATAAATTCCTGGTCCTTTGTGGTGTAGGCTTTATGGCTCAATCCCATTAACCAAAAAAAAAAAAAAAAAACGAAAAGAAAAGAAAAGCACTCAACCTTTTTTCAATTCACTACATATATATTAAATATATAGCATAAACTTTTTTTTTTTAAAAAAAAAGGAGGAGGTATTTTCTCATACATTTTGTTTGTTATTACATCAACAAATAAAAATTACTTGAAGAAAACAAATGTTATGTGGTGTCTCCTTCTCATCTTATTGATCCATCCATATGATACATCTAAGGCCTTTTCCTTGGATGAGTAAATCAAAAGCCTTATTTATGTCATCAAAACCCACCTCGTGAGTTATAAACTCATCCAGCTTAAGCTCCTGTTCAACATCAAAACTAATCCCGTATGAGTACTTACTCATTAAGTTAATATAAAGCTTGGGATGCAACTAAATATAAAATCCACAAAACTCAAATCAAATTTCAATCATATTAGATAAGGCAATTCACGTTAAAACAATTACATTCAAGTTAATTTCAGCTTAAACCCAATATATAGAGCTATAATTAATATCACAACTCCTTTAGATAGATAAAGAGATTGATTTTTTTATGATTAATGCCATTGATGATTAGAAGATTACCTTATTAATATAATGTTTCATGAGTATTGGAATGTCTGTCTTAGGTTTAATTCCTCCAAATAATGAACCCATAATACATTTGCCTCGTAAGATCTCTCTTGAGTCTAACATAATAGGTGAGCCATGGATTTCCACCCCAAGAATGATCGTTTTACCTGAACCCTGCATTTTAAGTGAAAAATATAAAGATAGAGGAACAACTGATCAGTATAGATTGCAAATTTTTTCCTCTAAATTTTAGATAAAATTGATGGTCAGCTTTTTTTTTATTTAAGCATATGTTATGCCAAGTATAAGAAATCATGTCAACCCTCTTGTTTAATTATTTAACTTTTTCTAAATTTCAATGCTTTAAAATAACATACAGAAAAGGAAATTTAAGTTTATTTTTTGTGCATAGATTAAAAGAGCCATATAATGTTGTCATTTAATAATTATTTACACATAAATGATTTTTTAAGTAGATGCTACTATCAAGAAGGTATACGAGGAAATAATTAGTCTTTTGAGACCATATTTTATGTAGCATGTTGTTCACTCAGAACCAAGAATCTTCACATCATTCACGTTTAATCAATCAATTAGTTTCCAGCAAAGAGCAATGCTGATCGGATAATCAAAGCATTGGAGACCAACAATTCTACTAAAAAATCAAACATTATAAGATACCTTGTGTTTTTTATTTAACCTATTATTTTTCTTAATTTTTATCTATTTAACTTTGATTAAAAAAATTTATGTTTTACACTTGTTTTTCATGAAAATTCCGTATTAGACTTCAAATAACCTACGCTAATATTAAGATCAAAAGCTATAATTGTTACAGGATAAGAAGGGTTTCTAATGGAAGCCAATTTAGTGCTTTTGTGCAAACAAGAGGAGGGAATTGTGGAATTTCAATCTTGTCTAGGCAAGACATCAAACTTATTAAAAATTCAATGTTTTTGAGGGTCTCTCTTAGGTAACACAAAAAAGAAAGGCATGACTGGGAGCTAATTTGAATTTGGCTGGTACTTCTACATTTTTTTTTTTCTTTTGGCTAAAATATACTTTTGATTCTTCAACTTTAATTTAAAGTTTATTTTGGTTCTCAAGCGCTTGGTTGTTGCATTTTAGTCCTTATATTTTGAAAATCTTGCATTCCTAACATTCCATTGTATAAGATTAGTTTAAAATTGATAGAATAGCTGGTATATTCCTCAAATATGAAGATATGAATCAACATTTATCTTATATGACAAGTTGCTAGAGCTCAAGTGATAGCCTATGCATTTGTGTGTGATTCCATTAGAAATGTAAGATTTTTAAAACTTAAGAGATTAAAATGTAATAATTGAACGTTTGAGGACCGAAAATAAATTTTCACCTTTTTTTTTCAGCTTGTGGACAGAAATATTGCATGTGTGTGTGTGTGTGTAATAGAGAGAGAAAGAGAGAGAGAGGGGAAAGGAGAGGAAGAGACAATTCGAGAGCTTTGAAATGCGTCGGACATCAAGGATGCTAAGCCAATGCATTCAAAGCAATAATCTGCACCTCCCCCGGTCATCTCCTGGATAACCTGTCAAAGTATAGGAACAGAGAACAGACCTCTACTCATCAGTTGTTAAGTTGATTCAGATGGTATTCCAGAATCAAATATGAACAGCAATTGATCGATGTGCAGAGAAGTAAGAGCAACCTTGCTAACAGATCTCTCTCCAAGCTGCTGTGGGTTGATGAAATCTGTAACCCCAAGTCTCTTCCCTGAAGGAAAGAAGGGGGAAAAAGAAAAGCTGAAGCACTGGTTATATCAAGAAATGCTAAATATTCTGAATTAAACTGATCCATATGCAATATCTCTCTGCCAACATACATCCACATTCTTATTTATGATCACAGCCATACTTGGCAAGACATCACAAGCTTGCTCGCCAAACATACCTTAAGCGCATGATAGTCCCAACATCCATCCTCTAGTCTCTCATGTAATTTTATAAGAATGGCAATTATGGTTTATTCTTACAAAAATTTTAATCTGCAATGCATCTATAATGCATGATAACCAAAATACCAAAACAGAGAGAGAAAGAAGGGGGCCTACCGATCTCAAACTTTTCTGGGTTCAAATCTACGCCTATGATCCTCCCAGCTCCCCGGAGCCTTGCACCTTCTGCCACCTGCAAGCAATAGCTTTCAATTGACGATGTACAAATTATTTTTGACTTAAAGAAAACAAGCTTATCTTTGGCATCTAGGTCCATCCATTTTAATAGATACATATCAATTCTTTTAAGCTACCAATGAGAAATTCCCCATTCATTTCTTGAGTGTATGAAATGGGAACAAAAGCATATCATCTAAAGCTCAAGCTACAATAAGAAAAGCAGATATAAATAAACATCAAAATTGAATACCAAAACCAGCAATAAATTTCATCTTATTATTTTCAATCAAGAAGTTGGTGTCTTGATTCGTATGTGTCGAAGAACACCAAAATATCTTGATTTCTACCTGTCATCATCACCAATATAAACTGAGACTTAGTGATGGTAAAATCCTTGATCTGGACAGCTAATGACTCTTAAAAGATGACATAGAGAATGATGTTGTCATAGAATGATCAAGATCTAATGCATACTAGTCTAGTGGCCATTTTACATAGATTACTTTATTTTAAAGAAAAGGAAAAAATGATCTGGATCTATTGCGAATTACTATAGCTATCTCAGCTAAATGTGGATAGAATCCAAAAGTAAGATATGTCAACTAAGAAGCTGAATTGCATGTCAAAAATTATGAAGGCTATAACTTTACAGTATGATGTCTTAATTAGAATTTAAAAAAAAAAAAAAATTACATAACTTTCTAAAATCTATGATAGTGCATCCATCTCTAAAGGATTCAATGCACACAGCTATCAAGGCTATACAATCGATATTTGAACAGACCAGTCAATGAAAGAATTTTTTTTTAGAAAAAAAAAAAATCATCAGACATAGCTCCTAACATAAAAAGAATTAAGCAATATGGTTAACAATAAAGTTGATGTACAAATCGTAATCAAGCTCTAAAAGAATTTTATATTTTTCATTATTATAGCCACTAAATAAAATTATTTCGGAAGAGTTGTGACATTATGAAATGAAATCAGACCTATATTTTATAAAGTTAGACATCACTAGTATAAATAATGAGATTATAATCAATTTTTATTGTTAAATTAATGAAAAAAAATTAAAATCCTACTTTTTCAATCTCTTTATTTTGTAGTTTTTTCAAAAGATTTAGATGAAATAATTTCTTTCTACCCCTCCATCAGATGCAAAATATTTAAAGGATACAACAATCAATTGTTAGCCTAAATTCTAATAATAATACTAACAAGGACAGTGAATTTATAATTGTCTGACTTTTTTTTTTTTCTGCAAGTGAAAATGTTTTTTCTTCATCATCAAAATCATATCAAAATATTTAGAGGATATACGTAGATCCTGCATGTTTGTTAATTATTAGACCAAATTTTAACGGTAATATCAACAATAATAATAAATTTATAATGGTGGTGATGACAGCAACCAGAGACAGGACCGCAACAATCATAGTCGACGATGCAGACACCAATGGAGGCTTCTCATTATTCTCACGCATGGTTGGAAACTAAAGTTTAAGGTTTGATGATAGCTTGTTTTGTTTAATTGAAAAAGTATACAAGTGAGGTCAACGAGGCTGAATATATTATGTTTTTGGGTCACATCTGTTTAGATGTTCCCCCGCTCCACATGAACGACAAGCAACACCGCACTAATTCAATCCCTTTTTGTTGACTTTACCGAGCACCGACTTGCGAGTTGTTAATAAGGGAGATGTAGAAAATACCACGTGGCCACTGAAAGTACTTTTGAAATTGTCCGACACTACTTAATAATGACATAAAAGCCAACGCTTTATGATCTTCACTGCATAAATGTCAGAGCATAAAAGGTTAAAAGCCTTTAATCACATTTAAATATAATTATTTTTATTTATTTTAATTAAATTTTAAAATTATTATATTTTATTTTTTAATTTTTAAAATTTATAAATTATATAAATTTAAAAATAAAGAAGTGATCGAATTTAAACTTAATTACATTTAAATATAATCAAATCTAACTCACTCTCTTTCTTTCTCCATATATATATATATATATATATATTATATATATATATATATATATATATATATGAAGCTGAATTTAGCTACATTATATAGGTAAGCTTAAATTCAGTCATTTTTTTTATCCTTAAATTTATATGGTTCATAAATCTAAAAAAATAAAAAAAAGAAAGAATCGATGGCTTTAAAATTTCATAATCACCTTAATTTTTTTAATCTTTGATAGCCGTAAACTATGTCAATTTAAGAATGAAAAAAAAGATCAAATTTAAATTTAATTATATTCTAACGTAACCGAATATATATATATATATATATATATATATATATATATATATATAATTCAAATGTAGCCAAAATAAAGAATATGATTACTTTTTATCTTTTGTTTCACATAAATCTTGAAGTTACCTTATTTTTTTTATTTTTTTATCTTTATAATATCGATCCAAAAATTAAAAAAAATGATCAAATTTAAATTTAAATAAATATATATATATATATATCGCTGTTATATTCTAATCAACTTAACCAGCTAAAAATCTAACTTATTATTCTTAATTTAATTTTGTTATTACCGCCAGACCAACAGCGCCAAGTCCAAAGATCGCTACGGTGGACCCTGCTTCCACGTTAGCCACCTTCCACGCCGCCCCCACCCCTGCACGGATGCTAATATTAGGAAAAAGTAATATTGTAAACAATACAAAAATAATCTTGATTAAAAAAAATTACTTTAATGTCACAAGTCGGCTCTCAGATTCTAAAGGCAGAGATAATCTCATCACCTGTTCACCACCCCAACAAATAAATAAATGATATTTTTACTTAACCGGTGGAGACGCTGCAGCTGAGCAAGCAGGCCTTCTCCGGCGGGACGGCGGGGTCGACCTTGACGACGTGCGCGACATCGGCGACGGTGTACTCGCTGAAGCTCGCCGCCCCGCCGAGGAATCCATGGACCACCGCCCCCTCCGCGTCCGTGAACCGGGTGGTCCCGTCCCGCGGCATCCCCACCGCCCAGGACCTCAGCTTCCCGCATAAGTTGCTCCGCTCTGACTCGCAGTCGCCGCACTCCCCGCACTGCGCCAAGAACGTCGGCACCACCATATCCCCCACCCCCACCTCCTCCACATGCTCCCCCACGCTCTCCACCACCCTACGATCCCCATCGCGGTCGATAACATAACATCCCATTTCAAAAAAAAAAAAAAAAAAAAAGGGAAAATAAAAGAAAATGACAGAGAGGATGGTACCCGACGGCCTCGTGGCCGTAGATCTGGGGCAAGACGGCGGGGAAACCCTGGAATTAGGGGAGATGGTGAGATGAGGGCCGTGGGATGGGGAATCCATGGATGAGGGCCGTGTACCTTACCTTCATGCGCCAGAAGGTGACGTCGGTGTGGCAGACGGAGGTGCAGAGGATTTTAATGCGGACCTCGTAGGCTTGTGGTGGAGCCACCACCACCTCCTCGATCTGGAGCGGCTCCCCTGGGGCTCTGCTCACCGCCGCTGTCGATCACCGCAGAGAAAGAGCTTGAGGCAGCCCTTGGAAGAGAGCTCTAATCGAAGAGAGAGAGCAGAAAGTAAAAGGAATTGACCCTACTCACCTTTGCATCGGATGGGCTTGGGGAGGCCGTGGTTGTTATCCATCTCTCAAGGATTCTGAGCTCTCTGACGAGAGGGGACGTGGTGGGATTTAAAGAAGTATTATGGTAGTGGTTGGATTTGGCGAGGAGGGGAGTGGGAGTTGGGTGGGGCCGAGACCGACTGAGCCGGCACCGGGTTGGGTGCATAAAAGAGGCGGAGGGTAGGGAATTTCTGAGGTGCGCTCTTTGGGCCTGAGCGAACGAGTCGCCGGAGACTTCTCAGGGCGGTAGGTTTGGCTCTGTTGCCGACGTCCTCCTCTGCTACTGGCTTATCTCTCACACGCGAGAACTGCTTGGTCAAACATCTCGGTCATCTTTCGAGTACTGGTTTTTGAAACGAATTAAAATATCTGTTTGTCCCCACCAAGTTGGTAGGACGAATTCCAGATCCGCCAGGAAATTATAATAGTGACATTAATATGCATTTTTTTTTCCGGACTAATTCAACCAGTTGCTAATTATTTAGACTTACAACAACAAAAAAAATCTACAAATTCCAGCTAACGCATTGACTTTATGTGAGAACATATGGCTAACCAAATACCGATTTTAAGAGGCTAAGATGCTCCTAAGAAGTATCTTACGCTTGATCATATTCTTCTAATGCAAAATATTTAGGAATGAAATAAGTTTATCGAATACGAATTATATTCTTAGAAGTTAAAATTGAAGAATCAAAAGCATATATATCTATCTAGTTTAATGAAATAAAAGTAAGTAAAGAGAGTTACCTAAAGGTTATCAAGATCGAGGAAGAGAGAAGTCAAAAAAGTTGGTTGGTTAAGAAGAATTAAAGAAAATGAAGAAAATCAAACGAAAGAAAACTTATATAAAACAAAGGAAGAAAAAAAATAAGCGGTGCCTTCAAGGCAGCCGCTGGAAACAAAGCGTGTGCACTGTAAATTTCTTGAAACCTGAAAAGATTTCATCATAAGTCAATGTTTCATTAAATAATAAACTTCTAAATTGAGGGATAAAAGTCAATAATAACTTTCAGCCACTTTATGATAAGTCCGTTGAATTAAAGTTATACACGAAACTCAATGGGTATCTTATAAAGATAATGATGAGCTGATCAAATTAAAGACCTAATTTGGAAAGCAAAGAAACTCATAATAAATAAAAGATTTCTTCTTAAATATGATGAAATTAATAAAATTTAAATTACTTTTCTAAAAATTACTTTCAAAACTCAAAGAAAAAGGCACATTTAATCCTTAAAAGTTGGAAACATGTGATGATATGAAATTTTGACAAGTTAACATGATGAAGTTACATGTATAAAATTATAACGAAAATATATGTACATAATAAATATCTTATTAAGATAATCATAACTGAATTTAATTGGGTAAGATTGAAGTGATCTATTTAAGATTAACAAAAGAATCATAAGCCATTCAATTTCAATAGAGCCTAATCTCAAGTTAATATAATTAACTCATCTTCAATACGTATAAATATATTACCAAGAGCCTCAAAAAAAGGTTAATGAATGTAAGATTCTTCTCTCTCATTTTTTCTCTTTTTCTTTCTCTTTAAATTCAAGAAGACTAACTTGATCGTTGAAGGAACCTCTGAGGAAAAGATATCAAGACCTCTAACGAGTTTTAAAGGTGGTTGCAAGTTGATTCCTTTTTTTTGGATAAAAATCTTCATTAATAAAAAATTTTTTGGAGCAAACATTGAGTTTAAATTTTTTTCATAAAATAAATTCTATCCAAAACTCAAAATCAACAAAAATCGTGCTTAAGACTGTACAAATCAATACTATAGTGCATCAATCAGCTAGTGATTAGGTTGCGGCAAAACTTAGCCCTACCAACTGCGCAAACTCATAATTATTATTTAAAAAAGCAAACTCACAATTCTTAAAAGAACGCAAAGTCAACTTAGTGAGTTTTTGTACTTTATGTTAGGCTTGGGAACATATTGCTTTCTCTAATCATAATATCAATGTTAGAGTACTACTTTGGAATTTTTTATGATTTTTTATTACTTTATGATTTCTTCATCTAATAACATCACTTTAAGAGAGGAGAAATGGAAGGTACAAGGATTATTTTAAGAGACTAAGGAGAAGTAGATTTATCCACACTATAATTATGGAAGTCCCAACATTAAGAGATGCTTCTTCAAAAATTTAAAACTGGATAGCTGATTGCTGAGCCGAGAAGTGTGACTATTGGGACAAATCTTGTTATACAAGTATAGACTTAATTATTGAGATGTATTTTCTAATCTTTTAAATAAATTATGTAGAAATTATTACAAAACCAAAGGGGAATCCTACCTGATAGAAGGCTCCGTAGCCTCTTCTTAGAGGAGGTGTGGGATTTCAATCCTGATCATATTATTATAATATTTTTCAAAAACATAAAAAAGACAAGAAAATATTATCCAATAAACGAATTACTTTCCTTAAAAAATTGTTCAGAAATAAGAGTATATTTTAGAAAATTTAATTATTCCAGTAAATTTTTTCAATAACCAATGCTAGAGTTGCCCTCCTGCTCCCCCAGCTGAAAGTTGTTCAAGAATTTCCTTCAAAAAAAAAAAAAAAAAAATCTACATGGTCGAGTAAAAATTTGGTTAAAAAAAAAAATCTACAAAACTGAAACACTATATTTACAAAAAATTAATTTCATCAAAATTAAAAATTTGGTTCCCACATGTGTCACGCTGATGGTTGCAATGGCATGCGTAGATAGGCATTGAACCAGTCTCTTGTCAAACATTAAAGGCATCTCAATATGAGATAATCATGTGAATGGCTTGAGATAGAGGTGGCAACTCATGCCAACATATAATGCCAACATAAAAGTATAATAATAAATGTATCATTTGAATTCAATTTATTTATTAATCTTGTTAGAAAGATAGATCCAAAGACCCATATATTATACAGGTCGCATGATATGGCTCATGTAACCCATTTAATAAAGAGGTCATGTTTAAGTTGAGATGAATGTATGATCTATTTTCAATTCATATAATTTAAAATCAAATTTTACTCCATCTAATCCATATTTTAAATTTTATTTGATGAAGTACTAAAATGCCCAAAACATCCCTTTCTTTTTTTTTTTTCCTTCTATTTTGTTTATTTTATATATTGAATAAAAATATATAAATAATTTTCTAAATAAGTTAAACATGTCTAATGGGTCATGTTCGGATTTACTAGTTATATTATATGAGTTAATCATTTAATAATCGTATCAATTACGAGTCAATTTTAGATTAGCTGGTTAATCCAAGGTATGACTTGTTTATTACTTGTATTTAATAGATCAATTTGATTGTGATCTTTATCTATTTATGCTCAATCTAAACTTGTTATTTTTATGCCGAGTTCTAGCTATGGTCATGGGTCGCATCCAAAATTGCTACCTCTAATTCGAGAAGTTTCCAATCTCCTTCCTTTTTATGAAGTGCTATCCAAGAATATTTTAAAAAATAGTACTATTACCAGCTTATGATAATTTTTCTACAATGTAACGGCAATAAACGTTACAATATAGTTGCCAGCACTAATTTTCACATGTTCTTCTAGCATTTTTAGCTATCCAATCAACCGCTCTATTAGCTCCCCTCAGTACATAGGAGGGCTTCACATCCTCAAAGCCTTTCAAAAGTTACCGCAATTGTCAACCAAGGTTATTAAAATTGGAAGATGCAAGAACCCATATTGTCATTTGTTTAATTTCATGAGAGTTAGAGAATCTAAATAATATTATTTGATTAATTTTTCAAGTGAGATATTATTACAAATGATATAAGAGTAATTTGATTTATTCTATATTTAAATAAAAGTCAAGAAATTCAAATAATATGTTGATGAGGATTTAGCCCGGTATAGCTAAAAAAAATGTTATCACGATGGTCACTTGGTCTAAGGGAAAGTTTGGATTCTTATCTACAGAGCTAGGTGTAATGCTACGTGTCAATAGTTAGATATGATTCATCAAGTATAATTCTTCATCTAACAAGTGATACATGTCCTATTATCTCACTTGAACGCATGTATAGAAGCCATATTGATGAATATTTAATATTATATTGGTTATATAGTGGAAAGATTCTGGGTACGTATATAGAATGAAAAAGTTTAAATGATATTTTTTAATTAATTTTTTAAAAAAATTAGGTTATGAATTATTACAAACAGTATTTTTTTAAAATGATACAGCAAGCGTGCCATTATTTTTTAAAGAAGCTTAAAAGACATGTATTAATTTTTAAATGAGGTAATGATACAAACATGACATGTTAAATAGAGAGCCGCATGAATCACATCTTAAAATCCGTACTTAAGTTTTGTCTCTTAGAAGCATGACGCGAGCCATCAGCCATGTGAGGTGGCATGCTTGCCAAATACCCTCATAGACTCATGTTCTGAAGTCAAAGCCACGCGACCAAAGGAATGAGCGTAACTTCGCCGGCGGGCCGGGGGGCGGGGGGATGCAATCGCCTGACGCCTCTTTTTTTTCTTTTGACGATGAACTGAGTGACAGAGATGGGCTACCGAAGTGTAGTTGTCAACTACTTCCAATGGATCACAGCAAGTGTCTCACCTTACCGATAGACGGGCGACGTGCCACCAGTCTCGTTCTTGCGCACGAAAATGACCGACGTCCAACCGGCGGGGAGGGAGACGTGCAGAGTTCCGATACGGAAATTGTATCCCCATCGTACTTCCAAAAAAATTTCAAATATCATAACAACAACACAATAATAATGAAATCATAATCAAGATTTTAAATAAGAACTACTATAACAGTTTCAGATCTCCTCTATCATATTATATATAATAAAAGAATAAAAGAAAATGGCTGTTATGATTGATTGTCTAACGTTATTATTGATCCATTATAATACGGATAACAACAGTCATTTCAATTTTACTTTTTTAAATAAAATATTTTTAAAATTTAATTCTTCAATAAATTAAGTAAAAATTAATTTAAAAATAATATTATTATTTTTATTCATTATTATTTATTAAATTATTATTGTCCTCATCAACAACATCATCATCTTCTTAAAATTTTGAAGCCAAAAATATATTTTTTATCCTCAAACTTTCACTCTAAATAGTTTTTGATCCTCAAACATTCAGTTTGTCCAGTTTAATCTCTCATATTTTTTAAATATTTTATTCTTAATGTCTTATGAAGCTAATTAAAGTTGACGAAATAGTTGATGTATCATTTTTATATGAACATAAGAATTGTCACTTATCTTATAAGATAAATTAGTATTTAGAGGAATCCAAAGACGATGGTTTAAAATGTTACATGAAGTTGGTTATAGTTTTTAAATTATTTTTGTTATCACAAAATTAGCTAAAATTAATCGAATAGTTAACGTGTTTCTGTTGCGGATGTATCGACTATTTCTTATTTATATATCCAGCTAATATTTAGGGTACCTTAAAAGCAATGGTTCATATGTTGGCACTAGGAGATTAATTATAATCGTTAAAAGTTTGAGGAGTAAATAAATTTGGAGGACCACTAAAAGCAATGGGAGTTTGAAATCTAAAAGTATATTTTCATTAATTTTAAATTATATATTATTAAGTATATAATAATTGTTATAATTGTTGCGATAAACAATATATTCGTAGTGCCAGATTGCTGTTATTGTTAGCGTTAACCTTCGAGGCAACGTGCCATTTTTTCCACACCTCTGCTCGTTCCCTCACGTCGCGCCGATGGCTTTCACGGATGGAGCAGCCGGCACACCACTATTTTAATAAATGCGGCTGCTAGCGAGTCTAATCATTAACCGTAACCACACAGCTCCGTCCACCATCAGCCCGTGAAAGGTTTGTCCGTCAAGAAATGAAGGGCGTAAGCCATCTAACACAATAGTTTATAATTTTTTTAATAAAATATTTAGCTCAATATTTGTAGCGTGTTGGATTTTATATATTTATACCGATTAAAATTTTAAATAATATCTTCTCATCTAATTTTTTTTTCTAAATAAAACCTTAAATTATTTTTAAATAATATAAGAAAGGATCTAGTGCATAACTTTTATGAACTAAAAAGTGCTTGATAAATGAGGTCTTTTAAGTTTGATCATGATTCGATTATAAATTTGTAGATAGATTTAATTATGTGTGTTATTTAATTTAATTAGATATGAATTTGTAACTTAGCGAGGATAGGTAGAATATGTAAGAGTTTCTTTTAGTAAGTATTTATTTCTACATCAATCATGCAGAAAATAAATTTTAGATATTTATATAGGATTAAAAAATTTAAAAATAATATTTTTTAATTATCTAAATAGCACTAAGTTATTTGATGCCAAAAGCTAAAATCTTTATTTAATTATTTGTTAGCGATTTAACCGGTGCGGAACGTATTCCTTATAATTTTCATCCCAAGAACAATATTTGTTATTTTGTTATTTACTATATTACTTTAGCCCAATTCTCTACGGCTTCAGTCTCCTAAATTATTTTTTATCATTGATTTTGGGCAAAACCTAAACTTAATATATGTTAACGTATCATTTAATTTTGGCAATGGACCACCCGTCCATTTACGAACAGCCCCACATTTTAAACGGGCCTAAAATTAGGTGCTCGAATGGCTACAGGTACAACTAATGGGCAATGGTCCAGCCATCCAGTTGCTTTACTTTGTTTACTTCTCTTTTAATTTAAGCTAATAAATATGTCATGTCCATGATCTAACTCTATTCAGACATGTATCTATATCATGTCATATCATGTCTTGTTCAATCCACATCCTTTATAATTTGATCCTAAAAAATATGTACAGTCTGATTTTATTGATATTTACAATAACTCAATATATCATTATTAGCATCCAAAATTAAAGAATACTATAACCATAACAATAAAAATTCATAACGAGTAATTTTTCGTTCTAATGTCACAAATAGGATGTTGAACTTCATTTGGTCTAACCAATAACACAATCAACAAGTATCTCTTTATGCATATTCTGACAATAAGCAAGACAAAAATCAATTGTCTCTAGCGACACAAGGAATAAAGGATAGACAATTGCTAGTGAGTTGTTTGATCTGTTGTACCCGACGGCTCACATCATCCTTCGTAGGCCCATTGTCCATCTTATTCAACTTGTCGGTGCATAAGTCTTTCTTCATCAATGCTTTACGTATATATTCCTGCGCTTTCACCATCAGTGACTCTACCTTAGGCTTTGTCATCATAGACTCTAGTTTGGCCAACTCTGCTGCAGATTGCCGTGCCTTCTTGGCTGCATCATCTAGTGTATTCTTGCAATCCTTCAAAGCTTTGGCATTCTTCGAATTAGTGGTATTGTGAGGAAGTGATGAGACATATTTGGAGAGGCCACGAAGCCGGTTGATGGTGACGACAGTTGTCATTTGTGTAAGCTGAATGGTGCTAGTTGGATGGCCGGTGTCAGCATGCTTTCTGAAGAGCCTGATGCCTTTGCAAAACTCGATGTTGTTGAAGATGATGCTAATGCAATGAAGCTAGTGAAGAAGAAGGAGAAAAGAAGGATATACAATTTTGTAGTCATTTTTTAGGTTTTTTTTTTTTTGTGAAATCCTTTAAAACTTCGGGTTTGATGTCTCGATGAAGGGAAGGAGGGTTTTAAATAGTTTTAGGATGCTTTCTGGTTTGTTGCACCAAGATTTTTTTTTTCTTTAATTAGCAAGGTGCTAACTGCGGATCAGTATGAACGGAGGGTCGAAAGAAACGCTTAATGGTTAGCTTGATAATTAAAGTTACGGATTAAAAAAAAAAAAAAAAGTTCACCTTGTTTTAACTCCAATTGGTGGAATGGGCACTTTCCTATCACTACCTTTTTTTTGTTTTACCCGCCCCAACAGCTTGACAGAAAAATTAGTGCGCCAAAAAGAAAGAAAGAAATTTGTAACATATCCTACCAGATAATGAAAAAAAAAAAAAGAAGTCAAGTTTATGATGCGCAAACAAAATCACCATCTCCCCTAGTTAGCAAGAAAAAAATATCACCTATTGACTATTAATATGAAATTCTCTTACTTACCAATGTAAAATTAAATGAGAAACTATTGTAAAAAAATATACCACTTTGTTGATCATTAAATATGAAGTTCTCTTACTTACCGGTGTAAAATCAAATGAGAACTAGCCATTCCAATTACTTATTGGATATTGTATCCAATGACACATATATATGAGTGTCATGTTTAATCCAGTCTATAATGTTTAATCTAGCCTATAGTTGTAAACTATTTTTAAGTTTGCAGAGTAATTTAACTATTTTAGGCAAATTCTGTAATATTTTTGCTTATTTATAGGATGGTGCTGTAAATAACAACAACTTCAAGAACATAAAGACATTGTATATAAGCATTGAAGGATTTGAATTTAACCTCTATTTTTTTTAAAAAAAATAAGAGCATGATAGATAAAACTTAGATTTTATTAGTAACCAAAACAATTAGTCAAAATAAATTCCTAACTTGCCTAATTTAATCTAATCTAATATGGTAAAGCTGAGAGGTTCTCAACTTTTTCTTTGCTGACAGCCACATGTACATCTACATTAAATGAGTTTTAATATAAAAATTTTTTCTTTCCCTAGAATTCTTTTCCTTCCATGAACTTTGTTTATGGTTTGATATCCTTTCATATGGATTGGGGTTTGAGCAGAAAGAAAGCCTTTTTTTTTTGTTTTTTTGTTTTCTTGTACATCAAGCTATTAGCTCTTTTTTTTAAGTTATCCATGACTTCTTTTTAATCTTTGGAGGGTGTTTTCTTTTTTATCCAGTGGAAAAAAAAAAGCTACTTCTTTTCCTTTTCTTTTCTCTTTTCACTTTTCTCTTGCATCAAGTTATTCTTTTTGTTTAGTTGTCCCTGACTTTTTTTCCAGACCCGCATGATGTCCTTTTTTTTTTTGTGAAGGTTTTTTTTCAATGGAAATGAAGCATCTCTATTCTTTTTCTTCTTCTTTCTTTTTTTTAATAATTTTTTTATTTAAAAGAAAGCCTTTTTTTTCTTTTTTTCTTTTTACATCAAGCTATTAACTCGTGCTTTTTTTTTTTTAGTTGTCTATGATTTCCTTTTTATTCTCAATCATTTATGGCTTTTTTATTTTTCATGAAGGATTTTTTTAGTAGAAACAAAGCTTCTCTCTTTTTTTTTCCCTTTTTTTATTAAGCTATTACCTCTTTTTTTTCAATGGAAAAGGAAGCTAGCTCTTTTCTTTTTCTTTTTCTTCTTTTAACATTAAACTATTAACTCATATTCATTTTTTTCTTTTCTCTTTTTTTTTTTAGTTGGAAAGGAAGCAAACTCTTTCCTTTTTTTTTTTTCTTTTTCTTTGATAGAAAAAGAATCTCAAGTTATTAACTCATGTTTGTTTTTTTCTCTTTTTTTTACTGAAGATTTTTTCAGTGAGAAAGAAAGTTGGCTCTTTTTTTTTCGTATTTCTTTGTTTTCTAATGAGAAAAGAATTAAAATAAAGTTTTTTTTTCACTTGATGAACAAGAAGAAATAGTAGATCCTTGGAAAGGCATAACTTTTATTTTACCATTACAGATTTGAAACTATTACAAACTTAAATGATGCAATTCAAAATTTAGAATAATATAAAAATGTCATCTAAACTTAAAAATAATTTAATCTAATACATATATTTTATTTATCTTTTCTTTAATTTTAAATTTAAAGATAATAACTTTAAAATTTAAATTTAATAATATAGAGTTAAATAATTATATAAATCTATATTTTTATTTATCTTATCATTCATATTAGTGGCCGTGCATCACATGGGCATATACCTAGTATGCATGCTATTTTAGGAGAACAAGGGTTAAAAACAAGCCAGTATGTACTTAATGGGCAAATTTTATAATTAAAAAATAATATTTTTCTAGATAATTTGTCTACTATAGTGATTGAATTTTGGCTTCATCCTATTTGTTGCACAATTTACTTGTTTCATTCTCATATTCTACTTGTAGACTAGTGTAGAAATAGGCTAAGTTTCATTCACCATGAAAGTCTGACCCCTTTTTGTCGCCATTTTCTGATTTAACATGAGGACTGGGAGAATGCACACAAGGACATGGGAAAAGTTAATGGAAAAAATGATAGCCATGAAAGTAAATAGAATTCTTAGAACATGGCTAGGAATTTGCTTTGAATTTAAAAGCTTCTAGTGATAAATATTAATAGATAACAAAAATTGGAGGAGGAGGATGAGTAGGGTGAGGAAGAAAGGAGGGAAGGAAGGAAGAAAACTCTTGCACATAGCCAGGAATTTGGTAATTTTGTTATAGCTTATTAGAATTTCTCAATATCTAAAAGCTACGAAGTCCCATTCATTTTAGGTTGCAGAAAAGCATTGTCTCCTGACAATAGCCTTTGGTCATTTTCCCTTGGGTGGGATGTCTCAAATTAGGTTAGCATGGTTGTACTTCAACTAAGTAATATCTTAGTAGAATTTCGATCATTAGATTTATTTATAGTTTAATCCAGTGTTTAATGAACACATAACCACACCATTGGAACCCATCACTTAAGATCTCTCTCAAGTTGAGTCACCCAAAATTTCAAAATTTTAATAAATTTGTTTGACCCAGTGTGTCAAATGATCGAATCGATCTAACTAAGCAGGCTAAACTATTTTTTCTACTAATCCAATTTATTATATATAGCATAATTAAAAAGACAATGTGAAAAGGGAAAGTAACTCATGAGCCAATCTCCTTATCCTCTTCTCTACTCACCTCTTGGTTTGAAGCGGAGAAGATGCTGGCCTCCTATGTATCACTAGGTTGCCATTGTCAGACCCTCTTTCCCATCACAGCCTTCATCGTTGGCCTTAGCCTTCTCCTCTTCTGCCATCGGGATCTTGTGGAGGCTTCCTTACATCGTTGGTTTCTTCCATTAGAGGCCATTAGATTGATAGTAATTCATCTTGATAATATAAAATTATTATATAAATTATTATATATAACAATTATATATGATAATCTAAATAATAATATTTAATTTTTAATAATTTAAAATTAT
Organism: Metroxylon sagu; assembly: GCA_017589505.3. NCBI lineage: Eukaryota > Viridiplantae > Streptophyta > Magnoliopsida > Arecales > Arecaceae > Metroxylon > Metroxylon sagu. The sequence continues at coordinate 389,670 of JACVBY030000571.1, read as the reverse complement.
TATAAATTATAGTATTCTAATTTCTTTTAAAAGGTAAGTATCTAATATTACTAAAGTCTTGTAATCTTATATTATGTTTTAAACTTTTATATAAATATTTAATAATATTTAATTTGATTATATACGTAATATACATTAGATAATATTTAAATAGTTAATATTATATTTATATTTATTAAATATATAATATATTATATTTAATATTAAATTTAATATTAATATTTTAAACAATACTGTATATTTATATAATAATATGCAAATATTAAATTTAAATAATATTATTTATATTATAAATTCTATTTAATATTTTAAATAATATAATATATTAAATAATATTATTTAAATATTTTCTAAATAAAAATATATTATTAGATATTTATATAATATATATTAAATATTTATAATATTTAAATATATAATATTTTTAAAAAAATTTTATAAAAAAATTTTATTTATTATTTTAATATTTTATATTTGAGAAAAAAAGATAGTTGGTTAAAACATAAAAATGATTTGTAATAAAATATAAACAGAATTCAAGAATATAATGATATGAAACTTTACATTCCTAAGAATATGAACTAAAATTACTAAGATAAACTAAATATGATAATTTTATATTTTTAATAATCTAATTATCAATCCTCACAGTTTAGCCTCCTCTACCTAAATTTTTGATCCAAGAGGCTTCTCGCTTCTTCACAATAACGAGTCTAAACTCGACTCTTAGCAACGTGTCTAAAAGAGAACCAGCTACATGCTCTCTCCGTTTCCATTTCCCTTCAACAATTTCCTGTCTTAGCTATTGTTTTTATTTACTACAGGTATTAGAAATTAGTTTAGGGTACTGCTTACATCCCTAATATGTGATTCATGGATTGTCTTTTAGACTTTTATTTTGGCTATGCTTGATATTTAGTAGTTATAATTTATAAATATATAGCTCGGCTTGGTTGTTTATAAAAATATGATGCTTATGGCATTTGTAATTTATGATTCGAGCATCCAGCACTTCTAATATCTATATCTTTTTATAAGATAAAAAATAAATTATTCTCATTTTGACGAAGAGTGCACCTATTCTTTCTGGTTTCAAAGTCAATAAAGAGACATCTAAATTAAAAATCTATGTCTATACAATCAAAATACTTGTAGAGTAAAAATCACTTTCTGCCAACCAATGTGTTTGCTTTCTGTCAATCCAAGAAGGTTCAGCACCATAGACCTCGTCAAAGATTGGTTCTACCTAAGAAAGGGGCCTACTCACAATGCAGGTCCAATATGACTTGATAAAGCTGTGACTGGACCTTCCTTTGAAATTGAAATCACCTATCATGGACTTGTCCCAAAAAAAAAAAAAAAAAGTCCAAGCTGCTGCCCTGAAATGAGTATTCTTTTATGAGTTGATGTCGGACCATGACTAGCCAATTTAGATGCGGCAACGAGGGAACCAGCACGTGTAAATACTCTTGAGTGCATTTAATCTTTTTTTTTTTTTTCCCCTCTTCTTTTAGCATAATAAATTAAAAGAATGCAGCAAAGCATCTTAACAAGCAGCAGTAAAAGAATGTCCATAAAGAAGAATCTAAGGTCTAGATGGACTTTCGCTAGACTTCTTTCAGAAATATTGAGGTCTAACATCATTCAATGTCCAAATGTCCATAGAGCTGTGAAGAAATTTTTTGATTTAGAGAAAATATCCCAAGTTTAGAAAACCACATTTATAACTCTAATTCTAAAATGCAAAAACACAAATACCTCTAGAGAGTATAGATCTATCAACCTATGCAAAGACTACTTATAAAATCATTGATCAATTAACATTCATATTTGGCAAGAGTATTTTAGATAATATTATTATTGCTCGAGAGGTCCTTACCAATGGTTCTCTTACATCTTTCTTCCCATCTTAGATGGAACTATAGTGGAGATGCCTTTATCTTTTTATTTATTTATCTTTTGTTGTTTGTAATTGGCAATGGAGAATAAGTTGATTCATGGTAGTCTCAGTAGGGAGAGACCTTGAGTGAGCTGCTTGCTTTTCTCAAAAACTCATCTTGTTGATTGTATTCACCTAAAATAGGTTATCAAAAACTACTTATGCGTAATTAGAATAAATTGTTAATTTGGAAAAGTTCATAGTTCTACTCAGTCTAAAAATTAAAAAGAGATTGGCTGTAGAACTAATTGGCATTCTTGGAGTCAGCAGAGTAATGATATTGGGCTGTACATCGAAGTTCCTATCAAAGGTACCAAATTAAAGAAAATAGAGATACAGATAATGAAAGAGAGGATTTTGGCAAAACTGAATTCCTGAAAGTAAAAAGCTCTCTTTTGCGAGTCAATATTCTTTAATTAGATTTATACTTTGTTCTATGTCTCTTCACATAATGTCTAATATGATAATTCTAAAAAGTTTCTTGACTTAGTTCCAAAAAATAATTTAAAGTTCCGTACGGGGCCATCAACAGAAGCATTGAGCTATTTACTCAATTTCATGAGACAACATTTGCAATGGCAATCTCAGATTCCAAAATGGTAAATGGCATTACAGAGTGGAGAAGCAAGTAGAATAATTATTAATCAAATTAATTTATTTTTCTGTTTATTAAAAGCTAAGTACCGCTTTGAGGGGGGATTGGAGGTCTTTTAAATCCCTTAGGTATAACCCACCAATCTCGAAAGCTGAATGTCAAGCATCTAGTTGCATTGTAGATAGGTTTAACTGATCTATAGGTCAAGAGGAATTTATTGATATTGTAACCCAACCTTAGTTCTTTCCCACTCCTCTTAACAACCTGCGAATTAAATATGACATATATCTCATGATAGAACTCTCCACAGTGAGTAATTTTATTCTGCAGGAAAGAGAATAGAATTTTGGGCTGCTATGCTATTGCTTTCTCCTTGCTTTGATCATTGAAATTGCTAGAATACCTATTATTAGACCCTGCCATCAGGATATGTTATGTTGGGGTTCAGGATTCAATCAAGGAGTCTAAAATAGATGTACCAAAAGTTAACTACTACCACTGGTGATATATGTAATATAAACTTTAGTAAATTATGAAAGCTCCTAACATATCAGAAAGTTCTTCGCTTTCTTTAAAAATTATTTAAAGGGATCTCCCAAAACTTTCATTATTAGCCAGCCTAGTTCGAGCTTGGAGGCTTATCCGTAGAAGGTGTGGTGTTGAACATAAAAGTCTTAATCGCCCATTCTTCTAATGTGTAAGGTCTTGAGAGTTGTAAAATAAGCCAACTATTTTATACCATATTAGATTAATTTTTCAAGCTTTCTACAGTTATTTTTGCATTCATCTTTAGCCTACTTATTATGACTCATCTGGAAGGGAAGAAATGAAGAACCGTTTTAAAATAAAAAATTTTATCTTGTTCAAATCAGATAGGCATTCTACATGTTTGCAAAGTTTATCAGTTCCGTTAAACAATGTATTTTCAAGTTTTATTTTTTTTTGGCACCTGGGGTGGAAACGATCACCACCCCTTCAGATCACGCCTTTAAAAACTTATTTCTTGACAGCCTTCCCAATCAACGTATATTAAAATCAACTCCGATGATTCAATTTATCCAAACTTTGCAGGAGTAGGCCTCGTTCGAGACTCCTTTAAAAGACCTTCTTTCTTCTTCCCCTTCTCTGCTGCTGCTGCTGCTGCTGCTTCTTCTCCTTTCTTCTTCTTCTCTGCTTGCCGAACCCAAGATTCCCAGCTTCTCTGCTCCGTCGGGTGGCCGGAAGTTCTGTCGAGCCCCAAGGCCGAAGTCCTCACCTGGCGTCCCGGCGACTCCCTACCCGCGCGCCGCGCCGCCCCGCCGTCGTCGCCTGCTTCCGCGGTGACTCGTATGTCTTCTCTGTCGACCTCTCCTCGGGTGCCGTCACCACCCACCCCGTCCCCGCCTCCGGCTATCCCACCATGACCGTCGACGACATGCCTCCTCTCCGTGGGCTTCCTCGCCGATCCGGCCTTCAACCGCTCCATCCTCACCGACGAAGTTTGCCTTTCCGACCTCGCCTACCTCCCCATCTCCCTCGACTGGTACGGCTCCAAGAAGGAGGGCCGCCGCCTTATCAAGATCTAGTGCTTCTCCACTGGAAGGCTCCCAAGTACGTCTCAGATCTTCCTTTCTTTGATCATTCAGTAGGCTGTTGAGCATCACTGGAGACTTTAGAGTAGGTTGCCGAATACCATCTAGGGTTGGGTTGCCTTCCTTGTTCATGGTTGCCTCTGGTCGGTGCCGTCAAAAAGGCTAGAAAGCCATCATGTTTCTGCTGGCGTCCTCCGGGAAGGAGCCGCTAGTGGCCATTATTATAATCCTGGAAAGGTTTAGGAGGCGGGGTATCAGGACTCCTCGGGGAGGAAGATAAACTCGTCTTCTCAAGTGTAGGAACCCATCTTGGTTGAACAATCCAATCCGGTTTAATTGGGTTCAACCCAATAAACTGGTTCAAATGCTTAAAATACAATTATTAATGGGTGAAGGCCAAACTAGTCTAGCTTAATCTAGGTCTAGTCTATTGAACCCGAACCAGAATTAATACTGGTTCAATGAATCAGCACCAGACTCAGATTATGAACCAGTAAACCTACGTGCTGAACCTATTTTGGCCTAATGGTTTCAATCAAATAGATGGTTGGGCTGAATTAATTTTTGAGTTCAAACCTGTATGTTTTGGATCAAGCCTAAAACCCATATTTTAATCTAAAGGTGTTTAGCCCAATCAGGTAAGATTCAATAATATTATGGGCTGAGTCTTGTTGAGTCCAAGTAGTTTATGGCCCAAGCCCTGCTGTTGGATTAAACCATTAATGAATTAGGCTTGGGCTTTGGACCAGTTGTTGGACTATAGCACTAGAACCCTATTCTAGCCTAGTTAGTGGGCCAACTTCAATTTTCTTTTTTTTTTTTTTAAACCATTTGATTAACCAGAATGATGTTTTGATTTATTGAAATGGAATTATGCTGAAATAAAATGGATTTAAGTGGATTGGTAATGGGTTAACCCAATTAAATTCTAGTTAAGGCTACTGGTAACCTAACTAATTCTTTAGTGGCCTAAATAAATTCCTAATGACCCAAGTAAGCTGCCAGTAAGTTCAATATAATTTGATTTGTTAGTTAGAAAGATTGATTAGAGAGTGATTATTACATTTGAATAATGATTAGAGTATGATTTAAGGTGATTAAGTATAGGTTAACAAGTAGTGGAATAAAGGGATAATTTGGTAATTAGCTATTTAGTATCTCTTGTGCTAAGATAGTTAATTAAATTGTCAAATGACCTAATTAAGCTATAATTAACCTAGTTAAGCCTAGGTAGGAAAGATAAAGCGATAATTTTTAATATGTGGAATAGAAGGGCATAATGGTATTTTAGTGAATTAATTAATTGCTGATGTTTAATTACAGATGATTAGTGATTGATTGATTTGATTGAGGAGATTAATGAGGATAGCAATCAAGATAGGAATTCTACACTTACTATTATGTAGTATGTTTTATATTTTACATACTTGCATACATCATGAATTTATTTTTGGATTTCTCAGGATGTTTTAATTGTTCACGATGGTTTATTTGTGAAGTTGTTATATATGTGGTGATATATTATTTTGGATATGAAATGATTTTGTTTTTGATTTAAGATATATGAGTATGATATGTTGAGGTATATTGTTTTGGTTATGGTATGGTTATGGCTTTATTGGATATGTGATGTGATGATGTGGGTACGTGGACTAGTCACCATATGAGGCAGTGATGGCATCGGGGAAGGGCAGTTTGCTAAGAAAGGTCAATGTGGAACCAGTCATGGCCTGTGTATATGACATACCTAAGTTTTTGACACTATATATTGATACTTTATCGTTGGTATGTGGTATTGGTTCTAGCAATATTGGTGTATTTCTTACTGGTCTGGACTGGCGACAATGAGGAAGGGTTGAGGGTCGTAAGAGGTCGGTATAGAATTAGTCATTATCTATAAATATGACGTTGCTAAGTTTAATACGCTAGGCACTATTATGAGAACTAACTTGTGCGTACATATATCGTCAAGTTAGGTTATTAAACACGAACTACCGACATGAAGTTTGTCAGTATATATCTTTAATATGCTGATGTGTATGATATATATGAAACTCACTTAGTCCAATGCCATAAATGGTTGAGAGTATAGATCTATGTTTACTATTGATACACGATACTAGTTCTAACAGTTTTGATGTGATTCCTTATTGGCCTTGATTGGTGGCGTCAAAGAAGGGCTGAGGGTTACGAGAGGCCGATGTAAAACTAGTCATAGTCTATGGATATGATGTGACTGAGTTTAATATGCTAGGCACTAGTATGAGAATTAACTTGTGCGTATGTATATCACTAAGTTAGATTGTTAAACACAGACTACTGGTATGAGGTTTGTCAGTATCTATCTTCAGTATACGGATGATTGTGATGTAGATATGGTTATGTTGGTATTTGGTAATTTTGATGTCCGGCATGGTTTATATTGGCATTTGGTTATGGTTGGTTTTATAATTTGCAACTTGTTTCAAAAAAATGCTATGTTACTTTTTGTAAAAATTTATTTTGATATACAATTCGTTTTGAATTTTCTCAGCATATTTATGATAGTATGTGCAGAATTTTTATTGGACTTTTAACTTATTACCCCCTTTATGATGATGTTTACCTGTTGGATCCAAACTTGAGCATGGGCACTAGGAGTGAGACTTAGATGTCGTTTTTGGTATTATCTGATATTGGCATAATTACTTTGATATGTATATTGAGGATAACATTTAGACACTTTTATGTACTAGTATGTTAATTTTGTAACAGTATTTTGATATATATAAGATTTAGCTTTCGCTGATATTGTCGTGATTGCCATTACATTGTATATATTGATGTTTAATATGCCTTACATACTCTGAAAGTTTACTTTAAGAGTATGAGGCCGTGTCGAGATTGTCCTTGGATCGGACTCCATAATGAAGGCCATGACATGTAATTTTGTAGATATGAATATATATAATAGTACTATATGAGACCAACGATTGAAGATAGAGCGGGTTGGGCTGGGATGGGCCATTGTTATCCCTGCCTAATTTTTATTAGTGAAAATAAAAATAATCTTTATTTTTATACTTGCAAAAGGCGAGAAATCTTCATCATGAATGAAACAGCACAGAACATGTTCTTATATTATAGGTTAAAATGCATTCTCCCATGTTATATAGCCAACCTTAGCGGTTTAAGTATCATGTTATGTAGCCATTTTTTACGGCCCTTCATCCCTTCGTCCCTCTAAAGATAATTGGGGTCAACGTGGACACGATAATATCATGCGGATCCGGTTCCTGGTTGCGAGTTAAAATTTACGGATCCATAGCACTCCATGTGTCAAAATAATAATAATAATAATAATAAAATCAAATATATAGTTATCCTATTCTTATCCAAATATATAATTCTATTTAGGGGCGAAGGGACATTGGGGAATTTCGGACCGCGAGTCAGTGTCCTGGTCAACAGAACTAGAAATTGTAGTCGGGTCCATGCGAACCGGCTACCATTTTCCCCTTCTTTTCTTCGTTCGCCCTCTCCTAGCGCCGCTGCTGAACTGGATTTAAAGAGGTTTTGAGATCCGGCGGGCGTTTGGAAAGCGAAAGGCGAAGGAGGTCAGTGAGCGCGAGAGTGGAACAAACGTGGTGGTAGCGCCAGCAACACGAAAGGAAGGGATCAGGCCGAGATAGGCGAGATCTTCTCTGAGGACCTTGTTGGGTTTTCCGCTCGGTTTGTGAGGTAAACGCCAGGTTCTTTGATTTTTCTCGATTTTTTCATGATTTTTGTTGATGATTTTTGACTTTCTGACTGGTTCCTGTGGATCCTGATGTTGTGCGGTCTTTTGGATGGAATCGTGGTAGATCTGTGATTTTAGGTGTTTATTTTGTTTTTCTCTTAGAATCGATGATGGTGGTTTGTGGAAATCACCAAAATATTTCCTTTCTCAATCACTTTTCAATTTAGATCTCTGGACTTCCTCCTCTAAAATCCTAAACCCTAATCGATGAGATCCCTCCTGCTCCCAGTGTTATTGGCCTTATCCAAACCCTTACTCCCTAATCCTAACTAATCTTGACCTAGAAGTTGATCACCGTGTGCTTGCACTAATCCGCCCCCTTCTCCCCTATTCATTGCATTGCAACCCTCGACATGGATAATCCCCTATCCAGTAACCGATTGTTAGATCAATGTATTTTTTTGGTTGGATTTATGCCTATCTTGTTAACTTCTTGGAGATGTGCTTAGATTCATGTATTCTTTTTTTTTTTTTTTTCTGATTAATTCGATGTTATTCAACCTCATATTTATGAAATTTGTGCCGCGGATTCGTGTATTCATCTATTTTCTTATGCTTGATTGTAGAATATAATTATTCTGTGGATTCTGTGATAAAAGTTTTTTTTTTTAAAGTATTTGTTTCTAATAAAAAAATTCTTAGCTTTATTGTAGTGGGATCTGTCTGCATTTTGAATACATATTTAGATCCATGTTCAGATTATAATATTAGTTGAAATAGATAAAAATATTTGCATAGAACAATTAATTAATGATTTTGGACAAACACTTGAGGTATTATAGATTTATGCTATGCAACAAATCCACCAAAAAATTATTTTACCATGTAGTGTAAGTATCTTTCTGCCAATGTGAATTGGAAATAAGGATGTTTTAAATCAGAAGGTCTTGAGAATTAAAGCATCACCACATTTTGCCCCTTGACTTGCTTCCAAGTGTGCAAAAGTGTTGAACTCTATAAATATACTGATCAGTAAAATCTCCTGGCAGCACTGTCTTGTTGTTTGTTATTGTTCAGATAGATACCAGTAAAGGGGGGTTGGGATTGTAATTGTTAAAAGTTTATAAAATCATCATGTAAAAACATTTGATCTTTTTTGTGTGCTGGTAAATTGTTAGAAATTTTTAAAAACTGTAACGAATTGCATCATCTTTGGTATTTCATTATACTCAGTTTTCTTAAGTGATAATTCTCTTTTCTTTTTCTAGTTCCTGTAGTATCTGCTGTGAATCATGATAGTTAATTGTGGTTAGTTTTCGGTCCAGATGATGACATTCAGGATGTTCTGCTCTGGGAACATAGCTTTCAAGGTTTTCTCAAGCAGACATGTTAAGTACATACATTTTGCTGTTTCTGTTGTTCCACGATGTTGCATATTGTACTTACAATATCCTTTTCTGTTCTAACTATCAGTTTCACTGTTGCCATGTTTCTTATGTGTTGCCAGTGTGTGTTTTAACTGTATTAAAAAACTGATTCTTTAATGCCAATTAATCATGTCTAATGCTTTCAGTTGTCTTACTATGTTCAGATTGTACCAGTTTCCATCAAAAGTTGCTTATCTCCCATTGGACTTGTGAGGCATTGTCCTGTAGTTGGAATATTTAACAAAGAGATAAAGTACAGCTATTGCTGTGCTGTTCCAGATATGGCTGGTGACATTCCCACCGACATTTCAAATGGTAGTACACAACATGATCCTGAAAGGACTTTTCAAGTTGTTGTTGCTGCCACTCGAGATATGGGTATTGGGAAGGATGGGAAGTTGCCATGGAAGCTGCCATCTGACCTTAAGTTTTTTAAGGAGGTTACTATGTCTGTATCAGATCCAGTAAAAAAGAATGCTGTGATAATGGGTAGGAAAACATGGGAAAGTATTCCTCTTCAGAATAGGCCTCTGCCTGGTCGTTTGAATGTTGTGCTGACACGCTCTGGGAGTTTTGATATTGCAACAGCTGAGAATGTTGTTATCTGTGGAAGCATGAATTCTGCCTTAAAGCTGCTTGCAGCAACCCCTTATTGTTTGTCTATTGAGAAAGTGTTTGTTATAGGTGGTGGCCAGGTCTTAAGGTGAGTGTTAGTAAACCCATTTAAGTGTTTGTTGCATCTTTGTTGTTAAGAAGTATTTACAATATTGATTGCAGGGAATCTCTTAACGCACCTGAATGTGAAGCCATTCATCTCACAGACATAGAAACCAATATTGAATGTGACACTTTTATCCCCCCAATTGATTTTTCGGTGTTTCAACCATGGTATTCGTCCTTCCCATTGGTAGAGAACAATATCAGGTATTCTTTTGTGACATATGTTCGTGTGCGAAATTCAGCTACTGATCTTCATGCTCTGCATGACGGGGAAACAACTGGTAGTAAATTGAATTTGGATAAGTTTGAGGTTGAAAGGTTCTCATTTGTTCCTAAAATGATGTATGAAAGACATGAGGAGTTCGTGTATCTTAGACTTGTCCAAGGTATCATAGCAAATGGTGCCCAAAAGAGTGACAGGACAGGGACTGGAACACTATCAAAATTTGGTTGTCAGGTATACCTGTTCTTCTGGTAAATGCTTGTCTACTTTTCTTGCCAGCAAATTTGTTTCATTTGAAAAACAAGTATCATAAAATTTTGTCTGTCTACACTGCAGATGCGGTTTAATTTGCGAAGGTCTTTTCCTTTGCTTACAACCAAGGTACTACCTGTTATCTTCCTTGCATCTCGATATTTGTATCTGCAGTATGCTAGGGATTATTATCAAAGAGCTGGGACCTGGAGTTATTGCTGCAAGTGCGCAAGTAGCAATCACTAAAAATATTAGTTTGGAATTTGAAAAAACTTGAGGGTGTCAATTCAATGGAGAGACAATCTGGGATGTTAGAAACACATTAATTAAAAAAATATATATTTTGAACATGCTCAGATGCTGTTCCTGAGTTATTTGCATTAGTTGGTGAATTATTTGTCAATTTGTCAGAAATGACAAGGTTGCCTTTTGCTTTTGTAATTTTGCAAAACGTTGAAAATAGTTTTGCTTTATCTTTTTATGTAAAATTGGGCACTTCAAAATTCTGTTGTCTACTCACAGTGCTCCCCCCCCGCCCCCTCCCCCCCCAAAAAAAAAAAAGAAAAAGATTTGGATTTAGTTACTGTCTGGTCATGTTTTGCTTTCTGAATGCTATGATTTACTTATGTTCTCATGGTTGGTAATTTTACCCTACAAATTACAGAGAGGATATCCGCAGCCTTTTAAGTTTCAACATGACATTGAAGCACTTTTTTTTGCATTTTCTAGTACCACTGAATATTGATGTATGGTTGCTTTTGCAGAAAGTATTTTGGCGAGGTGTTGTTGAAGAACTCTTGTGGTTCATCAGTGGTTCAACAAATGCAAAGGTGGGTAACGTATTAAGGGTTGTTTGCATATTGTGCTGTGCTGTATATCATCATCACCGCAATCACTGCTGCTGTTATCAATGCGCCTATAATCTTTTATATTAAATGTTTGCATGATCTAGATTAGGTGATAAATCATTTCTATTTATTGAATTCAATGCTTCTATGCTCTTTTATATCGAAATGTTTCTGTGAGCTAGATTAGGTTATGAATCATTTCTATTTATTGAATTGATTGGGTTGTATTGGCGAAGACTTGTTCCCAGTGCTGATTTTTATTTGACAGTCCTTTGCTTCATGTCTTTACTGATTAAGGAAGAAATGGTATGTAATATACAGTATCATGGTGGAAAATCCAGGTTAATTGCAATTACTCCACAAGAAAGCAAAAAATTTCTGTTATCTTCACACACAGAAATCTGTCATGCATGACTTGAATGGTTTTGACAAAATTGAGATGAGCCTTAGAGCCTTAGTAAAGGAAGTTTGAGTTCCTGAAATGATGCAAACATGGTTGGCAACAAGTATGATTAATACAATCTTAAATCCTTCCATGGATGGCATTAAAATAAAAGGCACCAAAATGGTCTTTTCTGTTTATGCCATCCTAGTGGCTTTTTGGCTTCATGATGTTGATGAAACCCACTCTTATGTCAACAAGGACCGTTATACAATCTGCATAGCATTTGCAACATGTTTTGGTAAAAGTTTTGATGATGTTGTGTTAGGATGCATGTTCAGGTACATTGTGCTAAGGGCTATTAAATTGCTAGTTTAAATAGAGTTTAGGTAATTTATCATCAACACTTCATGACCACATTGCACCTATTAGAGTCATCAAGCTCACAATCCCATAGTAAGGGGCCGGTTCAGTCATGCGTGAGCCATAGTTCAACCCAACCTCATAGGTGGTTAGTTGGTAGCCCATTCTGTCCTTATTACAATTTGGAACACCAATATTTGTTGTTGTTCTGAAACCAACAAATCACCTGAATGAAATAAGATAGTATAATGATGTTGGGATCTGGAACAAAGGAATAACATAGTTAATGGAAAGGATTTAAGTTTTGTTGGAGCCAGTTCAGTGATGAAATGATCATTTCTTGTTTCTATTTTGTGGATGGTTGATTTAAATAATTTGAGATCGAAGTATATAGATGTCATTAATGTATTAATGCTTACATACTATTGCATCTGTGATACCTTGAAACCTATACTTATACTATGTGTCATATGATGTTGATGTTAATTTAATGTGATGTAATGTAGTGGGATCATGTTGGGTCTTGTCACTTAACGTGTCAATCTGAACATGAGCTGGAATAGTTGTCTGGATGTAGTTTTCTTGAATCCAATCAGGTTCTTCTCTCTTTTCAAGATGGCCTGAATTGGCTGGTTGGGCTAGCTACTTTTGGGATGAACTGTAATTGCAACTCCAATTTTTTCATAAATTGAATTTCTTTAGTTGGATAGTGAATAGGAAGGAAATCTTTCTGTTGGCCAGCTAAACTTAGTATATGTCTGACAATTATGTGGAAGCATTTACTAGATTTTTTCGAGACCCATGTTCTGGATAGGGCCATCCACAACTTAGGTTGCTGCTGCTTAGACTAATTATTTGATGAGTTATATGGTGTATTCTGACATCATAATCCCATTCGGAAATATAAGTTTAATTTGCTAGCTTTACTTTTGTTTAACACATTTTAGGTGACAAATCTCTTTTTAACTGTAAGCTGCATAGTGACCATATACATATTGGGCTCTGAACCATTGTTTTAGTTATTTTGTTTGGCTACACATTCTGTGACAAATATTTCTATTTTTTGAACAGGTTTTACAGGAAAAGGGTATACATATTTGGGACGGCAATGCATCAAGAGAGTACCTTGATAGGCATGCTCCTTGCCTTACAAATTATCTTCTTAACTGTAAATTTGATATTTTGATTACTATAAAATCTTGTAATCTGATGTTACTAAATTTGTTTCTCCAGCATTGGCTTCTCATGTAGAGAAGAAGGTGACTTAGGACCAATATATGGGTTTCAGTGGAGACACTTTGGTGCTGAGTATGATATAATTTTGGAAACCTGTCCAATTATCTCTGCTCTGATTTGATGAACTTCTAACGTAGAATCACATATTTGCAGGTACACTGACATGCATGCTGATTACACTGGGAAAGGATTTGATCAGCTTTTGGATGTAATTGACAAAATAAAGAATAGTCCAGATGATCGACGCATCATTCTGTCAGCTTGGAATCCTTCAGATCTCAAGAAAATGGCCCTTCCTCCTTGCCACATGTTTGCACAGGTTAGTAATTATTCAGAAATGTTAAATATATGAACCTGATATTTACACTGGCATATGTTTTATCTAATGAATTTGTTATGCAGCAGCCATTTTCAGGTATTATATGCTTATGTTTTTATAAGGAGACAATTTACTATTAAATTTAGTCCTGGAATCTTCTAAATTATTTTTCAAAAAGTGAGGACAAGTGCAGCCTCTTGGAAGCAACTGTGTCAGAAATGAGCTATTGATATTTCTATATTTCCCAGCTTGCCACATTACTGCTGCATTCTGTTCTTGTCTGTGAAGCCATGCAAGATTTACATTGAAATGTTCTTAAAATACAATTAATAACTACTCTTTTTAGCATGCATGAATGCTAGCAAAAACAGTGGGAAAATTAACTCCACCTTGCTATGTGGCATTTAGAACCAGTTGACTAGAAAATTTTGTCCTGGATCTTGGTTTTTGTGCCTATTTAATTTTTAATTCTGGCCTGTGTGCCTATTTAATTTTTAATTCTGGCCTGTGTGCAAGATGTTAGATATTGTATAGGTTCCATTTACCCACAAGCATACCATTTTTTCTTTTGGTCCTTTTTGTCTGAGGATCCTTATCTGCTGCCAATTGCAGTAGAATGTCCATTGAACACTTATAATGAACATCGATGTTCTCACCTTTTACATAAATCAATAGCCGCATCTATTGTTACTGCTTGATAATTTGCTTGTTTAGGTTATTCACTTATTGGAAACTTCTTCTTCGTCTTCTCACGCTCTTGCTCACTCTCAACTTGATAATAATTAGAAGACATGTGAAAATGATATTTGAAAACATTTTCTTGTTGTGGGATGACTTCAGTGATTTATGTTTATTTGTTTTTCTTTATTTAGATCTCAGTCATATTTTTCCAGTGCATCCTCCTCTTTCTGTTTCTATCTACAACTATTGTTGTTTTCCCCCAGTTTTATGTGGAGAATGGCGAGCTATCATGCCAAATGTACCAGCGGTCTGCAGACATGGGTCTTGGTGTGCCATTTAACATTGCGTCATATTCTCTTTTAACCTGCATGATTGCTCAAGTTTGTGGTACGTTATATTTGTTTTCAAATTTTTGCCTTTATGGCAGAACTTGTTGACTAGTTTTATGCTTGAGAAGCTGCAAACTTTAAACATTCATTGCCTGCCTGGGTATGATTATATTTTGATGCCAGCAAGTCAATACATCTGAGTATATGATTGCTAAAACTGGATATCTAACATTATGCATGATCCACATGTTAGGAAATACATAGTTATTGGACTGCAATAAACATTTTAAGAGGGGTTTTTATAGATGTCGCTATCTAACGGTTTGATATTTTGGTAGGATCATTAGGAGTTAAGATGTGCTGAGGTGTATATTATTTGCAAATAATACAATGATGATAGATGGAAATGGAAATGAACTGAGGCCCTTGACAAAATTGATGATCAAGTGATTCTAGTCATGGTTATTTTTGTGTCTTGGATTTACCATACAAAATAAGAGGTGATACCTATCTTATAGAACTTTAGATAGATCCTAGATGGATGAAATTGAGAGGTCGTCCTGGGTGTTATTTGACTGTGTGCCACCTTGGAAACTTAAGAGACATTGCTTTAAAATAAGGCCCAAAATTTTGTATGGTTTAGAGTTTTGACCAATCAAATGAACTCGTAGTAATGCTCTTGATTGGAGCTCTCATGGAAAATCAAGATCTGGGAATATCTTTTTAACTTTTTGCTGAAATTTTCAGCTATAAGAAACACAACCATGCCCTGGAGGAAATAAATTAGTCCCAGGTAGATGAAGATCCAAATCCCCCCTTCCCTATCACGCAAACAAAATAGAAAAATAAAGGGGAAGAGGTTGGAGGAGAAAAACCTTGAATCTTATGCGGATAGTTATCATGCATCTTGTACAATTTAATGGACACGATATACAGTAAAAAAGAAAAAAAGGAATCCATTAGGTGCAGCCAGTTAAAAAAGAAAAAGGGGATGATAGAAGGGGTTATTGACCCTCTTTCCATTTCTCTTTTGCCTTCTTTCCCCTCTCTTTTCTTCTTCTTCTCTTTTTGTTTCTCTTTTCTTCTTTTGCTTTTCCCTTTTTTGTTGTCTTTAGCTTCAGTCTTCTGAATGAGCTAGTTATCCGTCTCTCATTTGATAAACCCTGGCTTTCAGTTATTAGCTTGATGTTATTTGTTGTACTGTGATACTTTTCCTGGTTTGTGTGTCTATATTAGTATATTAGCCTCGACAATGTTTGGATTTTCTACTTTGCAATGTGATGATTTGTGAAGTCCCAGGGGAAGAGAATATTGGCATAAAAAACATGAAATTCAAATTGGAGTTCATTGACAAATCAGAAGTCAAACATGATTGACCATCAATAATCAAGATACTTTGTTTCCAGTGATTACTTCTTACTCTTTCCAAATGTGTACCAAACTTTATGGAATGTCGAGCTCCATTCTTTTGCTGCTCTATCACACAGCAGTTGTGAGCTTCAAGCTAATAACCACGGTTGTATGTCTTTAGACACTGAAGTATGACTGCCAAAACTAGAAGCTTGCCACTATGTCTGGGTGAAGGCAAGAAACACATGATCTATGCTATCATCTTCGACTGGAGAAATACATTTTTATGCAAATTTGATGCCCCTCATTCGGAGGTTATCTCTGAGGATTCTTGTTGACTGGCTAAACTAAGGTTTGGGGCTTGCTGGAAGCCTTAATGTTCCAGCAGTAATTTGCTCCCTCTAGCATTTAGTGTCCTCATAATTAGCTGTCTAGAGAAACCAGTTTAAGCTTTTAGAAAGAAATGTGATATTAAGTTGTCTGGGGAAGTTCTTGAGGATGCTTTTTCTATCTTTTTTTGATGAAGTCTGTTCTTTGCTCTATAGCATATTTTACTTAGCTGTTCAATCTATCATCCACTTCGATCATTATGTTTTTTTAAGTATTATTTTTATTTTGGGGTTTTGTGGGTGTTGGGTTTTGCAGGGATAATTTATAGAATATGTGAGGCTGATGAAAATCCCCTTGGTTGTTTCTTTTTCTCTATCTGTGCAAATTGGGTTATGTTGTTGTTATTTGAAGCTTTTTTGTGTTCCATACAAAATACTACTGACAGTACTGTTACGTGTCAATGAATTTTTTTTGTTATTTTGTCTAGAGACATTTGTTTGTCTCCTTAGATGAACCAGTGCTTTTTGTTATTATTTCGCTTCATCTCTTTTTTTCTATATGCAGATATTTTGCCTGGTGATTTTATCCATGTTATAGGAGATGCTCATGTTTATAGAAATCATGTGAGGCCCCTAGAAGAGCAGCTCCAGAAGCAACCAAAACCATTCCCGGTGAGCAATGCTATGTAAATTACTCTGAAAATAGAACAAAGTAGAATACAAGAAGAATTGGTTGGCCCGACGTTCTGTGTCCCTTCCTGTTTTCTGATGTTATATTCCCACTCAATCATTTTTGTTCGTCAAACACAGATTCTGAAGATCAACCCTATGAAGAAGGATATAGATTCCTTTGTTGCATCTGACTTCAATCTTGTTGGGTATGACCCTCACTACAAGATAGAAATGAAAATGGCAATATAACACTTCGATCTTTGGAGAAGAGAACTTGTCTTCCAGTTCTGCATAATGCAGTCAGCAGCATAGTTTATAGAGGTGACTACTCTTTCACAATCTTCTTTGTTTAGCAAATCATCTTCATACTGTTGGTTAATCAAAAATCAGATAATGAACTTTATATTACAAACCCAATATAAGAGTAGTGGGTCCGATAGAAGCTGGCAAGCTCACGAGAGGGTTCTTCTGAACTTGCTTTGAGAGAGATAAGCTAGACAGCTAGAAAGCACATCCACTCACAGATATCACAAACTTCAGCTACTGACCAAAGGCTTGGGGCAGGCTTTACCTAAATAAATGTTGTGTTGCATCCAAATAAAGATTTTGCCCATTTTAGTATAAAGTATCATTTCCCTGGAGACTATTATGATCTCCGTGGCTTATGCAATGTGGAAACAATTTTTTATAACGTGTTCCCTTCCCCCTTGTATCAGGTACAGCTGCAATTTGTGGAGAGGCCCTTGAAATAATAACCAAGAGGTCTTTACTCCATCGGCACATATGTTTCTAGAACATGATCATCGTACAAATTTCTGAAACATGATAGTAATAGGTGACTGAAATTATTCGCTCTGTTTTGATTTCTGGCTCATCAGTCTGGCTTTCTTTCGTGACCATGATGAACGGAACTCTGCGTCTTTTTTTTTTCCTTCAAATTTGTGCCTGTCTGTGAGTTCCATGCTGGTGTTCTCCTAATTTCTGATGTCCAGGGAACAAGAATGTGTTTATGTGCCCATCTGATCTTATTTATATTAACAGGAGTAAATGTTGTGTTTGTACATCTTATATTTTCCTTATTTAAAATCTAATGATCTTCCATATCATCAAGATTGAATTAATTTGGTGAGTTGCACTAATTTCGTTCATATGTTACCGAGGGCTTCCGTCTTTTGTATTTTTTGGCGTGGAAGATCAGAACCTAAAGGCATTTTTTAAGTACTTATATTTTGCTTGGAGAACATTTTTTAGTGCGTGGCACGTAGATTAAAGAGATGGAATGATTGCAGCAAAAATATAGCCCTTCTGTTTGCTCCAATTTTGCATGGCGATATCAAGCCACCAGTGCCTGCCTGCTTTTGCTGTAGCTAAATCCAAACAGACTGCCTCTGAACGAGCTGGTTGAGCTCAAGATAAATCAAGCAGGAAACTGATTTTTGGCTGTTTAGAGACAGCCATCTGCAACCAGAGAGCTTTATGCTGATCTCTTTCAAAAGATCAGGGCAAATGCGAGTCATTCTTCTCCCAAAAAAAAAACTGAGTCATTTATGGGTGATCCGCCAATATAACGTAACAAACAACTTCTTCCGGTCGCTTGTTTCGGTTTATGGGTTTTCTTTTATTGGTGTATGGTTTTCTATCTTGCCAGCGCATCGATGGTTTTCATTTTCTCTTGCTTTTAAAAAAAGCCTACTGGCTGTATGAAAGTATTTGATTTAGGGATCACCGTCACGTTTTGGTCTATAAATTAGGTATTTCAACTGCGGAGGTAGTTTATCTTGCCAAGACCTGTATTCTTTATTCTCCTTTTCCGACCAACCGACACCCAATATAAACTATGGGAAACAATGGAGCCTTGGAGAAGTTTCCCCTGGTATTTGAAATGAGCTATTATTTCGTGATGGTTAGCTGCTCTCCTTCGTATTGTGCACTCCTTAATTCTGGACAAGGAACAGGTGAGAGGGTGAAGTTGAGAGAGGAATGGCTAATGTAAGTAGAGATACATCCATAATGATTTCTAATAACTATCCTAGTATCAAATATGTTAGCGTGAATCGATCTATCCAAATTCACCTAAATATATTTTTGTTGTGGAGGTGATTAGAAATGAATTTAATGGAAGTTTCCGCATTATGTTATGCCAAAATTTGTAGGACTTGGTGAATTGATAGGAGTTAGGGAATTGATAGAATGGATGAATTCTTCGGCTTTGCCAATAGTTTGTCTATCCATTTAGTTTGGATTAAAAGGTTTATTAAGAAAATATACTTTATTTCTCATCTTTTAAATCAATCAAAGAATGTAAGTGAGAAGGACCTGTTTATTGCTCATAATCTTATCTATGTGGGGCCTTTTGGGAAGGAAGGAATTTTAAGGTGTGATGAACTGAATGGAAATAAAAGAAAAGGTAATGATTTAGATTGATTCAAACTAATCTGGAGTCTTGACATTGAAAGAAGAGGTGATCAAACATTTTATAAGTCACAACCCATCTCTTGAAAACTACAGGAATAGATGGAATTCGATATGACGAAAGAGATAATATTTTTAGATTTTCATGCTATAACTTTTTAAGGAAATACAAAAACCTTTTGTGAATCTTTAAATTTCAGATCTTTCATGTGCTTGAAAATGGTATTCTGCCATCATTTACTCCCATCACACTATAGATCTTTTTAATTGGGATTTTTGATTTGTAGTTAGGTCGCCACCATAATATATCACTACAAGGAAATATGTCAGTGGGAATCCCATTTTTGCCATTAATGGATAATTATTTTAATTGTGTATGGCATAACATTATACACCACAAAGTAGCATTCTGCTATGCTTGCTCCAAATCAAATAAATCTCTACCCTGCAGCATCCAACTAACTAATTACGTATATAAATCTCATATAAAAAGTTTTCCATTTCTTTTTTGTCGATATTATAAATTGACTGGAGATTAATTCTGAGAAACTGAGGCCCCATTTTGATGGGGTTTTGGTGAGACCTGGTTTGATGGGTTGCAAACCAAATTTTATTTGGCTAAAGTTTCTGTTAGACCTAACTTTTTGTTAGATTGTGTTTGACGTTTTACAAGATGGTGTTTGGCTTTGGCTACCGTCTCCAAAGTGTTCAACTACAACTCCATATGCTTTACAAAATGAAGCATCTCAGGTTGATTTTGACTAGCATACCAACATCCTTCATAAAGTTAGGTTGCTATTTCATAGTCACATCTAAAATCGTCCTATAATTATTAGACAACGAAACCTCTGACAATAGGTTATTGTAAAGCAAATTATGTCAATTAAAACAGCCCTGGCCTCATCAAAGTTGCCATAAAAAAATCCAAGCATGTTTTCCAAAGAAGAACGCATGATGTACAGTTTTATTGCGAGATCAAACATTTCTGGCTAAAGTTTGGTTCGATCAGGGTTGTGTTTATCTCATTAACTGAGAAACAAATCATTATACAGGTTTTCTACAATAGCAGCTTCAACTGTAGGTTATCATCCAGTATACCTTGTTGATTCAATCAAAAAGGATTATATAAAATTTACCATTTTAAAATCTAAGCACATCTTTCAGAGATCAAAACATGATGCATTATTTCATTGCATATTATAATAGTTTTGTGCCTAGACTTTGGTGCAATCAGCTTTATATTGGCTGAATAACTGAAAATTTATTTCCTTGAAATGGAACGATTGGAGCTACAGGGTGACAGGCCAGGGATGCGCAATTCTTTACGCTTACCGGCTCAGGTAACCAGGAGAGAAGATGAGAAGGCATAAGGTCACGGTGGGCCACAACCGGGGGAAAGATTTATGTTGTTTATTTGCCCACGGGCTTACTAGCGCGCCGACCTTAGCTCAGTTGGTAGAGCGGAGGACTGTAGTTGTCTATCAGAAATCCTTAGGTCGCTGGTTCGAATCCGGCAGGTCGGACATTTAAATATTTGTATTCTAATTTTCTTTTAAATAATTGGGAATTTTTCTATAATTTTCTTATCTTTTTCCCTTAGGTTAAAAAAATAAAATTCTCTTTAGGCACTAGTAGCGTAAATTCATAATATGATTAATAAATTTATAAGAAAAGTCATTACATGGGTGAACCGATCATATAGTTATAAAAAATACATTTTGTTATAGATTGTCAAGAAGTATATTTATGGCTTTTTGTATCGATTTTTATTTCTCTTAACATATTATTGTTGGCACATATTTAATTTACATGACCAATGCATCAAGTAAATTTTGGTTGTTTTTGAGTAAGGTTCTAATAATTACAAATGGTATCAAGTAAAATTAATTTAAATTCCATGTAGATTAAAGGATATTGTAGATAGGCTCATATGTTAATTTAGATTTGAACTCTCAGCTTAATAAGCATGGAACTTAAAATAGGTAGAGTAAGCAAGAGTCTATATTAACGCATATTTTGTCTCAATGGAGACCTTGGGTACCAATAGAAGATCAATAAGCTTAAATAATACCTTCTTGACTCTAAGTCCTAAAGATAGAATTGTTAAAATTATTTCATGGATGAAATATCGAGGATTACAAAAAACCATTACCTTTCAGATCTATAAAATCAATCCAATCAATCTTGAAACTTTTATATTATGCAAACTAAGAAGTTGGCGTGAACCTTAAATACTCTGAGAGAAAAAATCATCTAGGAAGAAAGAAGTTGGCACGAACCTTAAATACTCTGAGAGAAAAAATCATCTAGGAAGAAAGTTCTGAACCTCATCCCCTCTTCATTGCTAACGGTTGGTTAGTTTGAAATAAGTTAACAATATAAAATTCGTAACCACTAACTTTTCGTTCCAATGTTACACAGGGTGTTGAACTTCTTATGATTTAGCCAATATAGAACCAACATGTATCCCTTCATGCATGTCCTAACTCTACTATGTCTTGACTCTTAGTAGAGACAAAGATCAGTTGTAGCAACATAAGAAATAAGGGATAGAGAATTGCTAATGAGTTGCTTGACCTGTCATACCCGATGGCTCACATCGTCCTTCATAGGCCCATTGTCCATCTTATTCAACTTATTGGCACATAAGTCCTCCTTCATCAATGCTTTATGCAAATATTCTTGTGCCTTCACCACCAATGACTCCACCTTAGGCTGTCCCTATAGTCTTCAGCTTGGCCAACTCCACTGCAGATCGCCGTGCTTCCTTGGCTACATTGCTAAGTGCATCCATGCAACCCTTCAAGGCTTCGACCTCCTTTGAGCCAATGGTATTGGGAGCAAGCAACGAGACATGTTTAGAGAGGCCACGAAGGCGGTTGATGATGACGATACTTGTCATTTGGTAAGCTGAGTGGCGCTAGTTTGGTGGCTGGTGTTAGTATGCTTTCTAAAGAGCTTGACGCATAATCTCGGATACATGGCATTCCCACAATGTGACTGGATTAATGCTGCCGTCCAGTTTGATGTCTTTGCAGAACTTGATATTTTTGCATAACTCGATGTTGTTGCAGATGATGCCACTGCTATGAAGGTATTGAAGAGAAGGGAGAGTAAAAGGATATACAACTTTGCAACCATTTTCTATGATGACTTTTTTAAAAAGAAAATGCTTCAAAACCAAGTGTTTGAGGTTTGAAATCAAGGGAAGCAGGTTTTAAATATTCTTGGGATGCTCTGTAGTTCGTTGGACCAGGTCCTTTTATTAAAAGGGTGCTAACCATAAATAAGTAGGAAACAAAAGTTCGAAAGAAATTATAGACGGTTAGCTTGTACCGAAGGTTAGAAACAAATTAAATTGTCTATCTTATTGGTACTAAGGAGTGGCACTAGTGAGCGGCAAGATTCCAGCTGGACTTTTGATTCAGTTTGGTAGAATGAGTGCTTTCCCATCACTTCCTTTTCACCGGGCTCAACCGCTCCAAGCAAATTGGTAACAAAAAGATTATTTCTTATTGACTTGAAAACTACCCTTGAGATCCTAACTTTTACCACTATATTCCTTTGGCTTTGTTCACCTTTATCTATATTCACTTGGCTATTGGGCTCTTTTAGGGCCATAAGCTCCAAACGGCTCCAAGACCCAATTCTTCCCTTACAAAAAAACAAAAAAAAAAAGGTCCTAGCCTGTTTTTGGGCTACAAGTCCAAACTCAATGCTAGAAATAAAGACTCAAGTAATTTTCACAAGTCTAAGGCTTGAAAGTTCCTTGTGTCAAGCTTGGGTTGCCTTTAGGCCTCATGTGGATTAGACTAGCTCAATTTTACGTTTGAACTTCAGGTTTGCTTTGAGCCTTATCTTGATCTAGCACCCTCCTTTGTCTCTCTTTGTTGTTGATATAGAATTGGATGCCGTTCATTAGATGGAGTAAAACTGGGCCTATCTAGAGCTTGGGTTTTATTAGTGAGCTCCTCTAAACTCCGACCAACATATTAGACTTCAACATTGATCTTGGTCTGGGTCCATATTTAGCCAATCAAATAAATGCACAACATACCAAAAATACATATATTGTTGGCCACCCAAAACTATTGCAGGGAGCAAGGCTTGGATGTATCAGAACATGCTTGATGTGCACATGCTTTTGAATGTTGTTCTTTTGGGTCCGGTGGTCTTTGAAGCAATTAATTTTTGGGTATGACAATGCTTAATTGATTTTGAAATTAATTGTTCTTGAGTTGCTCTACCAAACTATCATGGAAGTGAACGAGGGTTGACACTTGGAATTTTAGCCTTCCTTTGGGCCCATTTTTTGGGTTTCAATTGACATGGAAATTTGGAAGTGCACATAAAAAGAACATCGAAAAGCTAATGAAAAAAATGATGGCCATGGAAATGCATTAAATTTTTAAAACACATAAGAAAATTATTTCAAATTTAAAAACACCAATATTTTTGCATTGATAGTGATTAAGAAATAATAAAAATTAAAAAAGGAGGAGGAGGAGGAAGAGAGAGAAAGAAAACTTTACCATAAAGTTGTGTTCGCCTAAGTTGTGGGGGTCTCTCATTTTCTTTAAGGTTTTATAACCCATGGAGATAAGCTATTTTGTGACATGGAGTGTCATCAGATGCAATTTCGATTGGGTTTGAGTTCTAAGCAGAAATCATGATTTGGAAAGCTTATTTTCATTATATCCTCAGAGTATTCACTAGAAATGTTAATTTATAATATGACTAATAAATTTTTAAGAAAATTAAGATAGATAATACTATGTATAATAGAAAAGTAATTAAATGTGGATCGAGTCAAAATTTGGATCAAGTTTGATAGATCTATTAAAATTTCATAGGATATCATGAGTTGCAATGGGAGAGCTACTATCGGCACATATTTAATTCACATTAGCAATGCATTAAGAAAATTTTAGGTACTTATATAGGATCAAGGCATCCAAATAATACCTTCTTGTTAAACTTTTTTCAATAATGTTTTGATAATTACAAATGGTATTAAGTGAACCTGATTTAAAATTCATGTCGACTAGGGGACACTGTAGATGGGCTTGTATATTTGTAATTGGATTTAGATTTCGACCCTTGGCTTAACAAAGATACCGATACTTAAAAAGGGTAAAGTAAGAGTTCATATTAATGTATGTTTGTCTCGTATTAGCTATGTATTGGCAGAGCTTGAATACCTATAAAAGATCAATGAGCTTAAATAATATCTTCTTGACTGATCTTTTTAAGTAAGATCTTAAGTTATTACAAGCCTACCTTAAATATTAACACTTATAACTAAACTTCTAAACTCGTTTTATCCCCTTGTTGCAAAAGTTGGTCCTTTCAAGCTTGGTATCCCATTTAATAGAAGGTTGCCAATTCATTGCAAGCCATAGTTTAATTAGGGTTACATTTATAATTAATTAGTCTTTACTCAGTTGTTATCTTAATTAATAGTCACAGCGATGTCTAAGTTAATTAGGATGTGTACCTCTTCTTATATTGAGATAGCTGGAGCAAAAGTTAGCTTTATATAAAAAATCTCTATGACATGCTAGAGGTGGAGTGCTCTAATTCTTGGTATGTTCATTTTTAGAGAGAAATTATGTGAGGTATTGTTGGAGTAAAAGCAAAGAGTTTTGGTCTAGGTTGAATTAACTTTAATAAAAAGAAAACTTACTAAAGCTAGACTTTCTATATTATATCATGAAATTATCTACAGAGTTTAAAATAAGAAATTTTCAACAGTTTTTTGGTGTGTTGGAGTGGTTTATTATATTTCTAACTTGGTAATGTTCTAATTGTGCATGTATTTTGATACTATTTATAGATTGTTATACCTTTAAGCATGTGGATCTTGTTGTCAATCAAGATTTCCACTACTACATTCTTATTTTCTATGACAAAAAATTTGAATAAAAAATTATTCTTATTAGAGCTCTTGTATTAGGATATATATGATTCAGCAAGATTTGTATTAATGAGTCAAACATGATGACGCCACTTGATGGACCCGAGAAGGAAAGAAGAAAGTGGAGAATAAAATCTTAACATATTAATTTTTTGACTTTTAATTATAGTGGATGAAAAGATCTTTATATACATTCAAGATATAAGGACCTTAAGAAAGCTTGGGATACTATTGCTATAATCTAATTGAGTTTCAACATGTCATATCTTCAATTTTGAAGCATAAAAAAGGTGAATTGGTTATTTTCAGGTTTTCTCCTAACTTAAAAGAAATAATAGGTTAAAATTTGAAGTTAGATTTTGAGGCAATTATGGAGATAATGGACTGTATAATCGATTCATTCACAGGATAATTAAGGAGCCAAATCATGTAAAGATGGCTTATATAGAAGGCATCCAAAATATGGATGTTTTTGTGGTGATTTAGTCAATTATAAGATTGAAATGCTTAAGTGAGTAGATGAAATCTTTGCAAAAATTATGTAGCACGTAAAAGTCCCTCGTAATAACCTAATTATCTATGAGATTGAAGGACCGACTAGTTTTTGAAGTATTCTGGGGTCACTATAGAATACTAGTGTGGTGAAAATAATAATAAGACTCTCCGCCATTTCTCGGTTATATGAAGTCTCAAAATCTTCGTATTTTCCTATAGTGAACTCTAAACTATTTTGGGGTCATTTTATGTTACTTGAGAGGTGAAATTAAAGGATAAGACCTTTTGTTATTCATCAATTTTATAAAGTTTTAAAACATTTGAGTTTTTACATAGTGAGCCAGAGCCATTCTAGGGTTAGTATATGACCCCTGCGAAGGTGAAATCAATGAATTTCCTACATTATAGGTTACAAATAATGCACAATCTTACCACAATAAACTTTAATCATGATCCTTTTTGGCATAGAAAAGCATGAGACTGAAGGTTTTCTTGGATAGTTTGAGTTGCATGCATAGACATTACCTCCCTCCATTTTGAATATAAGCATTCACAACCAAACCTTTGAACTCACTTGTCACATGGGCTAAGTCCCTCCCCAGCCTGATATATCCTCCTATAGAAGAGCATGTTCAACCATTTAATGGGCTTTGACTCTTTAAGTTATAAGGATGGGAATGCTAGAATTGTTTCATGGATGAAATATAGAGGATCGCTAATAAACCATTATCTTTCAGGTCTATAAAGTTGATCCAACCAATCTTGAAACTTTTATAGCTTGCAAAGTAAGAAGCTGGCACCAACCTTTAATACTCTTGGGAGAAAAAATCACCTTGCAAGTTCTCAACCTTGCATCCCCTCGTCATTGCTAATAGTTGGTTACTTTGAGATAAGTTAACAATGTAAAATTTGTAATCAATAATTTTTCATTCCAATGTCACACATAGGGTGACGAACTTATTATGGTTTAGCTAATAAAATAGCCAACAAGTATCCCTTCATGCATGTTCCGATAGTTAGCAGAGATAAAGATCAGTTGTTTATGGCAATGTAGGGAATAAGGGATAGAGAATTGCTAGTGAGTTGCTTGACTTGTTGTACCGGACAACTCACATCATCCTTCATAGGCCCATAGTCCATCTTATTCAACTTGTCGGCACATAAGTCCTCCTTCATCAATGCTCTATGCATATACTCCTGCGCCTTCATCACCAATGACTCCACCTTAGGCTTTGTCATCATAGACTCTAGCTCGGTTAACCCGCTGTAGATCGTCGTGCTTCCTTGGCTACATCACCTAGTATGTCCTTACAACCCTTCAAGGCTTCGATCTCTTTTGAACCAGTGGCATTGAGAGCTAGCGATGAGACATGTTTGGAGAGGCCACGAAGGCGGTTGACGGTGACGATAATTATCATTTGGGTAAGCTGAGTGGCGCTAGTTGAATGGCTAGTATTAGCATGCTTTCTGAAGAGCTTGATGCATAATCTTGGATATACGGCATGCTCACAATATGACTGAATTAATACCGCCATTAAGTTCGATGTCTTTATAGAACTCGATGTTGTTGGAGATGATGCCAACGCCATGAAACTATTGAAGCGAAAGGAGAGGAGAAGGATGTACAACTTTGCAGCCATTTTCTAGGATAATTTTTTTAAAAAGAAAAATGCTTCAAAACCAAATGTGTAAGTTTTAAAATCAAGGGAAGTAGATTTTAAATATTCTTGGGATGCTCTACACTCGTTGCACCAAGTCCATTTATTAAATGGGTGCCAAACATAGATAAGTAAGAAATAGAAGGTCGAAAGAAATTTTAGACAGTTAGCTTATAACAAAAGTTAGAAAAAAAATTAAATAGTTAGTTTTTTCGATAGTAAGGACGGTAATAGTGGGCAGCGAGATTCCAGCTGGACTTTTGACTTAGTTTGATAGAATAGATGCTTTCCCATCCCTTCATTTTTACCTGGCTCAACAGTTCGAAACAAATCGGTGACAAAAAGATTATTTCCTATTGACTTGAAAACTACCCTCCAGATCCTAACTTTCACCACTGTATTCCTTCTGCTCTGTTCACCTTTATCTATATTCACTTATCTATAGGGCTATTCTAGGCTGTAAGCTTCAAATGGCTTCGGGAGCAAAGTCTTCCAAAAAAAAAAAAAAAAGTTATAGCTTATTTTTGGGCTACTCAAGACTCAACCCTAAAAATAAAGACTCGAGAAATTTTCGTAGGACTAAGGCTTAAAAGTTTTTGTGTCAAGCCTGGGTTGCCTTTAGGCCTCATATGGATTAAGCTAGCTCAACTTTACGTTTAAACTTCAAGCTTGCTTTAGGCTTTATCTTAATCTAGCACCCCACTCTATCTCTCTCCATTGTCAATATAGAACTGGATACCTTTGGTTAGATGGAATTATTTTATCAATTTATTTTATATAATCAAGAATTATTATGTAATTTGATTAATTTTTAATATTTTTATTCCAGATTTCTTTTAGATAATTGAGAATTCCTCTTACCTTAAATTTCTTATAATGTTCAAATCTTTTTCTCTTAGGAATTTTTTTTGGGTAATTCTAGCATTGGTGCTTTTCTATTCTTCTTTTTCTCTAGAAAGAAAAATGGGGATAAATTTTTTTATTTTTTATTCTGAATTTCTTTATATAGTTCTCTTTTTTCTCTTTTTTTCATTTTTTTTCATTTCTACACAAGAATTAATAGACATTTTTCTGAATTATTCCTACAGATTTTTTGTGATGTTTCATATTTTTCTCTAAACTTTCACTATAAAGAAAAATGGTGCACATTTTTTTGAATTTTCTCCACTAATTTCTCACTATTATTTTATCATATTTCCCCCGCAAAAAGGATGATGGACATTTTTTCTACAACATTTTGTTGATTTCTATAATGCTTCTCAGTAGATATGAGGCTTGTAGTTGCATATTCTCCTTTTCATATAAATATTATAGTTTTAATCAAGTATGGAATAATTAATATGGCACTTTTTTTAGTCATAATGACAGAGGTAAGATATAAAAGATACATATAAACAAATGGAGGAATTGAGTGGATTAGATGGTATATGATGTTGTAATTGGATATCATAAACCAGTCAACTAGAGATCTATCTTAATTCCAATTGTACAATAACAATCATATCCCAATGCCTCAAATTTGCAGTTGAAGAGCTCCTTTACATCCAAATTTGAATTAGAAAAGATAGTGGAAATATAATATTAGTCATGATAAATCTTATATATATATATATATATTTGTGTTAACAATTAACTTTTTGAAATGGAAAAGACAATATAACCTTGTCATTCGCCTTTTCATGCATTCAATTCACAGAACATTTGATGTTTTTTTGCCTTGTCACTAGGCTATGTGACTTCTAGCATACGTATGGAAGACCAAATGAGTCATGAAGTTATTGCATGAAAATGTGAAAATGTCAGATAACACCTCATTATTTTAATTAAAGAAAAAAAATATTTACTCTCAGCAAAGCGTTTTAGCTCCACTCAAATTCTAAATCCACGAATTAGCGTCGGATGGGCCATCCTATGACTCGTTAGTTTTGCATACCAAATCCAAGCTTCCCTCTTAGCTTTACATGGCAACTTGCTATCAACTCTTAATGAGTCACAACATGACCCATCCCCAAAACCGAGAAGATGCTACATGTTCTCCATCTCTTCTCCCTCCTCTCTCTCTCTTATTGATCCTCCCAATTCTTCACCTCACCGATTTTTCCACTTATTGATTGGTAATCTGGCTTTTATTAGGTATGATTGCATGAACAGCGAAGTAATTCGCAGGCCCTGTGCGGCAAGTTCACAATGGTGGCACTCCATATTTTCCTTTATGATCATCTCAAAACCTTTCAACCAATCACTTAAACATTTGTACAGACAGATCACTTAAGAGCTAACATTTAAGGTATGTTTGGTATAAAGTAAAAAAAATGAGAGTAAAACATTACAAGAATAATATTTCTTGCTGTAAATTTTAAGTTTTTAAAAGTTTTTCTCTATGTTTGGCTATGCCAATCAATAGAGTGAAATATTACATATGTAACTATTAGTTGTGTTTGTTTGAAATAATGTTAATATAAAAGAAGTAAAAATAATATCATTAATATCTGCTTAATATCATTAATGTAAAAAATAATGAGATGACAGAAAATGAAGATATTATTTAATATTTTATTAGTCTAGCCCACAATTCCAGCAATGTTCTTCTACAACCAGGGTTTAAACAGCAGTGGTTTTATCAAAGTGATCCCTGATGGAAGACCTGAAGACGACAACACTCCCTTATTGCTTTAAGGAGCAGAAGATTGCACCGCAATAAGATGCAGCAAATCACAATTTCCGGCTATATCACTTGCTCCTGCCACAGCCAATACGTCTTGATAAAAGAAGCGAAATATCTCCTTTCACTCTCTCAAGGAAAGCAAAGAATGTGCCTGACTTGCTGCTCCATAAGACATTGTTTGGACTTCTAACAGTGTAGGCAAAGATGTCTCCTCTTCATGCCCATCTATCTGTGATGATGATGCTAGCATCCAATCATGTTCCTTAAGAACAAACAGACTAAACATTGAAAATTGACCTATGACCCTAATAAGAGTCCCAGATTCACTACATGCCATTATCCATGTCTAGATAATGCACCAGACACCATAATAATTTCATTAAGACATTAGTGCTGGTGTTTGCCTTTTGATCTGTGCTTGCTGCTTTTATGCCCACCACTACTGCTCAATCCCCTATGGCTACTTCCTTCTCCAGTCTTGCCCTTGATTGAAGAGCTTAATCCCTGGCTCCCTCGCCTTGTCAGCCTCCTCCGAGAACTCCACTGGCCGTTACCAAGTGCGGCCTTGGCGACACTGTCAATGGCCACCTCCCTTGACCTCTGTGGCTTGATAGGCTGCTTGTTTAGATAGGCTAGCCGTGGGAGGAGGCCTGAGACTGCCTTCCGAAGCTGATCATCCCCCAAGTTGCCATGGATCGGATTGCCCAATAAATTGATGGCCATGAGAGAATTGTAGTTGGCAACAAGCTGGCCCAGGGCCTTATTTGTGGTTATCTTGTTGAAGCTGAGGTCCAGGACCGCAAGCTTCAGGAGCCGGTGGAGCCCCTCCACATTGTTGATCTTGTTTCCAGCAAGATAAATCTCTTTGATGAGAGTGCAGTTTGACAGTCCTGCAACATAGCACGCCACAAAATTATCACCTTCCCACTTTCCAAGCAAATTTTCAGTTTCCATCATCGTGCTTAGAAGAGTGACTCTACCTTGAAGTTCATGTGAGTTGATCTTCTATTCAAACTTGGGAGCAGAAGGCTCTAATTGAACCAAAAAAATTACACTGAAAACTACACTATCTGCTTAAAAAATTATGTCAAATCTCTACGTAAATTTCACATAGATTGGGTGATTGGATTTTAATCACCATGGAAGTTTCATGAGGCAAACAACTCATCAGTCCTTGCTTTGTCTTATGAGAAAATAGAAATCATTTTAGTGGTCCAAGTCCAATAAGCCCCATTAAATGTGAATCTTTTTACGTTCTCATCACAGATTGAACTGGAAGCCTTCAAAAGTAAGTTGTAAGATCATCATATAAGTGGTCACAACTTGCAAACTAGAAGCTCATTTGTGGGTCCTCCGAATTGATTAGGAGATGAGTTATTATCAGTCCAGAGTACCTGCTAAGGACGTAGCAGTTTTCCCATACAACTCACTTCACGGCTGTGATACCTAAAGAGGACACACCACGATCCCCCCAAGGTAGTCAAAAATTATCAGTTAAGGAGAGTGTGCCAACTTACGAATTAGACATCTTGGATATAAAACCTAGCAAAGAACTGTGACCAACCATGGACCACATAGTCCAATAATCTACTGATAGACCAAAAATATATTACAGATTTGAGTCTCTGTGACAACATTTTTGAGCTCTGGATAATTTAAGATGCTTGTTTTGATTAGGTAACCAGAAAAGAAAGAGGTTCCTAGTGAAAACAACCAACAAATTAAATCAATGCTAAACTAAGAGACCATGCTTGAAACTAAATACATGAAATAAGCACAGGATGTATGGAGAGAAACAAAATTGAAGAATAAAGAAATGCTCACCATGACCGATTCGTGATATTCGGTTATAGCTGAGATTAAGAACTCGCAGCCTTGTCAGTTCTCTGAGTCCCTCAATGGTGGCAATCTTGTTCCTTGAGAGGTCAAGTGTGTGAAGGCTCTTGGGTAGTGATCCCGGGGAAATATGAACTGCAGTAATGGCAAATAATTTACATAATCACACCATAAGAATTACATAAAGTCCAGTTTCAGTTAAGTAATTGGTTAACCATCTATACCTATGGAGTTGCAGGATAAGTTGATGGAACGGAGGCTGGTGAAGGCTGACATGGCAGGAATAACCTTCAAGCCCATGCCAGAGATATGAGCCGCAGAGGAGAGTGAATTCAGAGACTGGATGATGCTGTTGGCCTGCATGACCTCCACCACGCGGCGCCGGGGTGAGTGAGAGAGATTCTTCCCCAAAGATTCCCCAGTCTCAGGAGAATTTGGAAAAGCAATAGCCTCTGATGCTTCCCCTTCATCATTGCCATCATCATTGATCTGGCAAAATGGGCTGTCCTCAAGGCTGTTCACCCAAGCATTTACTCTGTCAAAAGAGGAGGATTCTGCAGGGAAAGCAACCCACTGGTTCTGGGGCCATAAATCAGTTCTAGTTCTATTCTTTGGCTCCTCCATCTGTTTCTTATTCCTGGGCTCGAGTGTGTCCGAAGTATACCCACCTTTTTGGTTGAAAGCATCACTTTGGGTAACTAGCCTGTGTGGCTTAGAGATCCAACGCTTATGGAGGTTCCTATGGCTCCAGAGGAAAAGCTTCCACCAGAGCTTCCTGCTTCTCGAAGGAAGTACCTGGCTCGAAGATCTCTTCTGTAGCATCACTCTGTCAGCGCTGCAGTTGGTCATCACTGATAAAGGGCTGCCTTGGATGCCATTGAAAGCATCCCCTCCACCATTTCCTAATAAGTTTTGGAGATCATTATAGGAGTGGGACTTTGTGGGGGACTCGAGCAATCTACCAGCTCTTTTTGTCTCGATGTTGGAACAAGAGCGCTTCAGCTTGGGAGGACCCCAGAACGCTGTAGTCCTCTCCATCCCTGGATCACTAACATGTCCGCTCTGGATCATCATCTCTGGAGTGATACTTTCTTCCCTCTCAGACTTGCTTTCCAGCCCATCATTCTTCAATTCGAGGTTCGATCCAATCAAAGCATGAAGATCGAATCCTTCCTTGTCTGCCGCCCGGGCATGGAGATCAAAGTCAGAGTAATCCCTCTTCATCAATAAGATCTTACCGTGCTCGTCACCCCCCTGGTAAGCAGCCTCAGCCGCTGTGTCAGCTCCGACCACGTACTCATCTTTATTCTCTTTCTCCACCATTTCCACATTGCCAATAGATCTCTGCACTGGAGTATATGAAGGCACCGAGACATCAAAAGATGCCTCCTTTGTGCCCTTCCCAATCGATGGATCTGCAAGTTCTTCCGGCTTCACTCGCATATGTAAAATGGAAATAGCCTTCTTAAAGTCCATAACTTTGGGGGATTCCTGCAAACAATAAGAACTCGAATTAGTCCAGAGCCTAAAAGAAATCTAAGTATCCGAATTTCATCTAAAACAGCCATACAGGAGAAACTGCAACTGCTGCTTACCTTGGATTTCTTCTTCTTCCCAACCCAAAGAGTAGAAAAGCATTTGAACGTCGCCATTTGGGATCTTGATGCAATCCAAATCTCACAAGCAGCACAGAATCACAGATAATTGTAACACGACTTCTCCAAAAGATCTTAATTTAAGTCCAACCGAGCTGTAGAGAACCAACAAGCTTAGCAAATAGGATAGGAGGCAGAGGCAAAGGGCTACTACATATGGATAGCCTCTACTCTATGGCGAAGGATTCACAGCTTAGCCATTATCGATAGGCAATCCTTTCACCATGTGAAGGGGGAGCCAAACGAGCAGAAAAGTGGAGATTGGAATGGAACAGGGAGGGAAGAGTGCATCCTCCTGAGCCCACACCTTTGTCAAGGTGTGAGGAGATGGTGCCCAGAGACGGCCAGAATGATTGGAGAAGAGCTTTAATACCAGCAGTGAACCTTTTTGAATCCGTCTTTGAAATTAGCCATGCTGCAAAGAGAAGAAAAGAAAAGAAAAAAAAAGTTGCATCTTTTAGAGCCCAAAAGGCCAGAACTCACCAAGAAGAAACTTGAAGAGCAAGGCCTTTTCTTCTCTTCTATTTGTTTTCCGACTCCAGAAGAGAAGAAACCACCCTTCCTCTAATTTTTTTTCTTGGGAGGAAAAAAAAAGAAGCCATGAACCACAAAAGGAGGGAGTTTCTGGGAGATGGAGAATAGATCTAGAAGCCAATAAATATTAATCAGGGGATTTCAGGTCCAAACAGTGAAGAGCCGCCCTCTTTGTCGTCCTTTTCTAATCCCAAGACGAAACCGAAAGTAGAACAAATATATTCCATTTTTATTTGAAGTCAATAAACAAAGAAAAAACCATAAAAGAAAGACGGCATATTGGCTCCGTAACCACCATTGAAACAATAGATGACTGAAATAAGAGAGAGAATCCCTTCTCTTTTGTTTCTGCCCTGAAATAGAATAAAAATCATCAAAGAGGAGAAAAATATGTGATCTTTCGAACCCCAACTTCTCAAAGGCACCACCTTCGGCCTATTTTCCTAATCCCCACCAACCGAAACACTTGAACAACGAAAAACTCTACACGTATATTAATACGAGAAAACAACCGCTGAGAGACATCAGAAAATGTCACTCGGTCTCTTATTCCTTTAAAATAAAATAGAGCAAATTAAAACAAAACAAGATTTCCAAAATGAATCTTTCACATGGTTTTCTGGAACAAGTACCTGCCCAAGCCTCCAGAGACGTCCCAGAGAGAGAGAGAGAGATGGGAAGGAGAAGTCGGGAGAAGGGAGTGGCCTTCGCCTCGGAAGCGATGGAAGGTAGGGGATTGGAGATGGGTGGTAGGAGAGGAGAAAAAATGGAAGGGAAGCCGGAGTGAATGGAACGCGATGGAAGAGGTTAGAAATAGGCAGGCAAGTTTTAAGTTTTGCTGGTGGAAAGCTGCAGGCCCCTAACGCTCTGGATGCAGTCGTTTCGAACCTGCCACAATTCGCTCGAGAAAGCATTTGTGAATTTCCGACGCAGGTGTCTTTTTTGCGACCGTATCTAAATAGTTTTTAATATAAAAATGGAGTCAAATGTATATTAGCCAGTTCACTTCCATCTCTAATTAAGTGAATAGATTTATCATTTGGGTCATTGAATCTTATCTTAAAATAAATACATATTTTAGGAGGCTATCAATAATTTTTTTTAGTATTTGCTTATTTATCTCTTAAAGACAAAGCAAAATAAAATAAGCTCATTGTTAAGATCCCCAAATTTTTTTTTTTTTGCATTCATAGCAAATGGATCTTCGAAGCTTACTTGTGTTTTGTGAAAGTAATATATTACAATTCACAAAATTACTTACAAAAGAGAATTAATTATATAAAACAAACACCTAATTCTAAAAGGCTATCTTAGCTTTCTTTAAACAAATTAAACAATTATAGCCCAATCTAATTTATCTTTCTTTTCTCACCTGCAAGGTATTGCATTCTTGGCCAAACAGATAATCATTTTATTGTTATATATGAATCACTATTTTATTCAAGGTAGAGCAAAAATTTGTCTATGTTCTTCATATCACACTGAAACCATTTCATACAATGCCTTCTTGCTTTATTATTAAATCCAACTTGTTTGCTATTCGCTATTCATTTCAAATTTGAGGAAGAAGGGTACTACATATTAACCAACTTTCAATTCCCATTGTTGTAGTCCATCAATCCCTAAACTTTTATATGTGAGAGGGATATCATCCTAAGATGATGTTTTGATTCGCAATAATGTAATATTATCTGAAATGTTATATTTCTAATAATCTTATACTTGATAATCAGATTTTTAAGAATAGAAGATTACTGCATTTAATTTATAATAACAAAATATAAAAATTAATTTACCATATTTTTTATTTTATTTAAATTTTATTATAATTTTTTTATCTTTTAAGTAGCCCTCTTTTCTTTTTGCTAAAATATGAAATGCTATAATAAAAATCAAGATTCTTTGTAAACTAATTTTAGAAATATTATATATTTAAATATTATAAATATTATATATAATATAATTTTATATTATAATTTTATTAAATATCTCATTATATAATATATATTAATATATAATATATAAAGTTTGGTAATGTATTATATAATTATTTAATAATTTCAAATTAAAATTTTACATATTATATAAATACATAATATTATTTAAAATATTAAATATTATATAGATATCAAATGTAATATTAATAAAAAATATTATGTTATAAATTTAATATTAAATATAAATATAATATTAAATATTTAAATATTATTCAGTGTAAATTAAATAGTATTAAATATTTATATGGAAGTTAAGAGTATAATTTAAGAATATCAAACTTTGATAATCTTAGATACCAATCTGTGAAATAGGAATCTGATTATTATGATTTAAAATAATCTTATAATAATAGGAATCAAATATTACTGCTAGATTATTATGTCTAATCGACAAACATTGTAATCTACTTGGTAATATTAGATTATCAAGATAGATAATCATAAACCAAATAGCCCTAAATGTTTAAAGATTTCATTGTTCTCATTATTCATGAGAATAATTAATGATGGAGAACATGTATTCATGTTTTGACTCCTTCAATACACATCATAGCATAAATACATGCTTTGCCTTATTTTATTGCAAGAATAAAATCAAGATAGAAATAAAATCGAAGCAGGAATGAAATGGAATAAGCATAATGATTCTTGTATTTGTTTAGAGTAAGGAATTGAGCATGGAGTAGAATGCCAATTCCATTCCTATATTTTTCTACACAATAAAATTGGGAGAATGGAATTAGATATATTGCAAATTTACAATTTTATCCTTCTATAAAGAAATTGATTCAAAAAGTTAATAAACTCTATTTTTAAAATTTTATAATGTAAATCTTAGTATCAATGAATTATAACTTTAATATAACTCATGTCATATTAATATAACTTGTGCCATAGTTATATTAATATAACGAGTTATATTATAATATTAATTTTTTAATAATATCATAACATTAAATTTAATATTATAACATTAAAATATAAAATATATTGCTTTCATATTATAATATTAAATGTTATAATAATATAACATTAAAATATTTAAATTATAACATTGAACATACTATTATAATATTATAATATGATGACAACTTTAATATTATTATAACTATATGATATGATAATGAGAGTTGTCATATACTTCTCTATAATATTATAACATTAAATTTAATACTTATTAATTATAATATAATATTATATCATAATTTAATATTATATTATAATAAAAGTTGCTATATTAAGATTTTTTTGATGATGGGACATAAATTTAAATATTAAATTTAATACTAGGAGTAATATGCTTTTTTAGGCATAACATAAAGGCAAAACTAGAATAGTAGAAATATTAATGGTGAGGCTATGGAATGGAATCGTGATTCCTAAGTAAAAGCGGTGGAATGCATATTTCTCTAAGTAAATAAAGTCTTATTCTAAAGGAATGGCATTTCTAACTTATTTTAAGTTATCTAACAACATAATAGAATTAAGGACAGAATCGTCATTTCATTATAGTGTTGATTCCATCCAATAGAATCGTCATTTCATTCTAGTGTTGATTTCATCCAACCAAACATAGCATAAGATTGCCCTTCA
Source organism: Metroxylon sagu (assembly GCA_017589505.3). Lineage (NCBI taxonomy): Eukaryota > Viridiplantae > Streptophyta > Magnoliopsida > Arecales > Arecaceae > Metroxylon > Metroxylon sagu. The sequence goes on along the minus strand of JACVBY030000571.1, from coordinate 351,954 downwards.
ATTTTATCTCTTCCTCCCATTGAAATTAAATTCTCACTCTAGTGTTTTTTATGTGCTAGACAAGTTTGTCTTTTGATCGGGGAACCATACTCATTATCTAAGAATATAATTAAAAATGGAGCATAGGCATTCATTGTTTTGACTCAACATAAGAAACTACAAAGTACTAATGCATGCTCTAAGAGTTAAACCATGTTTAGGATTAGAATATTTTAAGTAAAGAATTTAGAGATTTTTAAAATTTTACTAAATTTTATCATTTGATATTATTAGTCGAAAGAGAGATAGGGGCATTTGGCCATCCCCGGAAACATTGAAATCCCTGAGGAAAAAAAAAAAAAAAAAAAAAAAAAAAGAAGACGATTTTGAAAATCCTTCACTAAGCCTATTTTCTTCTCAAGTTTTGAAATTTAACCCCTAGCTTAATTAAACTTTTGATTAAAATCTACATTCAAAATCTATAGATATTGTTTAGTAAATAAGGAAATCTTTCAATACAATGGCTTTCACATTCCCAGATTTTCAATCCTCTAGATTTAAAAAATTTTATGGATTTCAGAGAACCTTCATCCCTAACATGATCTTAATGCTGTGAAACTACCGCTTTACATTGTAACTTCTCTATTCCTATTCGGGCTTCTGCATGCTAATATGAACCGACAAAACAAAATCGTTTTGACAACTTTCATTTATGTGGTCATAGAGGACAGATAGGCCAAATAATGATAAAAGACTCGAAACAAAGAACTTGGCAACCGAGGGCTGTTGTGCAAATAATAGTTCTCATCAAATTAAAAAGGTTGGGAAAAGATGACATCCTTTAGTCACTGTGTGGGACAACCAGGGCTACCGTATCAGATGCCAAGTCGTCCACTCAAATATGTGGGTCCCGTTGCTCCCCAGCCTCACGCTTCAGACTAGGCTTGTCTTTGTGCTCAAACCACCCATTTAGAAAGGGTCCCACCCTTTTAAACGGCTTGGAGTTGGATCGAAGGAGACAAGGCTGGTTTAGAAGGCGGACACCCCAGCCTTCGCGATACCAACCACTAAAGCAGCCATATTGCCCTCTTCTGCTTTGCTCTCTCCTGGATTCAGACGGCTCATAATGTTAGACTTCTGGAGGTCTTGTGGCCTCAGAGGTTCTCCCACCGGTCATATTCCAATATATAGCAATCAGAATTTCTGGATTTAAGACTTGAATGGTGTATTTCAAGTAATTAAATCTGGATAACTGTAGCATCGATGAGTGATCTCCTGCCATTTTCTTCAAAAAAAAAAAGCATCATGTTGTATTAAATAAAAGAGACTATGAATTCACTTTTCCTTTTTCTTTGTTAAATTTCATCTTTATCTATTTGGAGCATAGTTTTTTTTTTTTTTTTTGATTCTACCTTACTTCTTCTTCTTCTTGGTTGGCATCTTACCTCCAGTTGGATGGTCAGCAAGTCAGTTTGCCCAAAAATCACATATTAACCCATTGTAAACTTGATTTACTCATTAGCTTGTTTATTTATTGTTGAAATAAAAATGATTTAGTGCACCAGCTTGACTGGTGGATGCACCATATTATTAGGAGCACCAAAAATTAGTTCAATTATATTCCTGTTGCACTTGGTAGCCTGTCTAATTTTATAACGGAAATGACTTGAGATGCCAAAGTGACCGTTTGGATAATGAGTGATGAATGCTTCATTGAATGAGATGATGCTTTTGCCATTGATACAATAGATTTGACCTAACATATACATATATATATATATATATATATATATATATATATATGATGATGAACTCTAAATAAAAGGGGTTATATTAGAGCCTACTGTCCTCTTCATTGTCCCAAATATACCGTAGACGCTAGTCGGTGATGGTTTTCGTGGTAGGTTTCTTTTTGTTTAAGCTTCAAACAAGAGGACGGCGGCACTTCACAAAGGGTCAAAACATTCTCTGAATTTTGTCCTCTCCGCAATAACTCACTCCTTTAGAATGTAAATTAGTTAACAAATCTTCCAAGCGCATCAAAAGTATTTTGTTCATGCTAGCAAAGCTGCTCGAAAGTCCGAATGTTAAGGTACCTCCAATGGTTTCCAACCGCCCTCATTGCTTTCAGCGCACATCAAAAATATTTTGGTATAGTGCGCTTTTGAACCCTTAAACTTTAGTTTCGTTCTTACACTAAAATAAATAAATAAATAATAAAAAATAAAAAAAATAAAAAAAAATTAAGCTGTTCTTAAACTTTTTTTTAAAAAAAATAAATTAATATTAAATTAATATTTTATATAAAAATAATTAAAAATAAATATTTTACTCGGATCGAACCGGGTTAACTAACCCAAACCAATCATAATCTAAACAAACAGTAGAGAAGGAAAGAAAGGTCGGCAAGTTAGACGGAGCGAGGCTTTTACTGCCAGCACCGAAGCCGGGGCTTGGGTGAAACACGGTCCCCACGCTCTGAAACGCCGGCCTCATCGTCATCCCCCATTATTATTGCTCCCTGCCATTATCACGATCAGAATCATCCACAACTCATCTCACATCACACGGCATTTGAGTACTTTTTTTTTTAATTTATTTTTAAAGAATTTAGGATTTAGAGAGAGGGACCTTGGACGAATTGTGGGGGTGGGAGGCAAAGACGGAGACGGCCTCGAGATCAAGGGAACCATAGTGGTGGAGCTACTTGTCGGAGGAGAACACGTAGCGAGCCTTTCAAGGCGGTGGAGGTGACGTTGGGTGGGAAGGCGATTGCGAAGATGAAAGCCACGACGACGACAGAAAAGGAAGGCCTAAAAATCGATGCCATCTCATCTAATTAACCCTCGATCTCTCTCTTTCTCACTGGATGAAGGAGAAGAAGCGTTCCACCACAAGGAAGAGGGAGGAGAGAGAGATTTACCGAACCGTAGAACGGAACTTCTCATTGCTCTACTTTTCCCTTCTTTTACCTCCTCAAGGGAGTTTATTTGCATGGCGGTGCTCCGGTTGCAGTTCTTGCCTCTTATTTCATTCTCGTTTCCCACTCTAGGACGCTTATGCCTTGGTGTGTAGGTTCGATGACAATCTTGCCCGACGCTGAGCGAGTACTCTAAAGGAGTTGCACATCGGCGGAAATGGTGGGCTTAATGGGCAACTATGGCGGAGAGAGTGGTGGGGACTGAGCGGGGAATCTGCTGCACTGCATCGGGGATTTTAAGAATCAGATTAAGTCCATCTAGCAGGGAAAAAGGAATAAAATTTAGAGATCTTTGAGCTGTCCTGAAAGGAACATGGGGACAGTCGGAGCATTAATGGTGTCGAGTAAGAAACTCTAGTGCTGGCCGGTAACATAGACTTGAGCCATCTAAGAAGGGAAGGGGCTAAGTGTTGGTCGGAGACGGGTCCTGATCACTTGATGAAAGAGGATCAAGGTCTGAAGACAGTAGACAACCTAGGAAGGAGGAAATGGTGGTAGTGAACGACCACCTAAGCTCTTCTTTTTTTTACCATATAGATTTGCCGCATAAGTGGAAGAAGAACGGCGTCAAATATGGTTAACGATAGTCTAAAGCGACTCGGTTCAAGTAAATTTTATTTTTTTATTTTTTATAGTACAGAAACTAAAGACAAACACCTAAAATAATTTTGTTGATGCTGACTCCAAGCTGTTCGAAAGTGTAAGGCACCTCGAATAGTTTGCCACCGCCAACATTGGTTTCAACGCATGAATGAATTTTATGATGTACATAACTTATTTAAAAAACACACGAAAATGCAAGGCTTGCAAGTGAGCTGATTCACGCATCACGTGAGGATGCTTTCCAGATTCCTCCTACTTTCCCCTTGGCTCAAAAGCGAAGCCATCACTCTCTTTTATGCATAACCATAGACGACACACACGCGCGAGAGGATTTATCACCCTTTGGGGCGGTGGGACGAGCCACGTGCTGTGATCCGGAGCTGACGCCCGCCAGCTTCGGAGTTGGAGTCAAGTCACCGATGTCGCGTTGGTCTTCCCGCTGCCACGTGCGTCCGCACGACAAAAGGTACGACGCCACCAACGGTGTCACGATGTGCGAAAGAGGACGCACCGACTAGATGTGATCCATATCGTACGTTCACGGTACATGGAATCACGTTTTGCCTCTCGATCGTCCAGTCCGAAAGAGGGCCCACGAAAGCCTGTTTGGTAGCCCCCCCCCCCCCCCGCGTACGACGCCACCTACGGTGTCACGATGTGCGAAAGAGGACGCACCGACTAGATGTGATCCATATCGTACGTTCACGGTACATGGAATCACGATTTACCTCTCGATCGTCCAGTCCGAAAGAGGGCCCACGAAAGCCTGTTTGGTAGCCCCCCCCCTGCACGGTGAAGTCGCATATCACTTTCAAAGAATCAACACCGTAGCGTTCCTTCTCTCTCTCTCTCTCCCCACTCTTTTCTTTTTTTTTTTTCGCCCCCTCTTCTCCTTTGATAATTGAAGCCTTACCTGACCTGATTTTGTACAAAATTGAAAAAAAATATATGTATAATTTTATCTTAGTCTATTAGTTTTGAGTTTTGAGTATCTTTTTAGAAAAAGAAAAAAGTAATAAAATTATGCTTAGCTCTTGACAAGCAATGTGAACAATAATTATATTTTATATTAATTTATAAATCTATTTTTTTTGAAAAAGGTAAAATTTAATATGCATGGTCTTTCGGTAAAAATGATGGTAGACTAATAAGAGGGGTATCTTGATTTAGATCTATTCAGTCCGTGATTGGATAATAAAGGTTTTACATTCAAAATTCAAACGGTTGGATGCTATGTATTGTATTTAAACATGCATAATAAGTGTTGAATTGGTAAGGACAGCGTCTAAGTTTTCACTAATAATGTTAAATAAATTTGTCATGATTGCATTTATTATGCATTAAAAGGAGGACCTCCATCTAGATCGAATTAGTTCATAATTGGATGCTAGAGGTCTTGCGTTGAAGGTTTGAGTGATTGGATGTGTTGTATTGTATTTAAACATGTATAATTAATGTTACATAGGCATGGACGGCTACGAAGTGCTCATAATAATGTTAAATAAATTCCCCAAGATTGCATATATTATGCATTAATGTTAAATAATTAAACATATGCTTATATAAAAGCATTTCCACAATAAGCCCAACCTTATGGTTGCATTTAATAAATCCTATAAGCTTGTGTGCAAAGTCCTATCTTATGCTAGAGAACAAAAAAAAGTCATACTCATGTACCATAGAGGACGAGTCACCATATTGAATTCTAATATATTATCTACGGTGACATCATGCTTAAAACCTTAAGATTGAATTTAATAAATCTAGTAAGCTTTTGTACCAAATCTTAGCTTACAATAGACAATAAAAGTTTATTCTTGTTGATATTCAAATTTACTCATCAAACACCAACTACGGAATTAACCTTAGCTCGGTCTAACTAGAGCACACCTCCTAGCTAATTAATTCATCTCCCCATGTGACGAGAAGGCATAGCATAAGGGGGTTTGGAGTGTGATAAGAAGGCAAAGTATAAAAAGGTCCGAAGTTTTTCTCTAAAAAAATCCTCCTACGCTTAAGTTAGTTATGCAATAAGAGAATTCAAAGCTCTCTAAATGAGCACTCTAAATTCTAAAGGTTGAAAAAAAGTCATTTACCTATAAAATGTTAAGTTGCTTTTATAGACATTTGGAGGAAGAAGAGTTTGAGCCAAACTCTTTCATTGGATCATCTAATAGACACAATTCCCGAATAAGGCAGTAATTAGAATCCTTTCCAAACTAGATGGTTAAATCCTGTCCAGACTAGTTTGCGTTCCAAATAAGATAAGGATTCCGAATAGATCAGCACCTCTATCGAGATGGTAGAATAGGCCGTCCAGATTGGCAAATTGGATACATTGCTTCTAGTTATAGCAGTTTGTCATATGTAGTAGCTCAGTCAGTCCAAATGATCAATTTTGCCCATATGTATATGTCAAGCCAGCTCGGCCACATTAGTTGCCCCTTACTTTTAGGAGTTGAGATTAAAATCATGCTCAAATCATGACAGTAGCTTCGTATGGTTGGATCTTTGGTTCCTCTAATCGTTATGGCAGCTGTAGGTTGGATAAATCCAAGTCCATCATTGCGTAGCTTTTAGCCATTTTGAAAATACTGCAGGATTTATGGATCGACGTAAGGATGACTAATGTTGTAGTGATGAATTAAGTGATTGGTTGGTTGGCCTCTATGTTCGCATGAATTTCAAAGCTGGCGCTATCACATGATATATTCTATTGCATAGATCTTGGTGCAAAGACAATCATTAAATAGCACTTTTTAGGATTACATACCAATCATTAATATTAATAATGGTCTTTTGGAAAGTGGCACCTTTAATTAATAGCACCACTAAATGAAAAGTTGCCATTGTAATTTATTAATGGTCGAGTATCATGCGGCAATCTGTCACCTGCTGTTATGAGTGTTGAGAGAAAGGGTGGTTTGTTTCCTACACTATCCTTTCTTTCCTCAAGTTATGTAAGGAGGAAGCAGAGCTCATTTGCTCCATCCTCCTCTTACTATTAAGAGAAACTTCACCACTGCTTCTATGATCAATCGATACTTTTTTCACTTAGTAGTTGGCTATCATTATAGAAACGATCAATGCATCATCATACAGAATCCATACTCCTTGAAGGTCTTATCCTGAAAAGATAATGATCGATTCTTCAGTCTTAAATTTCTTCATTGAAGGTTCCTCAACATGAACTTACTGAGCATAAGCCTTCTTGATTGAGGAAGCTTCTCCACTTGCTATTGATCTATGATAGATTACATTAGTAACCCCCCATCGCAGGTCAATTGTCTGTCCTTCCCTCAAGTTAAGACTTTTGCCTAGAGTCTATATTCATCGAGGAATGGTCCTGAACTTACCACCAAGTAGGCCCTTCTAATAAAGCCTTCAATCTCATCTTTAGATGTTGCACTTCTTGGTATCATAGCCATGGTCTCGATGGAATCGACAATATTTATTTTGATCTCACTTAACTAGCTTCATTCTTATCTTTTTGGACCACCAAACGTAGCTCTCTTAACTAATCTACATTAGTATTTGGCTGCATAGAGTGTTAAGCAATGTGTAACTTTCAAACATCTGCAGAGGTATTTCTAGACAGTGAGATGCTTCCTATCCTTGGGGCTTCTTCAGAGGCTCCTTAGATTTCTAATCATCCCTATCATATCACTTCATCATCGTTGGCCTCCTGTTGTCTTCTTTTCAAGTTATGCGGGTTCTTTTATATTAATGCACTTTTTAACATGGCTAAGCAACTTATTGAGATCCTTTAGAGGACATTTTACCTGTAAAAAACTGAATCTGAAATTTCTCAAGCTGCCTATCAAAACTATGATGGCCATCAAGGTGTTTATATCCTGAACTTTCAATACCCTACTATTGAATCACTGAAGGTAATCCCTTAATTATTCATCCTTCTTTTGCTTGATGGTCATCAATATTGCCAAGGTCTTTCGATGCTTTCGATTGCTACGAAAGTAACTGGTAGATAACTAGTTGAGCGTGTGAAAGAGCCAATTGATGATGGCCTAAGGCTAGATTACCATGTCCAAATTGTCTTTTTTATGATTGCAAGGAAAGGTCGACACATAATAGCATCAGAAGCTTTATGCAACAGCATGAGCATGTTGAAGCTTTTTAAATGATTGACAAGGATGGTTGTGCCATTATATAGTTCTAGCTGAGGCATCTTGAATTTGAGAGGTAGTAGTTCATTCATCATCTTTTTGATAAATGAAGGTTTGATAGGGAGGTCAAGATCGTTTGGCAAACTTGCCTGCCGACTCTAAACATGCTGCATCATTACTTTGATCTTTTGATCTATTTCCTCAAAATGATGATCTATTAATTTTTGGCTTCTTGTAGGTGTATCTAGGCTAACACATTCATTCGAGTTAGATAGTCAATCCTTAAGCTCCTCCTCAAGTTAGTTCGGATGAGTAGTCTCAATCTTGCAATGTAGACGATCACTAGGCTCACTTTGAGGTCAGTTAGGGCCAACAACTTGATATGCCCTTTAGTCGGTTTCAAGTTGGCCTCTTAAATTGAACCCTTTGAGACACCAAGTTTGATCATGTTTATCAACACCTCCACCCATTGTGTCCACACATTGAATTACTCTTTAGTGATGGGTGGAGCCGATATAGGTGCCGAAGTTGGGGGCGAAGCCGATGTAGGTTTGGTCAGTTCTCTCATGGAATCCTAAGAGCCGACTAAGGCATGGCTCATGCTCACGTGAAGATTTCTCATCACTTGATCTTGTCATTTCCACGATATGGATGAATACTTTTATTGATTTTCATAGATAGTGTTAATCTATTGACATTCAAATCTAATTCTTCAATGCCAACCTAGGAATTAGCCTTAATTTAATCCAAACAGAGCATATCTCCCATCTTATTAATTAACCTCCTGACGCAAAAATATGACAGAGCATAGGAGGGCTCAAGTTAGCCAAGCAATAAGAGATAGCTCAAAGCTTTCAAAATGAGCACTCTAGATTTTAATGGCTTGTTGGGCTGCTTTTATAGGCATTCAGAAGAAGGAGAATTTGATTTGGACTTTCTTATTAATGGCTTTGATAGTCACAATATTCAGATAAAGCAGTAATTTGAATTTTTTCTAAATTAGACGATAGAATTTCACCCGGACTAATCTGTGTGTCAAATAGGATAAAGATCCTAAATAGGTTGGTGCTTCTATCAGGATGGTACGATAGGTCGTTCACGTTGCTTTCAAACATGGTTATCTATCATATGTGGCAGCTCGTCAGCCCAATGGGTCAATTTTGCCATGTATACATGTCAGATCAACTTGGCCTACATCAATGCTCACGTATTAGAGGATGGGTATCTTGGCTTGTAATCTTTCATCTGACATCACTTTAAGCGTGCTATATATCAATAGCATATTCCACATGGAGGGATAGATCTTGCCACCAATTTATTCTTTTGTAAATTACCAGCCTAAGTAAATGGAAGCCGTCCCACTGAGAGGCGCCGAAGAGGCGTCAATCCCATGTGGTGGGGGTGGTGGGGACTGCTCTCACGCTGTGATTCAAGCCTGCTTAACATGAGGATGGCGTTTGTTTTTGTGTCTGGCCTTTCATCTCTTTATCCACGCAACTAACCGAATGGGTCATGCTTTCTAACATGCGGCCCAAAAATTTCGCCTTGACGATGTGAGGATCCCCTTCGTCCACGGAATAGGAGTCGAGTCAAATAAGCGGCTGCAGAAGAGAGAGATCAAGGCAGAGATAGAGAGGGGGATCTGTGATAGAATTGAGGAATTAATAAACTTGGTTGTTAATTTCCTTCAGGTCACATCTGTCAGTCTTTTTCCATTATACGTGTGGCTTTTTATTTATTTATCTCAACGTATGGTTTTATTAGAATTTTATTTTCTTGGGGTTCAGGGTGGGTAGGTAGTCATAAATTCTGATTAGCAGAATCATTATGGCACACTTATAATATTTGGTTGCAGAATGGAAAGCTAATCTAGATTCTTGTGTGTGGCCCATCAAAATCTAAGTGGCTTGACAAGAATCCGTTGTACAAACTGAGTTAGGCTGTAGAATTTTTTTTTTTTTTTTTTTTTTTTTAATAGAAGCAATGAGCCCCATGCTATGCTGGTTCATAGTGATTGGGCTGGAATGAATCAAGTAGGTCGAGTTAGGTCAAGTTGCAAAGCATTAGGGCATGTGGGATGCCCAGAGTTGCAACTGATTATGGCCTACTTCATTGAGCACTCATGGTACCAATCATTTGATCATAATCTAAGTTTATGTTTAGTATTACTATTATTTTTTATTTAAAAAAATATTTTTGACAAGATGTCATTGGTCATTAATTTTTCATAATTTTTTTTATAATTTTAATAATAAAAATATATTTAATGGACATTATGATAGTTCTATAAAGTTACTTTTTTAAGGAGTTGTTTGAATTTCTAAAAAATTACTTTCAAAGCCGGTGAAAGTAAAGTATTTGGCTTCCACTTTTCTTATAAATAATAAAAATTATTTTTAAAAATAAAAAAATAAAAATCAAGCAACCAAACATATTTTTTAATTAGATTTTATGTTTTTATTTTTTAAAAATAAAAAATAAGAAATAAAATGCTCAGGCTTATAAATCCAAGTAGCCCTCTACCTGCCCAATATAGAACCATCGCAAGTGGCTTGCCAATGAGTTTTGTTTGAGATGTGGCAATAATATTGCTATGTCAAAATGAGTCAAGCTGACATCCTGAAGAGAGATCCACTGTGGCATGGCTTGTTCTGTTGTTCTACTGCCGAAAACTTTGCGAACTGAGAGTACTCTATTTGGGCACATCTCTTTTTTTTTGTTTAATGCTTTGCTTGTATCATGGTCTCTAGTCCCCAGGTCTCATGCAACCGATGCTTGTCTCTCGATCTAATTGATTTTAGGCTATCTATGTAAGAAGTAAAGATATAAAAATCAGTCTTACCATTTCACGCCTGACAAATTTCAAGCGTTAACGTTCTTTTTCTTATTTCCTTTCTTTCTCTCTTTCTTCTTTCTTTTTTTTTTTTTTTTTTCTCGTTTCTTTCTTTTTATTTTCCTCTCTTTGGTGTTTTTGTTTTGCTGGGTTTTTTTTCCTTTTTCCACTTTGCTTTGGGTGTGAATCATTACTCTAAGAAAGGGATTTCCTAAAATGATGTAATTATTTTGCCCGATTTAATTTCAGATTGAAAAAGGTTGGTAGGGTGAGTCCACCCTTCAATTTATGTTGGCAACTACAATGTAATGTAATGAAGGTGCCATCTAGGAAGATTGAGTGAGATTTGTATGTCTTCGCATGTCAAATGGTTCCTGAGGATATATCATACACGCTTTCAAAGGAAATGAAAAACAAATCCATAGATTTATTATGACAAAAAATTATTTATGATGATAAAATTTATTATGACAAACTAATTTTTCTAGTAAAATTCTTTAATAGCAAAAAAATGCTTATCATAAAAGGTGCGCTAAAGATATAGGACGATAAAACATATATTTTATCATCAAATATATTTTATTGGTAATAAAAAAATATCATCATTAAAGGTAAAAATATTTGGTAATGATATTTTTTTTGTTAGAAGAAAAAGAAATTTTCATCATGAAATAATATTTTTTCATCACCAAATATTAATATTTGGTGATATAGATGAACTTGCCATTAAAGACATTATATTTTTTATGGTATCCATTACTAAAAGATTAATGGATGAGTAATGCATAAAGATTATGTAGCATAATATCTCAAATTTGGTGATAGATATGTTTCATCAATGAATGTTATGGTAATTTAGTGATGAGTCAATTACATCCTCAAATGTTGAATTTAGTGATCAACAAATTTTATCATTAAGTTATTATATTTATGATGAACATATGGTAATAAAAATATATTATTATTTTAACATAATGATAATTTTTCAACGAATTAATTTATCACCAATTGTTGAATTTTGTGACAAATAAATTTCTTCACCAAAAATATTAATTTTTGTGATAATAATATGGTGACAAAAATTTTTAGAATTAAATATGAAGGAATTGTAGTGAGTCAAGTACTATCACTGAAAGTTATATTAGATGCCAAACAAATTTTGTCACCAAAATTATTTTTTATTTATTACTAATTTTATTTAAATATAATTAATAATATCATTGATACAATTTATTGTATTTTATCCATCATCAATATTTTGATTTTCAAATTATCAAAAATTTTGAAGTTAATATTCATCATCCATGTATGTGATGCAAGTCAAGGTGCATAATTTCCATAAGTGCTCCACTTAGGATAATACATAAATAAAAAAATATTGTCTCATACAAAGTATGTAAACTTATAAATGAAAAGATGAAAGATAACACTTTGAGTCATAATTATAAGAAGTATCAAAATAAGCCACGATTATCCTCATTAACCTGCATTCAAAATAATATATAAGAGCTAGAGAATTATACTAGAGGGTATCAAATATATAATATTCGATCTCGTTAAATTTTATAAATAATCTTAGAGATAAAATACAAAATAAGTAAAAAAATCGAACCTAAATATGAGTTGTGAGCAAAGATGAGTATAATGAAAGAAGAAGATGAGAGAATAAGATATCTAAAGGTCGATGATGCAAGGATGAAAATTATTGAAGTCGAAAGTTGAGGTTAGAAGGAGGGTGAAGGAAAGCCAATTAAGAGCGATGGTTTTTAAAGGGAAAGCCTTTGAATCTAGGGAGGGAGAGATGGTTTTGAGAAGAAGGAAAGTCATGCAATATTAGAAAGGAGGGAGAGAGAGAATGGTAGTTTGGTAAGAAACTTTGTAACTTTTAGGCGAGTATGAAATAGAGAAAATGATGGTTTAAAAAAGAAAGTTCACCATTTTGAGAGATTAGAGAGATGCTTTTGGACAAAACAAAAAAAAAAATTCCTACTATTTTGGAAGATCAATGAGTGATAGATTTTGGTTGAAACATTTTGGAAAGTAAGGATTAGTTAGGAAAATAGTTAAGTTGGTCACTATTGGAAAAAAAAAAGTCTAATTTTGAGATCTATGAGCTGAACAAAATCTTTATAATATAATTTATAATATTTTGGGATTATAATAGCTCATCACATAAATTTTTTTTTTTATTTCTATGTTAAGAAAATAAATAGTCAGCAAAAAATATTATCATAATATATTTTTTAATAATTAGTAATGCAATTTAGTGTTATACTCTTTATGACTGTGCAGATAGTACATGATCCTTTGGATACAATTTAATAATATTTTACTATGGGGCAGGTATGAGTTGAAATCCTTTATGGAGGGTCCAACAGTAGACGCAAACCTACACTTGGTCTCAAAAAATTTGGCTAGTCGGCACCTTCGGATACGTGGCATTCAAAAGGCCAACAAATTATTCTTTGATTTCTTTAGTTACTTGACATCTCCATTAACAATTAGGAATTAGCAACCTATTCTTATATATATATATATATATATATATATATATATAGTGAGAGAGCAATGTAGTGGTATACTCATTGGCAAATTAATTCTTTTATAGGTGAGACGCGTTGCCCTCCTAGTTAGCGGGCTCTATTAACTCAGATACTGTCTTCTTTAGGGATTAGTGTAGCCATATTGACTCGATTAAAAAAAATGATGAAGTTAATTACCAGGGGAAGGTTCTAAAATAAAACAAGTACTACACCAGATTAGACTCGGCTTCTAAATAAAGAGGAGCAAGTGAAATCCAGTGTAGGCCCAACTCAACTGTGGCCCGGTAACGCGTTCCCTCGATGGAGTAATATTTTTGTCGGGGGTTTCGATCGGCATCTGATGCATCGACCAAAACATAAGAGACGTGAGGGACCAGCAACCAAGCGTAGTAGATGGTGCAGGTTGCGGCTGGCTGCCAAAACAGTGGGCTGGGTTGACCGTTGAGGGAGGAATGACGGATTCAACGGTTTTGCTATTGTGCCCCTTTATGTTTTTTTAGACATTGAAAATATTAATGGTTCAACCTTGGTTTAAGTATCACTGGCAATCCAGTCCAATAAGTTGTATGCATGACTGATGGTAAAAGAAAGTCAATTTTTTTTTTTTTTTTTTTTTTTTTTGGATAGCGTTTGATGAGTGTGGCCATGCCTTACTCCACGATGGTGCATCTCCATGATGGTATGAGGGCAAGGGCTTCATCATTAATTTTATCGAAGTAGTTGTTGCACTTGAGAGCAAGGTTGGAGAGAGCAACCTCCAACAAGATGGTATGGATGTCGAAGGCAAGGCGGTGGTGGCTCTGGCTTTAGCCCTCGATGGTGAGTCAATGGTAACAGCAAATAAGAAACAATAAGGGTCAAGCACTCATCGAAAAGGTTCGCATGCATACAAAGAAATCTAATTTGTGTAATTATTTTAAAACAAAGAAGAGGTATGTAATTCTACATTTTCTTTTATACTATTTATTTTAGGATTTAAGGCAGAATTTAGTTTATAATTTCATCATCTGTGGATATGTCAAAATGAGTCCATGGGAATGAGGTAAGGTGAAGAGGAAAGATAGGGAGAGAAAATAGAATAGTTTAAAACTGAGAATGATGCTAACCTACTGGTGACCAATTCAACCATTCGCAGGAGTTTAATGATCGATGCATCCTCTATTGTATCAATAATTTGAATTTAATTATATTTTTATAAAAAATATAGAGGAGTATCATAGCAACACTCCGGATTCAAATGTCAACTGCATATCTATTCGTTAATTTTACATTTGAGTGTTTTTTTAAGGGGGTGCGCCATAGTACCTTTGCGATAAAAACTTTGTACCATAGAGAGTATTGTGCATATTGTGACCACCATGTGTTCTATTCTAGACATAGATGATTATTTTTTCTTTACTTCTGATCTTATATTTTTATTATTATTTTATTATCTCTCTTCCACCTAAGTCCTCATCGATTCGGATCCAGTATTATAGTAGGGGGTGTGGCTCTTAATTATGGATCTAGAGCCGACTATCTTTGAATCTAACCTTTGATCTTTATATTATTTAATTTTAGTATTATATTTGATTTTATTAGTATAGGTAATCTACGAACCTAGTTTTGATTAGACCTAACCCCATTAATTATCAAATTAAGGTAAATACCCTAACCCTAGTTCGAGCTCTTTTTTAAAAAAATGTTTATAGTTTGGTTAAAGGATTGTAGAATTTGTAAATATTTTATTTATTTATTTACATAAAAATTTAGATTAAGTAAATTTGTTAAAATATTGCTATATTTTGAAAATGTATATGTTCAAATTTATTATATCTGTTAAATTATGTTAAAAATATATTTTGAATTTTATTATTTGTAAATGACTAGTATTTAATTTGAAAAATTATATATATGTGATATGTGTTAAATATATCTAATAAGATTTTATGATATAAAAGGATGATTTTATAAATTTATAATTTTTTTTACAAGTGTTGTTCATCTAAAAAAGTTAGATCAAGTAAGTATTTTATACTATGTTGCCTAGTGGCTCTGTTTAATTTGATAAATTCATGTGCATAAAGCTTTTTGATGAAGTTGTTAAATTATATTGAGATTTATTTCCAAATTTATTATTAAAGTATATGAATAAATTGCAAGATGGGATATAAAATAAGTTATGACATATACATACTATGAACTCTCAGCCAGATAATGTTTTATGTTCTATGATCTCTATATCTTTTAAAGCTTGTACAAAGACTTTCATCTAATATTGAAACCTCTTCCATAGAGAATAATATGGCGATTTATTTTATAACTCACTTCACAAGGTTATACACAGTGATCCATTCTGACCTTACTCTCGAGTTTATATGTAACATGATTTTATTAATTGATGAGTTATTATTAGATGTTTTGAAAGTTAATTTAGAGTTTTGTCTAGGCTAAGTGATCCCTAATTTATTATATAAAAATAAAAGATGCTTTCTCTAAAAGCCTATGAAATATATATTTTTAAAAATATAATTGAATTATATAAAATTATAAGTATATGTTAAATATTTTGAATATTTATGAAAATGTAATTACTATATTATGTATGAATTTTCAAATGATATAAGAAAATATTTTAAAATTAATTATTATACTTATTTATTCCCTCTAATTATGATCACGGTTACCTATGAGGCATTAACCTATAAATGTCTTTAAATCATTCCGTTTCAAAGATCAAATTATAAGAGGGATTCGAGTAAAAGCTGAGCTATAGATTTTAGTCAATTATAGAGTTAATTTAGTTTTGCTTTACAAACTATTTAGTTATGTTGTTGATCTACTTTGAAGATTATCTTATAATTATGGATTTTTATATTATTTTTAGTTGTGAAATTAATTATTATAATTAGATTTAATTTTGAATGCAACATCTTACGTATTGTAAAAATTTAATTTTATCAATGTACAATATTATTATGTTGTATGATGCATCCAACGAGTCAAAGGAATGATGGGATATAAGATAACCACACAGCTTGCAAGGTGGCGTAGAGCTTGACACTGTTGTGTGATACATCGGCGCACCAGAGTAAGTCACACTAGTCAGGCCCACATTTGGATGGCCTCAAGTAAATCGAAGTCACAAACTCTTTCAAGTATTTGAACTCTCATTCTGACCGCACCTGGCACAATTGAATATCCTTCTGCTGGTGGCTCGCTGGCACCGCAAAGTACAAAAAATAAATAAATAAATAATTAAAGTATATACTTTTTAAGCTCACAATTTTTTGCTTAAAATTTATTTTAATTTTTAAACATTTAACTATCATAATTTTAATTTCTTATATATTAAAAATAATATATTTTTAGCATTTATAATAACTAACATATTATTTTAATATAAATATATAAATTGGTTGACTGAATGTCACATCAATTATTTTTTCAAACTTAGCTGATTCATATATCAAGATTATAATATTCTTGAAATATAAGAAATTAAACTATAATAATTGAGAGGTTAAGGACCAATTAAATTTTGGGTGAGAATTTGAGGATCAAATACTTTTGCCCTAAAAAAATAAAAGTGTTGGTAAGAGTGTGACGATCCTTGATCACTTCACTTGGTTGTTCTTTTTGTCTGTCCCAATATCCGTCCGACTTGATCCAGTCCAATCTCTGGCCAGCCCATATATAGAGTACTGGCGCCAAGTATCTGATGCTTAAGCTAATTCTTTATGCACCGCGTGCGGTGCAACAAAATCTGCACCGCACGCGGTAATTCATCTACGGTGGAGCACGATGTCTGAAGAAGAACGGAAGAAGAGGGCATAACTAACTTTTTACGTTCCTTCCGCTTCATATGGATGAATCACCGCGTGCGGTGCACAAAGAATTTCTCCTGATGCTTATTTCAATCAGTGTCTGATCAAAAGGACACAATTTCCTCAATTCTAGAGATATAATTAGCGGGCCTATTCCACAACACGATCTCACCAACCCAATATAAATTCTATATAATAGATAGATTTTTCTCTCGCCGGTCTCTATCTTCCCCTTCTCGCCCACTCAATCCACAACTTTCCAAGGTCCATTGCCGCTCCACCTGGTACCCCCCTACCACCTCTGTTCCGTCTCCATGGCTGGGAGTCTTGGTTGGCCTCCTCTCATGATTGAAAACCAAGTTGCCTTGGGCCGGGCCAAGCCGAGGCCTGCCCTTGCTTGGGCAAGCCTAGTCTGGGTCCATATATATTGGGTTCAGATCGCACGGAGTGAGCTCAAACCAAGTACAATCATGTTGGGTAGACCTTAAACCGGCTCTGACCTAACCCATTTGCACCTCTGAAGATAATCGGAAAATTGTTGAGTCGCTTGATATAAAGTTCAAGGGCAAAGAAAAGCATTGCATTGCAATAAAATTAGAAAGAAACAAAGTAAACCCCTGTTAACAAGAGAGATGCCTCAAACGCCAACCAACCAACACTATTAAATAGCATTCCCATTCTGTTACCATAGCCCGATTGAAGTGTTTGGTGGTAACATTACTAATGCCTAACGATCTTTGTAATCCAATATCTTATATATTTGTCTATATAAATAATGCTACGAAATAATTTGTTATAGTGTATCAGAATGCAATGGATCTTGTTGGACCACTTTAGATATCTGTTTGTGGTCAGACATTAAGGACCTGATCGAGTTGGACTTCTAAGGCCCATATATATATATATATATATATATATAAAAGTAAAGCTGAGAAGTTAAATAATTTTTAATATAGATCCTCAAATCTAACTTTTTATAATGCCATCAAGGAACATGCATAATGACATCATATGTATATTTTTAAAGATTTTTATTTTATTTATTTTCTCTCTCTCTCTCTCTTGTGAAATTTTAACAATGATAGAGCAATATAGGGTGGAAGTAAATTTGACTCTACTAAGAAAGTTATAGTTGGAAGAAATGAAAATGATAGTGAAATAGACTATGTGAGGCTGAATTGCTTGCTGCAAAAATAAAAATAGTAAATCTTCACACCATAAGCTCTATTTGCACCTTTAAGCAAGGTGGGTCAGTTTATATTCTTAGTGACCGAGTATTGGGCCCACACATCTTAAAGGTTTTTGTTATTCGGCAAGAGATAAAGTTTTGATCTCATGAAAATGAATTTTAAGGATTTTATAATTAAACCTTCAATCAGAAAGGGAGAAAGGGAAGAGAGACTGTTTCTTTGAAAGAAGAAATAGGTGAGACAAAGGCAAGCTCATGATTAGAAGATCTAAATTGGGACTTGAATTTTAAGGATTTGGTCTTTATTATATCATACCCTTGGTTTGAGAAAGAATAAATGCAACTATGATCGAAGAATCTACATATAATCTCTTGCATTTATACCTCTCTTTTATGATCGAAACTAGTTCAAAAAGACTCTTTTAAAGTTAAGCTAAAATATAAGTTCTTAATTCTAAGGAAGTATCATCAGCTAGAAGTGTCGCTAAAAGCAGATGCTTGGGACAGATTTACTTAGAAGGGACATAAAATATAAATTTACAAAGCCAGAAGAAATGCTATATGTTCCTTTCGGTTGGGCTTAACTTTGGTCTTTTTATGATTGCCTAGGAAGGTATTATAGTCTTTGGTTTCCTTACTCAAATCAAGATTTGGGATATTTTTATTCTCTAAAAAACAGTATACTTCAACAAATCCTATCAAAAAGGCCCTTAAAAGGTAAAAATATCTTTTAAAGTTACGGTTGTGGGACCATATGAAAAAAGGCAAAGATTATAATAACTATGCCAATATAGAAGGGTGAGCGTGAAAATTTCTTATGTATTTCGATGAGGTTTTACCTAAGTTCTAAGAGGAACAAAATGTTAGCATACTTTCAACCTCAGCAAATTTTAGAGTTTAATTTATCCATCAATTTCACAAATTTGAAATCGAAGATAGGCCAAACTCTAACGAGAGTTCTCTTGGACCAAAAACTTAAAATATACATGCTCATGCAACAAACACTTTCTATTCTCAATGACAGCAATCCATTTGAGAACTTCAAAGGATGGGTTTGTAATGATATGAGAACCTAAAATTGAAGAAGAAGAAAGAGGAGTTAAAAATCGGAGACTTGTTCCTTGAGAAGCCAAATTGAGCATGTTCGCTTTGATAGCCACATTGTTGTAAAGATAAGAGTCCAAGTAAACTATGCTCGATCCAGAAGGATTGACCTCTTTAAAAATGAGAGGAGATTTGCCCTTGTCCGTGGCCATTTCAAAGAACGAAGGAAGAGGGAAAGAAGGATAAAAGAACAAAGAAAATGACGGAAAGAAAAACGCAAGCAGAAATGAAGATGTAGTCGAAGGAAGATGTTTAAGGAGCGGAAAGGATTCAGAACTTAATGATAGCCTTTCGACGTTTTAAATTCCAAACAAATGCATAAAAAATGGTGTAAAAGATGACTGCTTAAATGATAGCTTTAGAAAAAATGCTAAGAGCAGCGGTCTGAGGGAACACGTATTATAATGTTAAGGAAGACTCAGTGTAGATGGTTTGTCAGAGCATTGAGCTACGAACCATAGGAAGTGCATTTCAAAAAATAGTTTAATAGATGGCTAAAGATATTTAAAAAGAAAAAAAAAAAAGATAAACGACTCTTTAATTCTAAAGAATCAAATAAGCTATGGGGTAACGGTTAGCGTTATATTTTGATTTTTATTTAATAAATTAAGATAAATTGCCTAATAAACTAAAAGTTACTAATAGTAAATGTTTTTTATTGGGAATGATTAGCAAAGCCACGTAGAACTGCTAACCTTCGGTCAATTAAGTTAAAAAAAAAAGATAAAAAAATTTATAATTCAATAGCACAACAAAAAAAATATGAAATAATTATGAAAACAAAAGTATAGGTATCAAAACTACTAATCTGATGTTAAAGACAAACGTAACGAGGAGTTAGCATAAACCGATAAGAGTTTTCGGCAGTTTTTAAAATTGAATAAGAAGTTGTTGGAAGTTTCTAGTGATTGCGGGCTACAATTGTAATCAACATATTATAAATATGAAACAATATGGTATTTATAGGGATTCAACCCCTTCAAATTCTGAAATATTTATCTATTTGTATGCAGAAATAGTTCATAACTTGCAGTGTAGATAGGAATAGTCTGTAGTTTAACCTTTATATCCTGCCCATATCGTCAACCAGGAATAAGAATCGAGTTAGTCCAATCACTTATATTCTTGAAACTATTTGAATGAAACAATTTTATCAGATAAAAAATAAGACTACTCTCATTTTGAGGAAAGCACCTATTCCTTCTGATTTCAAAATCAATAAAGAGACATCTAAAGTGAAAATCTATATTATTAATCTTAGCATCTACACAATCAAAATACTTGCAAAGTAAAACTCACATGTTTTAATGGAGCTTTTTGACAATCCAAAAAGCTTCAGCACCCTATCCGGATCTCGTCTTAGTTTGGTTCCACTTGAGCGGGGGGCCTACTGGTTGCCCAGGCCCCATGTCGCTTGATAAAGCTGTGACTGGGCCTGACCTTTGAAACCACCCATCATGGACTTGTCCCAAAAAAAAAAAAAAAAAAAAAAAAAAAAGCCCAAGCTGTTGGGTGAAGGCCCAATGATAGAAATCTCGTTAAACACCTATAATATAATATTATATATGTATAAATATTTTCGGGCCTGTCCCGGGCCTCTTTTTTTTAAGCCGAAGCCTGGCCTAAAAACTGATTTCTAGGCCAGGTCCGAGTCCTTTTGGGCCTGACCCGAGCCCTTAAATTTTCGAGGTTGATTTGGACCAGCCCATGGGCCGTCTGGCCCATGCCCACCACTAACAGCCATCTCGGTCTCGAGTGGGCTTCCGGAGTTCCCATCCGAACCAAGGGATAAATTGCACTGGACGGGAGGGTTTATCATTGGGCCATAATCGAGCCCTCAATCTCTCCCCGCTTCCTATATAGCACCCAGCCGAACGGACTCTAAAGTCCCAGAGGAAAACCCTAGCGGCCGCGGCTCTCGCGTTCTTCTCTCAGTTGCCGCCTTCAAGGGAGCCTCTCCCCGTTGCACCCAAGATGAAGGTACTCGCGCAACTCTTCGAATCTTTGGCTGAAACTTTGGATAAATTTTGAGATTTTTTCATGGCTTTTCTGCTTTCTTTCCGTCGGGACGTCCTCATCTGTTTTCTATTGATGTATTCATGACTTCTGCAGTTCAATATTGCGAATCCTACCACTGGGTGCCAGAAGAAGCTTGAGATCGATGACGACCAAAAGCTGTAAGCTCTTTTTTTTTTTTTTTGTGTCATTTCTTTGTTAACATCTCGTATTTGTGTTTCATTCGTAGATCTGATAGAGAATCTGATCTTCTTCAATTAGGCCTTTTCTTTAACCTTAGTTCGAATTCTTGTTCGCGTAGTGTTTGGCATTTGTTCCTTAGTTCCTTAGTTATATTAAAGTCTAGGAGTAGGAAGAGAGGAGTCTAAACTATGATATGCGTCTATATTGATTTTTAATCTATCGTAGTGATTTAATAGATGGGGCTGTTGTGAGTCTGAATGCTGGGATTGTTTCTTTACGTTGGGCATTTGTTTGCAACATGGCATAAGAAATCATGCTGGTTCTGGAGGCGAGGTTGCCCCGATAGACAACTTTGATGTACAATTATGTATGGTTGGAAGGTGGACAATCATGACTTATTTAGTCGCACTCCTTAATCTTGCATTTTTGAGATATTCCTGAGAAATACATTGAGGTAGTTGATTCTTCCTGTTCAATGAAAGTGGTTCTGTATTATGTCGTAGTTGTAAATGTTGTTAGCCATCCGCTTGAATTGTTATGGTGGTATGGTAGCACCTTTATTCAAGAATTTAGATGCCATGCAACTTTGTGAGCTGATGCCTAAGCAAAAGAATAAAATATTCATTTAGAAACGAGATTGCACTTTGCCATAAGAAATTGGTTAGCATAAAACAAGGATTATTTTATTTCCAAATCGTTTATAATTTTTGAAGCAGGTAAGTTGAAAATTCTATCCTTCAATTTTTGTATTACAAATTTACCATGGTCTAGCATCCAGTTCCTATGAGGGCATGGTAACAAATTCCCTGAGATCAAAGTTTTCATATTGCAGTCCATATGCAACTGGATTGCTAAGGGTCATATTTGCTTATTTATGAGAGGGAAAATATTCTCTCATCTCTCATTCTTGCACTCTGAACTTTGGTGCTCCAAAATTGTTTTCTGAGTTTCTCTAAGTTTGTCAGGTTGCATAATGCATTTGTAATGCACCATAAATATGTTTATACTACTAATCAATGCCCTTAAATTCTCAATATAGAGACATTTTTAGTATCATCAGTTGTCTACTCTTCCTCTTTCATAAATTCTATTTTAGTATATCTAAACTCATGGCACCTTGTTAATGAGTCTATATCCTAATAAAGGCATAAATGAGACATGCATCTTACATACCTCACATGAGCTTCTCCAGGCAACCTGTGTATACCCCATGCTGTATAGCCTTTCCCACAGGTTTAAGTGTCATTTCCTTTCTAGTTTTTTTTACAGAGAGACAAAAAAAAAAAAAAAAAAAAATCAAAGTGCCTCATGTTATGTGCAAGGTGAGCTTTAGAAGGCTCTTTTCTTTTTTTTTTTTTTTTTGTTTTTGGGTGGGGGGGGGGGGGTGCGACAGGACCATATTTATATTTAGTACCATATCACTGGCACTTAATCTTCTGTGCCCCATCTTTCATTAAATAAATCATAGTTGTAATCATAACCAACAATCTTCTTGTATATGCGATGGGCTTTGTGAATTATTGCTATGTGATGGGCTTTGCGAATTCTTGCTAACAATTCACACTTGAATGCTTTTTATGAGTCTCTGTTCTTTAACTTTTTTCTGCTTTCCAATTCAGATTTCATAGTTTTTATTAATCTTTAATGAAACTTCATATCATAGTTATCAAACTCAGATCGGACTGACCTGTTCAAGTGGTGAAGTGGTGAACAGGCTACCTGGCCGAACTGGTTCTTTAATTGGACCAATTATAATTGACCTAGTCAAAACTAGATGAATCGACCAATTTCTTTTATTGACTTGGTGACCCGGTGTGAACTAGTAATACCAGACAAATTTTTCCATGCCTTTAAAATTACTTTTTAACTCATGTAAGTGTTGCCTTTTAGGAACTTTATCATCTTTTAGGCCTAAATCCATCTTTTCCTATTCTTTAACCAATTGGATACTCTCTCCCTCTTTGTCTCTTGTCTCTCTTTCTCTAATTAATGTAGATGATTTCAAGTATTATTATGTTTTAAAAAAATTCGACATTAATTTCAAGTATTAATTATGGATGTTATATTTTATTGTAGTTTAAATAACTTGGTTTTAAGGATTTAAATTTTAAAGCTACCAAATTAATTAAATTTTATAGAGATTATTTTTATTTATCATTAAGGATCATTTTTAAATTTTAATTATATTTCACTCATTCATGTGGTTCAACCATTGATCCACTAGTTGGACCATTGATCCAATCCTTGACCAGGTTGATGTCCGGTCCAATTTTTGATAACTATACTTCATATTGCTCAAGCAAAGTTACCAGTATTGAGGTTATATTCTCTAATATGATACTATTCCTGGTTTGAAGTGTCATCTCAAGCAAACAATTCAAGGATCTTCTGTTAGCTTTTATTTTGTTTAATTGCAAAATTTCTTTGAGCATCTTCATGATATTCATTGATGCAATACTGATTGTTAAGTGTTCAAACATTTGGGAAAAATCTAGCTATATGTTGCAAAGACCATGATACAGCAATATGTTTCTTGTAATGCATTTTCTTCATTGTTTAACATGCAGAATTTCTCAAGAAAATTCAATTTAATCTATTTTTTTCAAAGATGGGTCGGTTTATTTCTTTTTTCAGATCTAGTCCATGATGGATTTTATTTGATCACAATAGCCCCTCTTTTCATGTCTTTCAAATATTTGTGCAAGAATAATAAATGTGACCCATTTTTATAAAAATGAGAAGGTAGTGGATTTTTCTGCAAATCTGCTTTGTCATAATTGTAGATGGTGCGGTGCATATGGCAGTTTTTGTGGGCTCTGTAGGCATTTCTCTCTTATGGAGACTTAAAAAATCTTTGCATGAGCAAACATTTATTTTAAAGTAGTGATGCATTTTCTGTAATCTCCACTGCCATTATCTAATGTCTTTTTGGTGAGCAATTGTCTGCCAGTTTACTGTGTGCACGTTTTTCGTATGTCACAATTCTGTATTGGTTGCATCTAAATGCTTGAAATGATGTCTTTAGACTAGAGTCTAGATGGAATCTTTGGGTTCCGAAGGAAGATTTTTGAGTTCTGACTAATGTCACTTGCTAAGCTGTTCAAATTCTTTTATGTGATAGAAAAACTGTTTTATGATCAATACATGCTTATGGCAATAAAATGAAAGTGAAAAAACAATTTAATTTTCTGGGGCGCAGTTCCTTGAACAATTGCATTTTATGTTTTAAGCTTCATTTCTGTTCTCTTACTTCCATGACGATGAATCTTAATCCATGGATCGGTGACAAATGTACAGCCGTGCATTTTTTGACAAGAGGATCTCTCAGGAGGTCAGCGGAGATGCTCTTGGTGAGGTATAATTCAGCTACAACTTAAGAATGCTGGAATAGCCTTTTTTTGGGCTCAGAGCATGGAGTGCATAGCCATAACTACTTGTTTGTGCAGGAGTTCAAGGGCTATGTTTTCAAGATCATGGGAGGCTGTGACAAGCAAGGGTTTCCCATGAAGCAGGGAGTACTGACCCCTGGACGTGTCCGCCTCCTGCTGCACAGAGGCAAGCTTATAAACTTTTATTTATATACTTATTGACTTATTTATTGTTTTATTTTGTTTGTCTGCAGGGTGGGGTGTTGGTCATGCATGCTTCTGAGAATGGAAGTGCTGTATGAAGGTGTCTCATTTACATTTGTTCAATTTGTTATTCTCATTTGTTGTGGAACCTTCACGGCAGGAACACCTTGCTTCCGTGGATATGGCCGGCGGAATGGAGAGCGCAGGAGGAAATCTGTTCGTGGGTGTATTGTCAGTCCTGATCTTTCAGTTCTGAACTTAGTCATTGTTAAGAAAGGTGAGAATGATCTTCCTGGATTGACTGACATTGAGAAGCCTAGAATGAGAGGACCAAAGAGGGCCTCTAAAATCCGGAAGTTATTCAACCTTTCCAAGGAGGATGATGTCCGCAAGTATGTGAACACATACCGTCGAACCTTTACGACTAAATCAGGTGGGTTGAATATTTTGTAATTGCTGGTCTCTGCAGCTTTGTTATATTGTATGAGTCATTTATTTATGTTTTTAATGGTTTCATAATATCAAGATGTTGATGATTATCTAAAGCCTGCTAGACTTTTAGTTTCATTATGTTTTTGTTTGTGTGCGCACTCTTCATCACATATTTGGGGTGAATTCAGCAAAACAAATTTGTAATTTGGAAATATTTCATAGGGAATTCCAGGAGGGGATCTGTTGCATTCTCCTAGGACATCTATTGGACATCAGTTTCTCATGTGAATGCATGTATGTACATGTTTGTGTATGTTCATCATTTGATTAGTATAGTAATGATGGATTTTTACTAATCAAATGATGAACATCAATTAGTGTAGCAATGATGACATAACAAAGATGAATCCATTGGTCAGGCTCTTTCATTTTTAATTGTCTTTACTGGTACTCTTTGAGAACGTCTTAGGTAGCACGTCGAATGGACCTATTATGACTTATGTCGAAAGGTTTTATGATTGATTTTTCTCCCCCTGTTCTACTCGAAGAATTGTATGTTAATGTGTTTTCTAGAGTAATTCTTTCTTTAAAATGGGATAGTGCAACATTGCAGGACTATTAATTGTATATGGACCTTTTTCTAGTCTTCAATTTTTGACCTTCAATCTTTAAACATGATATTCTTGTTGATATTCGTTGCAGGCAAGAAGTGCAGCAAGGCGCCCAAGATTCAAAGGCTTGTAACTCCCTTGACACTCCAAAGGAAACGTGCCAGGATTGCTGAGAAGAAGAAGAGAATCGCCAAGGCCAAGGCAGAAGCAGCCGAGTACCAGAAGCTTCTTGCAACAAGGCTCAAGGAACAGCGTGAACGGAGGAGTGAGAGCTTAGCAAAGAGGAGATCTAAGCTTTCTGCAGCCTCCAAGCCATCGGTTGCAGCCTAGACATAACGTTGATTAATTGAAAAAATAGACCAGGTGTCAGTGGTTGCTGATTCACAATTTGAGGTCATTTTTAGTTGCTGATACACAATTTAGGGTCATTTTGATTGCGTGCATTTGTTCTTTAATTTCGCGGTTGGGATTTTATATGGTCAAGCATCCAGCTCAGTGTGTTGGGATTTTGTCTATTGTTTTAATGCTTTGCCTTTGAAACTAAACCATAAATGAATGCCAGAGCAGATTATTGCATGGTAAGAACATTGGCAAACTTAGGCATATGGATGCCATCCTCTCTCTCTTCCCCTCCCGGGTTTTTTAACCATTCGTTTGTGGACGGAGCCTTGCGCATGCTTTCGTAATGGAAGGCCCAAAAGAGAGAGAGCAGCAAAAGATAACTTTGTTGATATTTGAAATTAATGTTTTAGAAGATGATGGAGCTGCATACAGAGAGAGGAACAGTGAATTTTTACAAGGCTGAACAATCTTATGTCCAATGGTCTTCTTAGTTATTAGCGTATGAGGGTATGTTCAAACTCAATAAAGTTGTTTTTGCTTATATTGTTAAGTTAACCCATTTATGGCATAATCATCTGGGACATGAAAATTTTAGAAGAATGCATGTATGGATCTACTGAAATTATGCATGAAACTTCTATGCTTTATATATCACAATGGTGTTGTAGAAAGAAAAGAATAGGGTCCTTATGGAAATGATTAATACTATGCTTTTTAATTATGGTCTAAGCCAATGATTTTGGGGTTAAGTTTTATTTATAGCTAGTCATATATTAAATAAAATTCGTAATACAAGGAATAATACATCCCCATATGAACTAGGGAAGAAAAGGAACGAGGCATGGTGATGTAGGGCTACAAGGGTTCCTGAACCTAGAAAAAGAAAGCTGGGGAAAAGAATTGAATGCATATTCTTTTAGTTCAATTTATGTTTATAGAATCTAATGACTCAATAGCAATTAATACTGTCATTGAGCAAAGAAATACCATATTTGATGAAGAGAGATTTAGTTCAATTTCTATTTTTAAAGAGTACTCCAAATAGAAATTATCTTTTAGATAACGATGAGAACCTTGAGCCTAAAAGAGGTAAAAGGATTAAAAAAGTAAAAACCTATGAATCATATTTTTTTATGTTCTTAATAGAAAGCATGAGAGAATCTACTGGTAAGCAAATAACGTATTATTTTAATATAGAAGCACACCCTACAGCTTATGAAGAAACAATGAGACCTTAAGAAGTTACTTTTTGAAGGAAGCTATTAAGAAGAGATAAGCTATTATGGACAATAATATTTAGAAATTAGTAGGCCTCCCATCAAGATATAAACCGATACATTATAAATGGATTTTTTTGAAAAAATGAAAGTAGATTGAACAATTGATAAGTTCAAGGCTAAATTAGTGGCCAAAAGCTTTATCAAAAGTGAGGAATTAATTATTTTGACACTTATGCATTTGCATCTAGGATTATAGCTATTAGATTACTAATTGCACTTGCATCGATTTTTAAGTTAGTTATTCACCAAATAAATGTAAAGACCGCCATCTTAAATGATGAATTAAATAAAAAAGTATATGTGAAACAACCATTTGTAGTTTCTAACCAAAAACATAAGATAAGTAAGCCTCTTAAATCTTTATATGGATTAAAATAAGCTCCTAAGAAATGACATCAAAGTTTAACCAAAGTATACTTGCTAATGATTAAAACATAAATGAATCTGATAAATATATTTATAATAAATTTAGTAATGGACTATTATTTGTTTATATATGGATGATATGCTAATTTTGGGTACTAATTTAGGATAAGTTGAGAATGTTAAAAGATTTTTATCTTGTGATTTTGCTATGAATGATTTAGATGTAGTTGATATTATGTTAGGAATAAATATTTTAAAGATAATGATATTTTGATTTTATCTGTCTTACTATACAGAAAAAGTACTTAAAAAAATTTGATTAGTTAAATTGTACTCTTGTATCTACACCCTTTAATCATAATTTTAAATTACTATCAAATACGGGTAAGCACAACTAAAATATGCAAATGTTATTAGATGCTTAATGTATGTTATAACTTACATTAGACTTGATATTGCATGTATAGTTGGAAAATTATGTAGATATATAAGTAATTTAAGTAATTTATATTGGCATGCTTTCTGTAAGATTTTGAATTATTTAAATAAATCTATGAAGTACAGCATTCGTTTTAACAGATATCCTTCTGTTGTAAAAGGATATACTAATGCTAGTTGGATTACAAATAAAAAAGACCATGCTTCAACAAATGGATAGATCTTTATATTTGATGGAGATGCAATTTCTTGGGGATCCAAAAAAATAAACATGTATAGCGAATTCCACTATGGCAGTAGAGTTTAGTATTCCGACTTTAACTAGTAAAGAAGCAGAATCACTAAGGAATCCATTAGATAGGATTTAATTATGACCAAAATCATTATCATAAGTATCAATACATTGTGATGGTGAAGTCACACAGTAAAAAGTATATAATGAAGTATATAAGAGAAAGTTTAAATATGTTGGGCCGAGACATAGTTATATCAAACAATTAAATATAAATAGAGTGTTCATTGTTAATTTTATAAAATTAAGACAAAATTTAGCATATCCATTTACAAAAGGACTTGCTACAGTTTTGGTATTCAAAACATCAAAGGGGATGGGACTCGAGCTCAATACACAACGCTTGATACAGATCAAGTCTTGAATTCAATGAGATGAAGTACACCATTAGAGTGACTGAAAGCACTTGATTTGATCTTAATTTTATCCTAAGATAAAAGGTGCTTGGTACATGTAATATAAAAAGAAGGTTGGGCTAAATACTCTCAATAGATCTATAGTAAAAATCTATTAAAGTGCTTTAGTTATGGAGGTACTTCATATAGAAATTGCCTATATGAGTATGAAGTGCAGCCACTTCTCGAAGTTAAGGGCTTACTACACTCATAAAGAGAATATAGATACATAGCTATAAAAGTATCCATCAATACTAAGCAATCATCAATGCGAATTTCATGTGCGAAGATATATACAGCTAATCAATATAGAATTGCTAGTTTAAAAACTAATCTACCTTGCCATTCTTAGTATCTATAACATATTTTCAACTCAATTGTAAAATACCTTCTTTTATACATAAAATTTAAGAATTATCGCTGATCTGATGTAGTTAATTTATTTTGAAAATGATGGGGATTGTAAATAAATTTTCAAAATAAAATAATTAAATAATGCTTTTTTTTTAGGAGAAGCATCGATTGGAATGGTTAATTGTGTACTTTATTGTTCAACACTGCACTTCACTGTATCCTAGAGGTTCATCGTGCATTCCTGTTGCATACCCGAGTGATGGAAGCGAATAAAGTTTTGAGAAAAATGGCATTGCTCTACGTCTTTAAACCTGTCTTGAAGAAGATATTCCATTCCTTGTCACTGGCATCAACACCCTATTGCCCGGGTGTTGTAGGTGGCTAGGATGGAGACGGCGGCAGCCAGAGAGGTTGGGAGAAGGAGCGAAGACGGGTGTCCGTTGGTGTCCAACTTGATCCCGGCCCATGCTTTAGCAGTTAAAAAATGGGCCACGTAGCATAATCTATGACTTATAAATATTTGATGTCTGAATTAACGGCTTTTTGAAGTCATATCACCTCATTTGTCACATTTGATACAGCTTAAACCGTAGGTGTTGGTTTAAGCTGACCCAGCAGCGATCAGCAAAGATATATATATATATATATATATATATATATGGCCCATCAGCTTTGCAAATATCTAACACTCACATTCTCCAGCCCAACAAGGAATCAAAATAATGGTTTGTGCCCTTTCTTCTGCCCATTTAACAATTCAGTGGCTCAGCATTGCAATAGCATAAAGACTCGCTGCGCTGTGTAAAAGTCTGTGATTGTTGGTGATTGGCTGAACGGTACGTAAGGCTCTACGTGCCTTCCATGGAATAGAGGTCCAGTCTTCAGAGCATGGAATAGAGCCATTACAAATAGCCAAAGTTCCGACAATATCTCGTTATCTCTTACAGGGACAACATCAGCAACAATCCAACTCTAAGACCAATTAGTTCCTGTCCTAGGAGAGCGTCGTTGATTGCACTAATAAAAGGGGGTGTGTGGCTTGCTTGAAACGAACCCTCGTGTACATAATGTTGAACACCAGATCTGATCATATGATATCATTCAACAAGAAATCAGGAGACAATGACCCCTAGAATCCTGCCTTTATTTCTGATCCAAGCCCCATCCTCTCTAAGCCAAATGACCAGCTTCATGCTACACAGAGCTCCTTCTGCTGTCATTTTGGATCACCAGCAGCATACTTGTTTATTCTGAATAATTATATAGTGTCCAAATGAACTATGTCATACAACAAAGAAGCACCTGATAACTATAATTCGTCACAGCTCAACTCACTTAGACACAACAACTCTCTCCAAGTTCAATATTGATTCCCTTGAACCTACACCAAAACAATTGGATGTACAGCCATTACAAAGACAGCTCAATTGATTCCAGCACACAACTCCAAACTGTAATCCAGGCCTAGGGATACAAAATCAAGATGTCCGACAGCACATCTTGTTCTTCGGAATCTCCTGTGCCGGTCCAGGGATGACAACCTTTTTGCCAGATAGTGCTGGTCCATTGCCATTGCCTTGAGGGTCAGAGACCAGGTTATTCTTGTTGACAATGTTAAAAATCTCAGTCAGAACAGTTTGGAAGGCATTCTCAATATTCGTAGCCGCCAGTGCTGATGTTTCCAGGAAGAAAAGGTTTTCCCTCTCAGCTAACTCTCTGGCTTCTTCTGTGGTTACAGCCCTGTGGTCCTCGAGATCAGTCTTGTTGCCCACCATCATGATCACAATGTTCTTGTCAGCATGGCCTCGCAGCTCCTCCAGCCACCGTTGTATGTGGTCAAAGCTCTGACGCTTCGTTATGTCATAAACCAGCAAAGCACCAACAGCACCTCGATAGTAAGCACTTGTAACAGACCTGTACCTATAAATGTTTTAACAATCAGCAACACCAGATTCCTGTAAAGAAGAAAACTTCTAAGCATTATAGTAGCTAAGTATCTTTTTTTTTAAAAAAAAAAAATTATAGTCACCATTAATATGAATAGATGTGACAAATATATTTCATTATTCAACATTGTACTGCAGCAAGGCAGCTTACTTTTGCATGCCATAAAAGATGGAGAATGTTAATTAGTCTTTCAGCAGCGGTTCACATTATGATCATTTAGAAAATGGCAGTTCTAATTTTTGGCTCATTCCTCACGTGATCATGTCTGTCAATTTTCAGATGAGGTCATTTTTTATTTTCAAACTACTGGTCTCTTTTTAACAAATCTTAGCAAAAACGGGAATTCAGCCTATTAACAGTCACCATCCTTTTTGGGAAAATAAACAGGATAGTATATAGCTCCTTATCTCTATTGTTCTCCTGTTTTAGTTGCTTGATTCAGACATCTCTCCAGTCATCAACCAATTAACTGTTCCAAATCCATTAAAAGATAGATTTTAAATTCTAGATTGATAGAATTATTCAATTTAGAATCTTCCATCTCCATATAATAACATTTTCCTTTTAAATCTCACATAGCAACCCTTTTTATACAATAACATTTTTATTTAAATAATAGCCTTTTGTATACAACGCAATTTAAAATTTTTATTTTTGTTTCTTTCCTTCAAACATGCATTACATGTGCTGAGTGGCCAGTCAGAACCCAAAAATCACGGTTGCGGTAAAAGGATGCAAGTAACACCAATGGATATGTATGTACCGTATGGCTTGCACTAATAAATAAACACTGTTGGAGACCAAACAGCATATTGTATCACCCATTAATGCACTAGGGGCTGCATTTGGACATTGCTAATTCGAGAATCATGAATTCATTTTTTAAGTCTTTTTGAAGTTTTTGGATTCAAGAGTTAAGACTTCTTTTTTTTTTCAAAAAGATATTCGATTGTTATAAAGGAAAGTCCAGTAATTAACTTGGAGAAGAAATGTGAATTTCGAATACCTTTTTTTTTTTTTTTTTTTTGAGGAATGCATTTGGAATACTTTTCAATTTAATAGTTTTATGGCTTTAAAGAAATCGCACTGTATGGTGAAACATCTGGTATTATGAAATCATAAATTCTGATTCCAGAAGGTATATAAATCATGGAGTATCATGATTTCATAATTAATCCAGACACTTAAAAAACATCAAAATAGCATCAACTTAAGACCTTCAGCCCTAAATTAAGCACCAGCATCACAAAACTACACTCTTTTTCACAAAAATGCTCCTAAATAAGAGATTTTTCAATAATCATGGAGGTTTAGCCTAGTCATCATTTGTGTCATATACCCCATCCATAGAGCCCCTGCTTGGTAGACCAGAAGAAGTGATCTCACCAAGCAAAATGGCAGGGTGACCATTCATCGTCTTAGTATCAGGATCACAAATTCACAATCAAGATTTCAAGTTATACCCAATCCACGTGGCATCCACAAATTCCTGATAAACTTATCCATCCTTCGACTCAGATGATGTGGCCCCACCAAGAGCCTCTTATTCTCATGCCACTCCTCAAGAAGCATTATATAGAATCATCTATGTTTTGGAACAAAATGGTTGTGCTGTCCTACTATTTTATGGGAAGAAGTTTTGAGTCCGCCATGAAGTAGACATTTATAGACTGCAGATTTTGAGATTGGGAAATGCCATCAAATCTGAAAGTCCATGAACGGCAGGCAGGCCCAAAGTGGAAGCTAAGTTTCAACTCTGTAGCATAACTAAACTACACTCCATTCTGTGACATTATACTTCTTAAGATGATTTTGTTATAGGACAAGAGTTTGGCTTTCCTTTCATGTTGGATAAGTATTGATAACAATATCTCCTTTTCTTCAGAAAGGCAATCATTATTACTGATAATTGCCAACTAAATTCATTATTCTGTGTGGTATCCCTTGAGATAAGTACACAAAAAGGACCTATTAATTGCCACATATGGTGTTCATCCGGTTTGCAAAATGGGCTTCAAACACAACAACAAAGGAAGTTCACTTATATAAGAAATATCCACTTATAAAGAATAATATTAGCCTTGATCAAGCACCTTAATATGTTGCACTTATAATGATGTACGTAAAGGTTTGTGAAAACAATAACAGCTACTTGGTTCAAACAGATAATGCCAGCTCCAAACACATCATCTTACATATGAGAGTTAATATATGAAAAACTAATAACATTCCAGCTATTTGGTTCAAAAGTAGATTCAGTTCATCTCCTGAAAAAATGCCTTTATCCTCTCATCACTTATTAGTCAACATTAATATATGCAGTATGATCACTACATATCCACCATTTGAGTTTCTCATGCAATCAAATAATTATGCCAGAGGATTTTAGATACGGTAGGATAAATGGATGCTTCCACACCATGACCCAAATGAAATACAAATTACAAACTGGATGTCAATATTTGTTGGATATGGCTAGGTTATGCATTGTATATTTATTTTAATTTTTAAGTATAACCTTTTTTTATTTAAGAGGGGCTTCAGTTACTTTCTGGATGTGCTAAGGATACTTACAATGCCACAAGGCTGCTATCAACTTATTAGGAAACATGGGATCATACCAAACGTAA
Organism: Metroxylon sagu; assembly: GCA_017589505.3. NCBI lineage: Eukaryota > Viridiplantae > Streptophyta > Magnoliopsida > Arecales > Arecaceae > Metroxylon > Metroxylon sagu. The sequence continues at coordinate 317,935 of JACVBY030000571.1, read as the reverse complement.
CACAATAATCAAGATGAGAGTATTACAATTTTAAAGGGGGAAAAGAAAAACCTAGAATTAAGTCAGAGGAAATGAAACTAAGTATCAAATGATCCCTGAACAAAAGAACAACACAGTGTGGAATGCATCAAAATTGAGACAACACAAAACACCATTTTTTGTCACAAACTTGAGAATGGATTTCATAAATTCAAGAAATAATGATGATATGATATTACTATCACTGGAAGATGCATTACCTGTGAAACTCATTGGGAGTAATATGGAAACTGATCTGTTATATAAACATGAAAGGGAAATCAAGGAAAACTAAAAACCTTAATGCTGAAAATTTCATGAGAACAAGAAATGCGGTGTCCATCTAGGGAAAAAAGTGAGGGAATCTGAAAATAAAAAGAGAGAGTAGAAGAGAAGATATGGAGTGTCTCTACTTCAACTGAAGTTAGATCTTGCTAAAGGTAAAGAGGGTTGCATACTCTTTTTATACAGATGAATGCACATGCATGCACACAAGGTCTTGCAGCAGCATACCCCACCATAATGTTCACAAATATCAATGGCTCCCTACAGATGTCACTCTATATAAGAATTTCCTACACAGGTCATTCTCTACAAACCAATTGCTGGATCCTCCTATATTTCTCATTTTCACAAGTATACAAATTACCTCGTCAGATGAGCTTCCACATGTGGGGTTAATTTCTTTTTTATGTCAACTTGTCATCCATGCACAGAATGTTCACTACTGATTTATAGTTTGGGACCACAGTAATCTTAAAAAAGATGGACTTAAGTCTTAGAATTTTACATCTCCTATAGTAAATATGATTTCAGAGTTCTGTGTAATTGTGAATATCCTTCTGGAAGGTTCCAAGATCTAAGGGATACCTGGCTCACCAGAGCAAAATTTATGTCATTATCCCACCTGGGGAGCTCTTCACTGTTGTTATTTATTTTTTCTTTTTTCCCTTTTTGGTATCTTTATTCATAGGTTGCCATTAGCCCACACCTTATTGTCTTTATAGGAGGATGTTGAAGAATTACACTTTGTCCGCTTCTCTACGCACACCTTTGACATCCATTTTAGGGCAGTAAAAAAAAAGTCAGGCAAAAACATAATCGCAATGAAATTAGAAAGATGTACAGAATCAACCATCCATGTTTACTGCAGTAAAAGGCCACTATCTTCGTTCATATAAATATAGATGGTACCATCATATACATATGACCTTGACATCCATGTAAAGCAATGATAGCTGAACAACCAGGTCTTAACATAATATGATGTCAATATTGTGCCGCATGTAGCTTCAAAAAAAGTCTGAATGTTTACCCAACATACAAGTGCAATCTCTGTACATAAGCATATCCTCTAAAATCAATTAGTTTTCACATCTAAGCTCCCTATGAACTTTTGCTCAAAACATTGTATCATAAACTTGCATAATATTGTGATGCACAGATGCAGCATCCATGCCCCAAATTCTAGGGAAAAATCAAGCATGTTTCATAGTTTTTATTTGTTTCACATTATTATTGTTCCATATAAATCACCGGTCATAATCGATTTCATTTGTGTCACCTATATTTAATGCCAGACCGTCTAATGTATGTAGCTTCCAGAATATCTTAACTGTCTATATTATAAGTGAAAAAAGTAGGAAAACATTAACAAAGCCAATCATATTCTTCATATGCCTTTTTTTTTGTGTGTGTACACGCATGAGAGAGGGGTGGGTGGGAGATCCACTGCTATATTTACCCAGATCCAAATACTGGGAGATGCACTACCCAAATATTAAACATGGAATCTCTAGTTTCTTGGCACAGGGCTGTGACCACTCAGCCAAGCCCCAGAGGTCACTCCTAAGACACTTTAAAAAACCATGCATAAAATCAAGAGAAACCAAAAAGATGAGGAGACATTGTCGTTACTGAAAAGGGATTACATGATTCCCGCTACTTGGATAATATCCAATATAGGAGTGGAGAAAAGCAATTGAAACCCAGCTAGAAATAGGAATTATCTAGCCTAATTATAGTACCTAAAAATCTTCTCATCGAAACCTGAAGGTGAGAGTGGTTTTTCACGTGTGATGTCAATGTCATTCATCAGTCACAGGTTTCATTTGATTCCTCCAATGCTGAAATTAAGAGAAACACTTCTGATAACCCTTAGTTGCAGATTTAAATCCATCAACCAAGGTTTCAGTCATTGGCCCCTAATCACTGAACCTGGAATACCAATATATTTAAAATTCTAAATATCTAAAAGGCAACCCTAACATCCTTGCAACAGGCATTGCAAGCTTAAGAAACTCTTGAATCACAAATTCAATACATTGTGGGCCTGTTTAGTTCGTGGGAATGGCTCTGTAGAATAAATAGAATTAAAACTCAATTCCGATTCTATCTAGTATCAGAATAACGTATTGAAATGTATTTAAAATTTGTATTCTCCATCAAAAATTATAAATCCATTTAAAAATGGATTGTTTATCAACACCACCCACCACCCCCCCTCCACCATGCACTGCCATCTTCATCCAGTTCTCGCTGGATTCCGGTGAGTTGTGGCTGAACCTACCCGATATTTTTAGCAAAATTATTTTTTCTTTTTCTCATGGTTAATTCGATTTTACAACAGATCCTGTTGTGATATACCCATCTCAAATCTAGCCTACCCAAGCTTCTGATTTTGATTCCAATTCCCATGAAAACTAAACAAATCCAATAAAATTCGATTTCAGTTCCGAATCCATTTCTAGCACAGAACTAAACGCGTGAGAATTTAATGGTGCAACGTAGCAATGTATCTCTGAGGCAGATTTTGGTGACAACTGCCAAGCAAACACAAATCCTGCAGTTTCACCACCATTTTACTGTGCCTACTAAATTGTGCGTTCATAACTCAATGAAAAACAGTTGCATCCAGGAATGCAAGAATCTAAATACCAGTTCAGATCCTAGGTGACTTCAATAATTGAATCGAGAAAAGGATTTAACCTTCCTTGAACTCAGAATGCAATCAAAATCATGCCTTTTTTTTCTTGTCACCGTGCCAGAAACTAAATTGAACAAGATCAAGCAGATATTGGGAAGCAACAACAATACTCAACACTAGAGCGTTAAAAACAACATAAAAACTCAAAAAGCAGTGAAAATTAAATCATCGGATCATTACGCTAAATGCAAAGCCAAGCACACAGCAAAAATTCAACCATTGAACGCGACCACCTAGATTCAAACTCAAACGCCAGCAGGAAACAAAATGGGAACGGATCCGAGACCGACAGAGAACCAGAACCGGATCGGGGGTCGAGGGTTTGGGAGGAGGTACCTCTCTTGGCCGGCGGTGTCCCAGATCTGGGCCTTGACGCTCTTGTGCTGGATGACGAGAGTCCGTGTCTGGAATTCGACCCCGATAGTGGACTTCGAGTCGAGGGTGAACTCGTTGCGGGCGAAGCGGGCCAGGATCTGGGACTTCCCCACCGCCGAGTCTCCGATGAGCACGACCTTGAACACGTAGTCGATCATCTCACCACCCGCCGCCATCACCGCCTTCCGCCGCCGCCGCCGCCCCGCACCACGAAAGTAAGAAGAGAGGAGTGGACACAGCGAGAGCAGCGGAAGAGAGTGACCAGATCCCGCTTAGGGCTCGCCCTCTGGTCTCTCGCTGGCGAGCGTTGATTCGATGGAGATGACCTCGTAGATCGGAAGCGGACCGGACGCTTGAACGTAGGAGATTTAAAGGACGAAAAATACGCATACGGATACGGGTTGTCGCTGGACGCGCGGTACCGATATCATCGAAATCCGATAACCCGCTATTCCAAGTGAAGTACTCTAACCACGTCTAAGCTCTTTGTCATGCAAATGAGCCAAGCATGATTGAGCGGATATGATCAAGCTCAGGTTAAAAATAATTTTGAGCTTGAAATGCTTGCTAAATCTTGATTTGCTTACCATTTTTTAATCTTAATTCAAGCTTAATTTTAAATCAAGTTGAACATGAGTTTAAACAAGCAACTTGTAAATCCTTAATCAAGCTTGAATTAAGTTGAGTTCAAGCTTGAATTAAAGTTTGGTTTGAATTAATATTTTTATATATTTCAATATTAAATAAATAATTCCATAAAATTCTTAATTATAAAGTAGAACTTTAGATAAAATATTAAAAAAATATTATTCACAATTCTGCTCTAAAAAAAACCTGAGCCGGAGTGGGTTGGCTCCGTTAAAGATCAATTCATTTAGTTACAAACTAAGCTTGTTCTAGGCTACGCGCGCTGGACTTGAGTTGTTTATTTATTGTGCCATTCTTGTATAATTTGATGCTTTAAATCAAGGAACTTATCTTATAAAAACTTCAAATTAAACAAATAATCTTACCGGTCTATGTATCCTTACATTCAAATGTTGGTTGATCTGGTTCAAATTAGGTTTCACCATTTTCGATCCAAAATATGTTTATTGTGCCGAATCTAAACATGTATTCATTTAAAACTTTATAACTACACCTAATTTTGGATCCCAAAAAGGTTTAGATGTGCGGTTAAGTGTCAAGTAAAAATCTAGCATTCAATGAGCCAATTTATTTATTTTTATCTTCTTTAAAATATTGAATGCACTGATAATGTTACCCTATTAATGTGCAATATCTAAATAGAAGGGATTTAAAATATTTATTTAAAAGGAACTTTTATTAGGAGTGGTAATTTATGCTGTAACTCATCAACTTATCCATTTTAAGCAGTTTCAGATTTGATACAACTGGTTATGAGTAATAAAATTTGTCTTTGATTCAATTAACTCTTTTTAACCCATTTAATAATTAGGCTAGACCACAATCCAACTCATTTAATCCATTTGAAACCTCTTTAATTCATTTAACCTATCCTACTTAATCAATTTTAAATCTATTTAATTTAATAAAAATCTTCTTAATCTATTTAATATGTTTATCTTAATTTAATCGATTTAATAAATAATTTATATCAGATTGAATTTAGATTTGATTTTTTACCTACTTAATAAATAGGCCAGATAAAGATTAACAATGTTTTAATCCAACCAGCATTAAACTTGACCTACATATAAATTAACCTAAGCTGATTGCCATCCTTGGTTTCAATTTAACCATTAATTTTTAATCTATAAGCCTATACAAATAAAGGCACTGAGAATAAAAAATATCTTATAATAATTTAGTATAAAATAAAAAAAAATCATAATGAATGGCATGGATAAAAATTTATTTCTATTATTAAATCAGTTTTTAGATGTTTGGATATTGTATAGTATATCGTAGAGGGTATTTTTAGCAATTGGGACCTCACTAATTCATATCTATATACATTGTAATATAAAAAATGATCTTCTAGCATGGATTATATATAAAATTGCAAAGTGAATAGTATAAAGAAATTATTTTTTTGGAAAAAAAAGAAATGACTACCTATTTTTCTTTTAAATTTACTAATTAATGTTTTACTGGTATTTTTCTTTTATTCATCATCTTTATCTTCCTTAAATTTTCTCTTCATATTCTCTATTATTTAGATTGAAGAAATATTTATTTAGACTAATAAAGAAATATCTAAAGTTGATGTAAAAATGTGCTTCGAAATACATAACTCGAAGAGCTACCATCATCTCAACACTTTTTTTTCTTCTTCTCTTCATTTTTATTAAAAATAAAGAAATTCTCACGTGAGGAGAGTAGTTGGGATCGAGGAAAGCGACACCCTCGACATGGATCATGGCATTGTCAAATATTACTTATTAATTATAATATTATTTTATATCTCAAATTCATCAAGATTTGTGAAACACATCATCTTATTTTTATTATTCATTACTTCTATTCTAATAATAAATAATAAGCTAACCTATATTTTTATCATCAAACTTTACTTAAAATATATTTTAATTCTTTGATTTTTAATTATTATAATTTAGTTCTTTATATTTTTAAAATATTACATCTTTTACATTTTTTTTACGTTACATAAGATTAGTTAAAATTTATGACATATCATTATAATATGAATACAGACTAATTGATAAAATGGTACATCAATTTTAAGTAATCCCATAAATGGCAGAGATATTAAATAGAATAGATGATCCATAACATGGTAAGCTAGATGTGCCAGGTTCCTTACTCATAATCTAACACGGATAAAAAACAAATGGACCGAACAAGACACGACAAGCATTAATGAACCCAATTTATAGTAAAAAATATTTAAAAAATAATAATAATAATAATTAAAAAAAAAAGGTTAAATTGCACTGGCCAGCTGGTAAGATGGGCTGCTATAACGGATCAGTATAGCAAGTCAGCTCATGGGTCAGACTCGACATGGCCTTCCCCAACTTGACCCTAAGCTTATGGGATAGGTCAACACGATCCGTAACAATCCGACAGGCTGCAGCTTATGCAGGCAAAACTGGAGGCCATGCTAATCCGAAATGATCCGTTTAATATCGTGTTAGAACATTAGAAATGTAATAATTTTTAAAATATATACTAAATCGTAATAACTTAAAATTTACGGATCAAAAATGAATAACAAGTGAAAATTCGAGGAGTAAAAGCATACTTTCGTTTAAATAATAACGTATACTGTTATGCAACGCAACCATGCATTATTGGCTCTTTAATCTTTCTTTGACCCCAACTAACAGCCTGTTGCATGTTATACGTACGTGCTTACGGGTTGATGTCGTTTGGAAGCATGCTAGCGAACAAGTAACGTCGAATTCGCACGAGACCAGAGCACATCAACCACCAACCCCCATCCAGATACATAAAACGCGTTCTATCACTGCGACAACCTGCATCGCAGCAAACAAGGCAGCTATATTTTATAAATAAAAAACCTTCAAGCAGTTAGACCACCTAAAATCTCATATACCCCTCTACGCATTGACTTCTACGATCATGGGATCTCTCTTTGTTTATAGCAGAAAACCTTCTCAGCCCTATAGCTTTACGATGCGTGTAATACATTGCTTCGCCAACTTCCATTAATTTATACGTCACCACAAGATTCACCTCCCTTGATGGCAGAGCATGAAATCAACCAATATATATTGGATAAGCTAATTGTGGACGAACGCAGTGGAGATTTGCATCATGTTGTAAAGATCAGTTAGAAAGAGAATGGATTGGTCGAACAGTGATAACATCCAGTCCCACTAACATGAAAGAAATAATTCCAAACCCACACTGAACGTAAGACCTTGGCGACGTTTTTCTCCTCCTTCCCTTGAGGATAATGGTCAGACCATCACTTGCTTAAACTCTTAATCGATGCATCAATCGCCCTATCAAAATTGGACTAGGTCCATTGTATTTGTATATAGCCAAACCAACCTTACAGCACAAAAGCAGTAAAAGATACATTACATGGCCACCATTTTAAGCTTCTCGAGTAATAATTTTGAACTTAAGCATATATGTTTTAAAAAAAAATCAAAAATTAGCCACCACAATTTAGAAAATAAGAGAGACAAAATACATGAACGAAGGGAAAAAGCATCAATATTTTTTGTTTACTTATAAATTCTAAAATGAGTTCAATGGATTGGAATATAGATGAGAGATGGATAATTTTTTTTAAGAAAAATAGAGGCATATAAAAAAAAGAAAAGAATGCAAAAATCATATACCTAAGTTTTTTATGAAAAACTAAAACAGTAACCTCATTAAAAAAATTTGAAACACTCAATTTAATATAAAATATATTTTTATTTAATAGTATTAGTGAGGCACCTAAACTTTCTTTCTTTCTTTCTTGTATGTAAATAATAAATAAAATTATATAAATATAAGCACAAAACATCAAAATTTAATATAAAAAATTCTTTAATTTAAAATAAAAAAATTATAAAAATCAGATAAAAAAATTTTATTATTGAGATTACTTCCGAAACATTACCCGAAAAAAAAAAATATTTTCTTACCCAATATTAAAATAGAAGAAAAAAATTCAAATTAAAATTTAAAAAATACCTATCAAACCATTAAACATAATAAACATCTTAATTTTTTCTTTGGCCCTCCTGTTTCTTCTAATTTTTTTTTAAAAAAATTATTTAATTTTATTATTTTATTAGATTATGAGCCGTATAAAAGCAGAATGGGCTCCCATGGAAAAAAAAGGACCAACCCAACAGTCCATCAAATATAACATAGATAATTTTACAAAGATGCTGGTGCGCACCGGTTCAAAATTAAACATCAAAATCTTAATTCCATTCCACGCAAAGGGCTTCATACTCGCATGTCCAAAGGCTTTACGTCGAGCAAACACGCAAAAAGGGTACAACGTAGCGTAACAAGCAAACTAGCAGACACTCACTCTCCTCTCACTCGATCTGGACCTGGAGCACGTCCTTGCGCTCCTCGTCCTTCACCTTGGGCACCACCACCTTGAGCACCCCGTTCTTCATCTCCGCCCTGATCCCGTCCAACTTGTACAAATTGGGGGGCAGATCGATCCGGGTGCCGTACCTCCTCCGCCCGGGCCTACCACCCTCCTCCGCTTCGCCCTCCCCCTCCGCTTCGCCGCCCTCGCCCTTTATCACCAGCGTGTTCTGCTCCAACGTAACACTCACGTCCTCCTTCCCCAGCCCCGGCATGTCGATCCTCAGGTGCAGCGCGTCCTCGTCCTCCCTCGCGTCCCACCCCAGCCGCATCCCCATCCCGGCCGCCGCCAGCGGCCTCTCCAGCATCTGGTCCATCAGGTTCAACACCTGGCTCAGACTCCGCGCCGGATTGAACGGACTCAACGCATCTGGAACCCAAAATTCGAGACAATTAATTACACAAAATTAATTGACCCAGCGATCGGAAACAGGGATGAGGAGTACCGGAGAGGAAGCCGGGAAAGAGATCGCCGCGGCGTCTGGGGGGGATAGGGGAGTCGTCGGCGCGGCGGTCGACGTCGAGGGTTTTTGGAGCTTCGCGAATCTCGGTGGAGAAGGATCGCACGGCGGCGGCGGAGCGGATGCGGAAGGAGCGGAGATTATTGAGGAGCTTGAACGCAGGGGAGGCGATCATGGCGGCCATGGCGAGGCTTTTCTTATCGCGCAATGGAGGAACAAATGGGGGAAAGAATATAAGAAGGGCGGGGGGGAGAGATTTCTCTGGAAAAAGGCGGCGGTGCCGAAGCCTCCAGAAGGGTGGGAGGAAGCGAAGCGAGAGTTCTAGAGCAGCGCTGGGCGATTATACGTGGCGAGAAGTAGTGGAGCCACGCACGTGTTTCAACGAGCGTCTGATTAAGCTCCGACGAGGATGAAAGGAGGACCGCATGATTGGCGCACGCTTCCGCGTAGGAGTGAAGGTAGCAGCAGGCAACGGTATTCATCTCCATCAAGCACCGTTCAAAAGGATTAAGACATTTAAGTAGATGATTCATGTTGCCCTGCATGTCCTTGCAACGACGCTAATACGAAGGTTTGGATCTTGGACGTATCGTGACCGCACTCACAAATACGATGTTCGGGAATAATTGGATCATATCAAAAAATTTGAAATAAAAAAAATATAAATTCAATTAAATTTGGGACTAGCTATTGAATTCTCCAATGCGCGATACTTATAAGCAAATGGGACGCCTTTGCATTTGGAGGGATCCCTCATAGACCTATTCTCCTTTTTCGGATGCCCTCATAAATAGGTCAATTGAAAAATTAAATTATATAAATTTTCATACGGAGAAGAAAAATATTCTATGTATTAATTCATGAGAGAACCTATTACACCATCATTTTATCCAAGCCACAGAGACTAATGAAAATAGCATAACTGCATTGGAATTAAAAGAAAAGTGGGAAGAGGACAATACTTTGGCTAAAGACTTCATTTTTGTAAGCATGCAGGATGATTTAATTTTTCTTTATGAAAAATATGATACTATTAAAGAGATTTTGGATGCTTTTAAAGGCAAGTATAGCCCAACTTCTAACATTCACGTACAATCACTGCTAGATAAATATAATGGAACGAAGATGTGAGAAAGCACCGAAGTGGTTGAGTGCATCTATGAAATGGAGTTGATTGCCATAAAACTCCCCCCATACTCTTTCTAATAAAATGCAGGTGACTTCTAACCTAATTAGCATTCTGAATTCCTGGATTACATGATCACTTCTTTAACATTTGGGGGAAAGAATTTCACCAACAACATCTTGCTGGCCTTATTTGGTATTAGAAGAAGAACGAAATGATAAAAAGAGGAAGGAACACAATAGTAAAGGCTTGCTCCTTACCAAAGAGTCTCATCAACTAAACAAGAGACAGAAGCATTGGAAAATCCACAAAGGCAAAGGCAAGTGATTCAAGAGAATCATCAATAAAATCAAGGGTGCATGCTACATATATATAGAGAAAAGGGGGCATTATAAAGTTAAATGCCGGAAGCAACAGGATCAGTGACATAATAAAGAGAAGAAAATCATCTTTACTGTAACAGAGGTTATGTTGGCAAATCCAATGGGCCATCATTGGTAGATTAATTCAGGTTCAGCCAAGCGTGTGGCAAAGAGCCGAGATGGTTTCATCACTTTTAAAGAAAAGGCACTTGGAGAGCATCGGATTTATATGGGCAATAACACATGCTATGATGTGTTGGGTGAAGGATCTTGTAAAGTGACTATGGAAAGACATGTAAAGTACTTAGTGATGTCTTATATGCGCTTATCATTATCCTTAAGGATAATGATCTAAGGTCACCCTTTTGCACTATTATTGAACTAAAATCTATAAACCAAAATATCCTTTATTTGTAATAAATATATTATGATAGCAATAATTAATATATAATATAATATATAAAATTAATATGTTAAATTATTATATTATTATATTATTATATTATTATACTACATTATAATATAATATCAATATAATAATATTATATTATATTTATATTAAAAATCTTTTATTTATAATATACTAAATAAGATATAATATATATTATTATTTTTTATATTATATTTTAAATTATTATATATATTATATTATATTATGCTATCTTATATTATAATTTATCCATTATAATATAATATAATATAATATGTTGTACTATATTATATTATAAATAATATTATAAGAGGTAGACTTAGCTAAATTCGAATGTAGCCAAGTTTACCTCATATTATAATATTATATAATGTTAGTTTATAATACATGATATGATTTAATATATTATATGATATTATATTATATATGTTATAGTAATAGAATATAAATATAATAGGATTAATTTTACTTAGCTCTCCTGAAATAGGGGTATTTGCACTTTCCTCTCTAACACTAAAAAAAATTTGCAATTAACTTTTCAATTTCGATTTGAATTGTAATTGACCCTGCCATTTAAATTGGGCGTTAAAAAAAGAAACGAAAAAGTAGTCACATGAATATCGCGTGACTACTAAAGATGCCAAATTTTCATAATAAATAATCTGATAAAGAGCCACAATATCTATCTTTTAAAGAAAATAGTCTTAATTAAGGATAGAACTATCTTTTACTTTTTTAGGCATGCCAAATGATTTTTGTAATAGTCACGTGACAGACACATGTCCACTTCTCTATTGCTTTTAATCTCAGATTTAAATGGTAAGGACTAATTGCAACTAAAATCAAAATTGAAGGATTAATTGTAAATTTTTTTAGTTTAGGAATGTATGTGCATCTATCTCATAGTTAAGAAGGATTAAGTGGAATTAAACCATATAATATGGATAATTTAGGTATTTTATAATTAGTAATATCGGATTTTCATAGAAAACTAAATATGATGATGTTAGATCACATATTATTGTAATATATCATAGCATACATAACGATTTTTGATCACTAAGTATTAGATCACTTTAGAATTAGGATCATCAGTAATTCAAAAATATCATATGATCTCAAAATGATCACCAAATGCACCCATAAAGTCACCTATGTACAATTAGAAGAATAATAATATAGAGTATATTTGTCGTTTACTCTATACCTGTTTCAGTTGAAATATCCAAATGCTCCCTTTCGTGCCCGATTGCTGTCTATTATGTTCATTTCTAATGGTTGATGCCGAGAGTCGAGAGACATGATTTGAAGGAACGAATATGATGAGGATCGCAATGGATCGGCATTTGCTGCGGACCGTGGAGTTCGATGGATCAACTTGAATACCCGAGCCGATCTTTTCAAAATATTTGCTACACACGTAATTCAGTGTACCTGCGAGCGGGACTGCAAGGCTTTTATTTTATTTTTTTTCAAGGATCTTCCACCTAACACGACTGGAAGACGGGATCCACCGCGTGCTGAGGCCATCGAGGGCGCCTGGTGAGTGAGATGTTTCCACCAAACCGCGGCTCATGACGATGAAAGCTCAATTTCTAGACGAAGGATAGGGCATGAAGTCATAAATCATAACCAGTTACACCACGTATTCACCAGATATCTCAAATAGGTACATGTTATGTCCTCAAATTTCCGTCACCTAAAATTTAAACATATATGCTCTTTATCTTTTTAATCACTAAAATAATTTTCTATTGATTATTATTCGTTATCTTGAATAACAGTATTTTTAATGGTCTCTATCCCGTCTCGTAATGTTATTGAGATAAATAATATTCAAATATGATGGTTATTATTTTTCATCATTTTCTGTTATAACATATCACCATAACATAAATAATGGATATTATTTCACTCATACCTTTTTCAAATAAAATATTTTATTAAAATAATTTACTATACATCAAAACTCCCTCCAAGAGAAATTGCAAGATCATAACAATAAAATTATTTTTTTCTAATAAAGAAGTGAAGGAAAAGATGGAAAATACATATCACATGCTAGCTTTCAGAGCCCAACCACCGAATGACAGCAGCCATTCTGTTGCTCTTATTGTCATATCCATAGACCGAAACCCAACCGTCTAGATCACTCGTACACACAGAAAGTGCATTGCCTGATATATATGTATATATATATAAGCACAAATAATTTATAGCAGGCTCAACCACCAACAAATGAAGCTAAAAATAAACCCCCTCATCAAAATGGCAAGGGGGGCAGAGAGCTCAAATTGTTGGAGCTCGGCGAGCGGATCCTCCTCTTCCTGAGACGCTCTGCAATGATGAAGGCAAGCTCCAGCGCCTGGGATGCGTTAAGCCTTGGGTCACAGTGGGTGTGGTAGCGTGAGCCCAGGTCATCGAAGGTCACGGTCCGAGAGCCACCAATGCACTCCGTCACGTTCTGCCCCGTCATCTCCAGATGAATGCCTCCAGGGTGGCTCCCTTCCTGGTCATGCACATCAAAGAACGCTCGCACCTCCGCCTGCCAAGAAGGAAGACAGCACAGCACAATCACTAACAATAAGGCAACTGATTTTCATGTCATCAATATCAATAGCATTTTGTGAAAAGTGATGTATAGCATCCTAACTCCAAGTGATTAGGATTCACCGGATCTCAAACCCTTTTTTTTACAAGTTTTTCCATCTTATACCTCAACAACTTTAATTGTGGACCCCAGAAATGCAAGAGGGAATACAAACGTGCCCCTAAAAGTCCACATCAAATTTTGATGACTGACATAGAGTCAATTATGGTGAGGTGATGAAGAATTAGGGTTTTATAATAAAGAGAGACTAAGAAATGAGTGGCACGTCCAAGTTTATATCACCAGAAACAATTCTAAACAAACATCATTCCTTGTTAGTGCCCTGAAATTTTAACTTGTGTTTGACATCCTGTTACTTTTTTTTTAAAAAAAAAATTATTTATACTTTTTTTACATTTCTAACGATAAAAACATGTTTGATAATTATTTTGTTTTTTATTTTTTACAATCTTAACAATATGAACATGTTGGATAGTTACTGCTATGTTTTATTTTTTATGACAGAAAATATTTTTAAAAATTTATTTTTTCAAAAAATTATTGTAGTTTCCAAAAAGTTACTTAAAAAAAAAATAGAAGTAAAAATTTTCACTTCTACTTTTTTTTTTTTCAAAAATAGTTAAAGTTATTTTTAAAATAAAAAATAAAAATAATATAACTAAACATATTTTTTTTATTGGATGTCATGTTTATATTTTAAAAATAAAAAATAGGAAAAAAAATGATACCAAACAGGCCAAATTTATGGGGAGCCTCCCCAGTCAACCTCGTAGCTCTTCAATGCTAAACAAAAGTTAATTTTGAATTTTCAACGCTGTTTATGAGGACTGATATTTGATTTAACTTTTTTTTTTTCTTTAAATCTAATTTAGATACAGGTAGATAATGACATTTAGAAAAATAAACCATCTTCGATGGTCCTTTACACCAACTACAGCTCGTATGTTCGCTCCCAGTTGACAGCTAAGCATGTGATATGCTATAGATTGACTGACCAAATCCGAAAAGATGCCACTAGATTATGAATGTCGAAGTAGAGGAATCTTAACTACTCTTATGCAAAAGAAAAGGATGATGCCTGGGCCAGCCTTTTATATCAATGAATAAACAGGGAACCCACATCAAACAACTTAATAATGTCATTTAATATAGATTAATATCACCCACACCAACCTTCACACCGAATTCCAGGACCACACCAACCACGCTACTATGACATTTTTTGATAACTATTTTAGCGGGCAGTGAGAAGATGGATATCATTATCAATTATACCATTTCACCTAACATACTTCGTCACAATTTCTGGGTTCCTGTCTCTGTTCCTCACAGAAAGGTACTTTAGCATGACGAATTAAATACTCTCTTTGATAGCTTTCTGCTTGTGGTCGAGTGAATGGAGATACTCAAACCTTAAGAAGTGTCGTCATCATTTTACTCAAGAATCAAAATAATTCTACACCAAGATTTCTCGGTATTGTCGATTAACTAATCTAGGGTTGCCTGCTCTCCTTTTTCTCTCTTCATATTAAATTTTTATGTTCTAAAGTAATAAATGGTGACTTTCCAGCAAACCCTTGCTCCATATGAAGTCAACAGCTTCCGCACCCAACTATTTAATGGAGCAAAAAAAAACCCAAAGTCCCCCATGTTCACAATAAGGGAATTGTGAAAGCTGTCAAGGTTGAAAGAATAATGTGAAAGCTGTCATGCTCCATCACCATTGTGAAAGCTCCAAGGGAATTGTTGACCAATCAATTATGTATTAATTCATGGTTGAAAGAATAAAATTAGAATGAACCCTAACAAGGAAACTCTTCAAAATAGAAATGAACAAAAGAGGCTTTCTGATGGATCTTGTTGCTGTGAGGTGCTACAGAGCTACAGACTACCATATCAAAAGGCAGCTTTAGTTCAGATCATTAACGTTTCACAAATAGCTAGAATTAAAGCTAGAATTAAAATATTAAATTCATAGTAAATCCAGGATATGATGAATGTAAGAATTAACCGAGGCGGAAGAGGACATTCACCATCTAAACTGTTGATATATCTATATCTATATCTATATACAGGACAATCCTATACTATAATATTTAAGAACTCGGTTGAGACGATTTTAAAAAATGAAATGCAATATGCTTAAGAGTATTGAATAAAATGATAATTGAAAGGGAAGCTGCACCTACCCGGATGGCATCGAAAGCTCTAGTCTTGAGGCCACAAGGGGCCTTGATGGTGTTGCCATGCATGGGATCGCTGACCCAGGTGACTATCTGGCCTGCCCCACGAACTGCCCGGATGAGGTGGGGAAGCTTCACCCTCATGTTCTCAGCCCCCATCCTCGTAATTATTGTGATCCTCCCTGGCTTGTTACGGGGGTTCAGTATTTCTATCAGCTTCACCAGCTCCCTCGGGTCCATCTTATCGCTTACCTGCGTCAATTCATCCATCAAAGCACAATCTTTAGTATCCACACCATCACATACTAACTGGAGTTTCATTGGAGGGAAAGAAATTAAACGAGCTTTTGCAGCTACCTTGATGCCAAGTGGATTGGCAATGCCGCGGAGGAACTCGACATGGGCTCCATCAAGCTGGCGAGTGCGCTCACCGACCCAGAGGAAGTGGGCAGAGCAGTCATAAAAGAGGCCAGAGGTAGAATCCTCACGAGTGAGGGCCTGTTCGTAAGGGAGGAGGAGACACTCATGCGAGGTCCAGAACTCGGTCGTTGTCATGATAGGGTGGTCTACTGTCAGCCCGGATGCTGACATAAATCCCAGTGCCTCATCCACTCGGTGGGCAAGCTCTCGGTACCTGTGATTTCATTCCCACCAAAGCAACAGGAGCAAGTTCTAGATTTTGGATTTGGATTTCAAAAAACTCCTGATGGTAACTAGAAAAGGTCTCAGTCTTCACTTTAGTAGTTGACTATTCAACCGCAGAATTCGGTTGTCTTTCTCCCCGAATTAGGAGGAAAGTCACACAATCCATATTTTCTTTTTCTTTGTAGGCTGTTGAAGGAAAATCTCTCTCTTTTTCAGTTGAGACACTTTCTAGTCTAGGCGATTGCACTCCTTACCTTGGGTATATATATATATATATATATATATTCCAAAATTGTGACAAATCAGAACGAACAAAGCAAAAGGATATTCTAAGACTGACAGCTCCAAACATTCTAGAGGAAAAATATAATAATGTCATGCAGTAAACAACAACAAGCCACATGGCAGAGTGAAATTGACGTGGATATATTTTATATTTCTAGATGTCACAATTTCCTGGTTATAAATTACGGAAGTCAATTTGGTATTTGTCGGTGCTGGATTTAATATATACCTAGAAAAATTTGTATATTTATTCATTATAAAATAAATGGAGCAACGCAACTTTATAGAAAAAAATTGAGACAAAATTAAGCATATTAAGTTCAGAAACGGTTTATTTGAAAACTCCAATTCTTCCTCCTTCTCATAAAAAAAAAAAAAGCATAGCCCGAGAAACCCATGAAATTCCGATTGCGGAGTAAGCAACTCAATATTAGTTAAGACTGGAAGGCCAAAAATAAATAAATAAATAAATAAGAATTCAAAGCTAATGTAGAAATATCCATCATTCCTACGGAAAAGAAACAGCACAACACCTATCAACGATTAATATACGAACAAAATAATAGTGACAACAAATCGCGACGTTGGAACACGACACAAAAAGCAAAACCAACACCAGACAAAATCCCAAATAAAGAAAGAAAGAAACGGCATTCTAATCGGTGGTGATGAAACGGATCCCTCGAGACCTAGATCGGTAGACTCACCGGTCGCCCTGCTCGTTGTGCTCGGTGAAGTCGAGATTCCAATGCGTCACCCGCTGCATCGCGGCGTACCCTCCGGTGGCGAAGGCCCGGAGAAGGTTAAGCGTCGCCGCCGCCTGGCAGTAGGCCCTGATCATCCTCTGGGGGTCCGGCACCCTCGACTTCTCGTCGAACGCGTCGCCGTTGATGTTATCCCCTCTATAGCTCGGGAGTTTCACCCCGTTCCGCTCCTCGAACGGCTCCGACCTCGGCTTCGCGAACTGGCCCGCCATCCGGCCCACCTGCGCCACCACCGGAGTCGGGCGATTAGGGCCCTAGATCCCGCCAATCCGGCAGCCCAGAATCCAGATCGGAGGCGAATGGAAGGGCATCTTACCTTGATGACGGGCATCTGGCCGCCGAACATGAGGACGGCGCCCATCTGGAGGATGATGCGGAAAGTGTCGCGGATGTTGTTGGCGTGGAACTCCTTGAAGCTCTCGGCGCAGTCGCCGCCCTGGAGGAGGAAGGCCTTGCCGACAGCGGCGTCGGCGAGGCGCTCCTCGAGGTGGCGAGCCTCGCCAGCGAACACGATCGGCGGGAAATTCTCCATCGTCCGGAGCACCGACTCCAGGTCCTTCTTATCCGGGTACTCTGGCAGCTGGAGCGCCTTCTTCGACTTCCAGCTGTCTAGAGACCACTTCACTGGCGCCTCCGTCGCAGGGGCGACGGCCGTAGCCGCCAGGGGCTTCTCGGCGACGGCCGGGTTCTTGGCGGGCTCCGCCGCGTGGACAGCAGAGATCGGGCGGGGGGCAGCGCGGCGGGGCTGGGCGGGGAGGAGGGAGGGGAAGCGGTGTTGTTGACCACTGGCGGCGGTGGAGGAGAGTTGGTGGAGAGGGTTGGTGGCGGAGAGAGTGGAGCTGCTCGCTAGGGCCATTTTCTTCTCTCTCTTCGTTCCTTTCCTCGTTCGTTTGTTTAGAACTAGAGAGAGAGAATGCCCTGAGGGATTCGAAGGGGAAGGTAAGGGCATTTTAAAGGGGCGGACTGGGAACGATATCAGGTAGGTTGGTGAGGTGGTAGTTGAGGAGGGGTATTTCGGGAATGGTGAAAATTATAAGATAAAAGTGAACTAGACCATACATAACCTACCGTCTAAGTTGATAAAATACTAATTATTGGCTAATGTTTTATGGTTAATGCACTGAATGCGTTCATTTGGTGAAGCCGATACGGGCGGCTTCGAGATGGAGCACCGTAGGCGGGTCTCTTTTTTCTTTTTTCTAGTTTTCGAGATTTTAATTTGAAGAAGGGTTGGTGGGAACACGTGCGACGGATGGGTGGTGTGAACAGAAGCAGGGGAATTTGGTGTGAGATGGTCACGTGTTCGTGGTGGTATTATGGCTCGCCATCTTTTCATAATTAATAAGAAAATAAGCAACAATGATAGTGAGAAAGAAGAATGACAATTGTGATGCGATTACAATGAACTTAAGGAAGAATGACAATTGCGATGTGATTACACTGAACTTAAAGCCATTTTATATATTGCGTGCCTACCAAAAGTATTATTATGAGTCTTTTTATTTTTTGAAACACTGAAATTAGAAAGATTGCCCTTTGGATGAGTTAGGATTTAGGCATGGCAGTTGATGAGGCAGGATAGATGGCATGTACGATATGTTTTCAATGAATCAGTGCGATTGATTAAACCATTGTCTCCGTTGATATACAGTTACTCAAAGTCCGAATAAAGCATATAATCTTTGTATATATATATTTTTAAATTTTTTTAAAAAATTAAATTTCAATCTTATTTAAAACTTTCATTCAATGCGTTTCATTTGATTTATAATTTTAAACTTACCTTTATTTGCAGCACTGAAGCAAAAAGCATTATAAAATAATGTTTTTTTTTAAAAATTTTTTATTTTGGCTAGAGCACTATAGCCTTTAACAGAAGCAATCAGAAATTCTATAAACATATGGGCACCAAATTATTTAGTTAATGAAGCAATAGTCTGTACCAATAATTGTGCCGTTGATTCGGTAGATGGTACCGAGTAAACATAAAAATGAGGATACAACCAACCTTGTCTTTGTTCGACGATAGGACATAGCTGACACGGCATCCTTTAAGCTAACACTTTAGTATGAAATATGATAACTATTTTATGATAAAATAACGAAAACTAGTTTGCAAATTATATTTATGGATTGTTATTTGATGAAGTAGAGTTTTTTTAATTATATAATAATAATCCTGATTCCTATTACCACGTAACTTATGTATGCAGCAGGATCAAACTAGTCCAGCCTACAAGTAGAACACGTGTACTAAGAGCATTGGTGTGGTTTTTAGATAGTTGAACTAGGAATAACTACTACCGCTGCGTCACGTGCCGTGCGAGTGATGTAGGGTGACGTTGTGGCGGTAGGATTCGTCTTTGGGTAGAATGCTTCTACGCATCATTGCCTTCTACGCAAATCATTTTGATGGGGAAAGGACGCGCTTCCAAGGACGTCGGGTTCCACCATATTATTGCTCCAAAAAATTTATTTTTCAAAAAAAGTTATGAAATATAATATTAATTTTTTCCTTCTTATCCACCGCTCCTGTACCATCATGTATTTATTTTGAGAACGATGCTGGCATTGAAATTTATTTATTTATTTATTTGCTTTCAAATGTCTTTTATGTGGATGATTATAATATGGCACATATATAATATATACAGAAATTTATTATTATATAATAAATTTATAAATTTATTATTACTAATATATATGGCACACATAGGAAATTTAATATAACATCTTATTAATAATAAATTCATTCTAGTGTTGGCTGGCCAATGATTCTCTTCTGTGCCCTATATATCTTTCTTGATTCTTTTTTAGATTTTCTTGTGGGTAGAAAGTTCTTATCATTACTCATTAAAATTTAGTAAAAAATGATCAAAAGTAGAAATACACAGATCGACCCACATTTGCTAAAAATGTGGTTAAAGAGCTTAGAGCGATCAAATGGAAAATGGAGAGTAGGGTATCGGATGAGAAGAGAATGAAAGGAGGGTACATTAGGTTATAGTAAACTAGAATGGATTTGTAATTCTAGATGAATTGTTTGAATTTCTCCTAGTAGATGGTTCAGATTCCAAGCAAAATCAAAATCATATTTTAATTCTATTTAAACAAGCATGCTTGAAATCAAAACCAGTAATTCTATTTCTGTTTGTAAAGGACAATTCTCGCAAAATAAATGAGACCTAAGTTCATCAAGTTGACAGCTTCTCGCATGATTTCTTTAATTTTATGTTAATGGTGAGCCTGTGAAATCAAATAGCTTTAAATAATAAAATAGTTAGACTATATTAAGGTTAATTTTGATGGCTCAATTTATCCTAAAACTTCTAGTGTAAGAGCAGTGATAAGAGACTATAAGAAACATATAATCCATGCATTAGTAATACCTTTATCAAATTCTTCGGTTCCTTTTACAGAATTGACAAGGGCTTGGTTCGAGTTAAAAGCAACTATGAAATTAAATTAAAATTCTAAAATCGTTCTAGAGAGCGATTCAACCACTGTTATAGCCTAAATTAATAGTTAATCAAATTGTAAACATCACTTTTTAAGGGGCATTCAATTTATTAGGTATTGAAATGAGGGAATGGAGTACTCACATATGTACAGAGAGTCAAACTATCACACTCTAAATTCGAGATGGATCTCAAACATAACAATCTGTTGCATACTTAGAAATAAATTTTCAGCATGCAAGGCGTCATATGCAGAGAAATAAAATCTTACCATTTTATCCAATTGGGAGGTAATAATACAATCTAAGCAAGTGATTGGTGGTTTGAGGTTTTTCTTTATCAAAGAGTTTCAATATATTTATTATTAACATTCTTACTTTGAAACTCTCTCTAATCAAAATTTTTATCCTATATGAAATTTATTCATCTATATATGGAATATATTTTTCTCTTAAAAATTGAATATATTACTTTTGTCTTAATTTTAAATTAAAATAAAACATGAAATTTTGTTTGGTAATAAGATTTTACAATGCATGATATTTGATAAGATTTACACTAAAAAATAAAAGTATCTACTAGTTTTAATAATATGTAATAAATTTTACATTTGAAATAATAGTAGAATGCTTATTACTGTCTTAGCTAATATCCACATCACACGTAAAATTCATGTAAAATTAAAAGCTACAATTATTAAGATGCCTATCCATCATTTAACAAATTTTACTAATATAGTCGTTGAATTAAGAAGACTTCTTTCGAGTGGTCTTCAGCAGGCCTATGGATTAGGCTTCGCAGGTCATTACGAGTGGGTCTGGTTGATACTCTATTTGAAGTCCAAGGATTATGTGGATTAGACTTTATAAGAAATAATTTAAGATGTACCTCATAAGGAATTGTCCGCTAGTTGTGTTGCTTCAATCTCACTACTTGATGCTTTGTTAAGCTGCAACACTCGGATTCCATCGCATGGAGTTATTGATCGAGCTAGTGGGGGAAGATGTTGTGGTGATGCTTTGCTACTTGAGAGGCGGTAAAGATTTTCCAAATCTCAAGTGCCCTGATTTCATAGGCCTCAGGGTGTAACTATTATCAATTATTTGGAGGATAGCCGAGGCATCAATGCTTCAGTTAGTCTTACCCCCCTACTATATATAAGGCAAGGAGTAGGGAGGTAAGCGCTATCAATCCCTACTCTCCTATATCTTTTGCTATGATTATAGGAAAGTCTTGTTCCAATCTCTATCACCTCCAAGTCATGATATGATAGCAAAAAGAGGAGATTCTGGAGCTTCATCAAGAGATTACGAGATTTTAGGGGGAGCTAACAATTGTCTTCGTTCGGATGGTTGAGGAACATCAATAGTCCAAAGCCTTTAATAGCACCTGGGTGTAGAGATCTTCGCCGTTGGTTTTGAATAGAGCTGGAACGGCATTCCATAGTTGCCTTAAGGCCTCACCTGAAGGAGGGAGGTAGAGGGAGGTAGGGGGAATGACGACAGTAAATGTAGAGGCAGATGAAACACCTCCTTTATTTCGTTTTCCACCTCTCCTCTCATCATCTCTTTTTTCTCCACCAATCTCTTTACTCCTTTTCTTTTTCTTTCATCCTTCTCTTCCTCTTCCTTCCCCATCATGGCTGCTCTAAATCTCTTATAGGTAGCCAAATGTTGGAGGTCGAGCGCGTACGCACATTCGTTGGGCCTTTCTTTAACATATAGTCAACTTTAGCCAAATGTAAAATATATGGTTAAATTGATTTCTTTAACATATAACAGTTTTAGGTTGCTTTCTAATTCATATGTAATGGTTTTGAACCGTCTTCTAATTCAATGAATAAAGGAATTACTTGTATTTCTCTTTTTCCTTTCCTGCCTTTTTTCTTCTTTTTTCTTTTTTTTAATTTTTTTTATACAAAGTAGACTCACTCACAGTAAGTATGCAGTCCTTTGGAGCTCAATGCTCTCCCATCAGGCTATCTGGACTAGTTAGCTTCTCAGCTAGGGCCTTCAAGGGGAGGACCTTGTCACCTTATCTTTCCTCTTAAGCATGGTAACATTACACTACCTTGCCATTATCTAATCACCTTTAAGCTCCCTAACTCTATGTATGGTTGAGAATTTCATGACGAGATGGTAGCTTCATGTTACAGCCTTATTGCATTAAGGCTAAGGCACCTCAAAATGGCACTATAAGCCGATGAGGCCTTTGCTAGAAGGAAGTCTAATATGATCGTGGCTTAGTAGGGTTCCTTTTCAGCCATCATTGGAAGGTTAATGGTCTTCTCAAGTAAAACTAAGCTCTTAGAGAAGCGAACTAGTGGGCTACCGAAGGCTTCAAGCAGTCTCTACTGATCTCTACCTCTTTAAGGCTTCAAAGTAGAGGATATCAGTTGAACTATAATTATCGACCATTGTCCTCTTTACATTTAGTTGGCAATGATCATAGAAACTACCAGTGCATTATCATGAGGGGTCTAGATCCTCTCAAGGTCGGCATTGAAGAAGAATATAATCTCCTGCATCTTATATCTTTTTGATGCCTCAATTGTATGCTATTGGGTGTATGCCTTTCTAGCCCAAGAGCTTTCTTCACTAGCTATGAATCCACTAAAAATCATGCCCACTCTTCCATCGATGGGTTATTAGACACCAAGAGTTGAGGTCAATCCCATAGTCCTTGCTCGTCAAGCAGGCTCTCAAAACCTTTTGGACACCTTTTAGGGTGATATGGGGTGATCTCAAGGTACTTGGATGATATGGCCTTCACCTCAATTCTCATAGATGGTGCCATTTTGATGGCATTAGATTATTCTTGAGGGACTTTAAGTACTAACAGGAGTGATGAGAAGGATAATAGCTAGAAACTAAGTAGACTTAGATTGTACCAATCTTATCGGAGAGGTGCTCCACATCCTAATCGATGCTCCTGCAAAAGCAAAAGAAAAGCATAAGAGGTGCTGAGGATTTTTTGACAGATGTTTCTGCAAAAGCAAAAGAAAAGCATAAGGAGTGCCGAGGACTGTTTGGCTATAGTCCGTTGACGCTCAAGATAGTGGAGGAGAATTGGGAGGCTAAGGGTAGCCCTTATAGCCATCCTATTTTTGAGAGGAGTAAAAATAGTACGAACAACAACAGATTGCGGTAGAGAAGATGCAAAATAGAAGGGGCGAAGGAACCTAGATGATGGGTGAGCAGAGAAGAGGAGTCTCTACCCCTTTTAGGGGGATTCTTTAGATTAACAGGCTTTGATTTTGGTACCTAAAACTGCTTTAGCAGATGGCATGTTTGGTTTAATGGTATGGTCAAGATTAAGACTGTTCTATCTATTGTAGGCTATACTCATAATGCAAAAATATGTATGAAGTAATTATCATCAGTTGATCTTATTTCTAAGTTTGATGGATTGGATGACTAGAGGCTATGTTAGCTATATTCTCTTGACATCATCTAATTGCAGTGGTCTCGAGACCATGTTGTGTTATGGCTAGAGATTAAAATGATGCCAATTTAAGTTAACTTGACTAGTATTCTTTGACTAAAATAATATTTAATAATTATATTTTAATTTAACTAAAATTATTACTTAATAATTATATTTTGGGCAATCACTCACTCAACTTAGTACCTTGTTTAAGGCATCCATCCCTGTCCTCTTCAATAAAATATAATGATGATTAATTATATTTCAAGCAAAACAAAAGCAAACCTATTACTTGCTCGAACGCTTGCGTCTTTTCTTTAACATGATGCAAAATAATGATGATTAATTTAATATCATATTCTTATTATTCAAAGTATAAGCCGTATGCATTGATTTATACTTTAAAAATTAATAGTACAATATCAACGAATTTCATGAATCATGATCTATTTTTTTAATCCATATTTTTAATTTATTTTTTAAATTAAGAAAATATATTTTATTTAAATATAACAATTTCTTTAACCAAAAATCATATATATATATATATAATTCAAAGATATTAATTATATTTTTAGTTTCTATTATTTAAAAATTAATAATTTCTGGTTTTAAAAGCTCTCGGTCCTTAAAGCAGTGCCGAAATGCTATTCTGCTTTTGGATTGATGAATAATTATAAAACTAGAAAGGGCCACGCTGCGCTGCAAAAAAACTATAATTAATATATATATATAATTGAGAAAATTTTACGTAAAATTTATTGATTTAAATTTTTAATTACGTTCTTTTGATTTACTTTACTAAAAGATTATCTTATCAATATTTCCATCAACATACCTTTTTATCTCATCACATGTTTTTTTTTTCCTCTCCTTAAAACAATACGTACGTGTTGACTAAAGGTTTCTATGGAGCACGTAGCTTAAATTATACAAATAAAATAATTAAATTAATAATAATTATTATTAAATAATAAAAAATAAGAAAAATTTATAATTTTTTTAAAAAAATAAATGGATCTTTTTAACTTCGATTTTTTTCTGTCAATTATCTCCTTCAACGAAATCATTTTAAACCATTAAATTTGACATCAAAAATTTCAAATAAAAGGCCTCATCGGTAATAAAGCTGCACTTGAGAAATTTACTGGTGATTGCACTTGAGAAATTGCTGATTGAGGATAAAAGAATTAAGGTTCAAGATCATAAGTAAAGACAGTAAATCTGATTTAAAAGAATGAAAAACAAAAGTAAAAGATGAAAAAAAACTTTCAAAACAAAATCATTAAGAAAGGAATCCTTGAAAGATGAAAAAAAACTTTCAAAACAAAATCATTAAGAAAGGAATCCTTGAAATATCCTAACATCTTAAAAAAAAAAAGAAAATCTATTAATTTTTTTCTTTTCTTCTTAAGCTTTTTTTTTTTTTTTTTTTTCCTATCATGATTTAGTTCAAAAGAAAAAATATTTAATTTTTTTTCTTTTTTTTATCATATCCAAGTTCATGCTTCTAGTACAGAGTAATAATAATAAGGTGTCAACAGCTTTTTTTCATTTCAAGACTGACTGCCAACCATCCACTAATGCTACTTTCGTTTAATCGTGATAGAATTCGATACCGTCGGTGACATCCATCCACCATTTGATATACCATCATCACCCTAATATTTGAATTTTTTGAGCACAGGAGCTTCATAAGTCTGAAATGACATTGCGCAAAGTCCATCGAGTCAAACCCTTGTTCTCCTTCTGTTTGATGAAACGTTGTAACTCTTAATAAACGTTTACAGAGGTAAAACCGCACGCATCGGAAGCCAAAACATCATGCACAAAGAACCGGCATACACGCAAAACCCCAAAAGCGCAACGGAATCATAAGCCCTATCAGAGATAGATACGTTAATAGATAGATATTAGCTTCATTCCATTCTAAGAGCCACCGGTGGAGACCTCCTGGGCCTTGCTTTGCACGTGGTGGCCGCCGTAATCCTTGGCCTTCTTGCGGACGTCTTTGCCCTTCCTCGCCAGCGCTGCCCGCGCCGCGTCTAGCCGGTTCGCGCCCGGTGGGTGCTTTCCCCTCACGTAGTTGTAGATCCACGCCAGCGCCGACACCGCCGCCACCCCGAACCCCCCGGACTGCAGCAGACCCTCCGCCATCAGCGTCACCACCGCCGCCGCCGGCACCAGGATCGGGCTGAATATCACCAGCAACGGCGTCGCCGCCACCAGCCCGACCACTGTCGCCGTCAGTGTCAGCCCCGACAGCGCCAGCAGGCCCATCCCTATCGCGCCCGCCGTCACAAACCTCGCCGCCTGCTAGACCTTCCCCATTCTCTCCCCCTCTCTATTTCTCAATAGTGATGATGGAAAAGGAGGTGCTTCTGCACTTAATAGAGGACGTGGTGGGGTGGATGGTCGACGCGTGGGGGGGGGGGGGGAGGGGCAGTCGGATGGTGTTTGAGAGAAGGGTCTGGAGTTGCATGTAAGGCGTGGCGTGCGGTGGGCCGGGAGGTGATGACGGGTGGTCTGGAGTCGGCACGACCTCTTGGCGTTTTCTTCCCCTTTGTGGGGACGCTGGCACCTAAATATCTTTCGATATCAGTACGGTCTCTAGTGAACTCTTGTAGTTTTGTGGATGGCCTAAGCACGGGATGCCAGCTAATTAACAGGTGAGGAAGAGACAGCATTTGGCCCTGCAGAGGTCCGCAGGCGCAACGGAAGAAAACGACACATATGTTAGAGTTGTTTTTATAACTAAGGTTAAAAAATATTTTTTTAATAAATTCAGGATAGAAATAAAATTTTTTGTAAGAATAAGATTAAAGTAAAAAATGAAATGATATTTTTTCAGAAAAAAAATGCCTCGTCAGCGCCAGCTGGGAGGTTTGGTGGCATTTAAAAAACGTCCCTCTGAGTGGCATTTTTTAAAACGCCACTCATAGTGGCGTTTTTTCATTTTAACAAACGCTTCACCCTCCGCCCCCCCACCCCGCTTCGCCCTCCCGCCCCCCCCCCCACCCTCCTCCTCCTCCTCCTCCTCCCCCTCCCCCCCCCCCCCCCTCCCGCTCCCCTCGAGACCCCACAAGACCCCCCTCCCCGAGCCCCCCGGGACCCCACACCGCACCCACCCCCCACCGAGCCGCCCCCGGACCCCACACCGCACCCACCCCCCACCGAGCCGCCCCCACCCGAGCGAAACCCCCGGTCCGCACCCGCCTCCCCGCCGGTCCGCACTCGAGCCCCCGCCCCCCGCCCCGTCCGCACCCCTCCCCCGAGCCCCCCACCCCTCCCCCGAGCCCCACCGAGACCCCACTCCACCGCGCCCTCCCCGCCCCCCGCCCGCTCTGCACCCGAGCCCCCCTCCCCGAGCCCCACCGGGACCCCACTCCACACGTGCCCGCCCCCGCCCCCGCCCCCGAGCCCCACCGGACCCCACTCCACATGCACCCCCCCGCCCCCACCCCCCCCCCCGAGCCGCACCCCCCCGTCCGCACCCGAGCCGACCGGCCCCCCCGAGCTCCCTCTCTCGAGCCCCCCGTGCTGCCTCTCTCTTGCGTGCACCCAAGCACCCTACCTCTTTCTCGTGCGAACCCATCCGGTCCCCCTCTCCCACACCCGAGCAGTCCCCCCTGCTCCCTCTCTGTCGCAGCCCATCTGAGGCCCGTCTCGCAGCCCATCCCCTTCCTCTCTCGAGCGGATGGTTCCTCAAGGTAATTTTTTTTAATTCAATTAAATTATAAAAATTTAAATATACTTTGTTGCTAGTTGCTTCACATTCATCTTTATGATAAAGAAATTGATAATTGAAACAATGATATTTTTAGTTCAAGTACATCAGTTAATCGTGATAGAAAAATTTAAAAATCAGTAAATTTATGTATCGAAAAAAATAAGTAAAGGTTAGTTAGCTTTTTGTGAAAAAATTACATTGTTTGATAAGTAAAAAAAATTTAATGAGCATAAAAAAATTAAATGAGCATGATCTATATTATCAGTCATGATGAGCAACATTGACACACTTGATATGCCAATATGTCTTGTTTTAATAATAATAATTAAAAAAAATAAATGCTTTGGATGTGTTGCTCGTATGATGCAAGAGAAAAATAAGGCCAGTCATACATCCTTCCTTAAGAACAACAACATAACAAGCTTCATCAACACTGCCACATTTAGTATACATATCAACTAAATAGCCTCCCTTGTAACATCAGGTTTAAAAAATTCTTAGATTTTTTAGACCATGGCACCGTTCTTTTAAAATGCATGGCATATTCGCAAAATTACTTGAACCATAAATTACTTATGTAAATACATTCTCAGTTTCAGGCAAATATAATTTATTTTAAAATTATATCACATTTGAGCTATTGCCTTAGTTGTTTACTGCTGTTGGATTAACATTCATTGGAATAATTCTATTGAAAATTATTCTAATAAAAATTATTATATTAAAAATTACATTGTACATCATCATGGTTTCTATCTTATTATCATTGTAGTTATGCTTTTTTGTTCAAATAAATCAAACTTGTTTTTACTTGTTATTATCAGTGAAATTTTTTTTTTTTCTTATGTGATGTTTTTACTTGTTTTGACAGAGTAGTACGAGATGGCTCATAATGTTTTATATCCTGGGCCTCGTGATCCTAGTGTTCTCACTCTGCAAGCCTCGCATAGATCAACCAAAATATTTGAGGGCGAGGTATGCATTATTGATCGATGATTCTTAATTAGTTAGCATGCGTTTATGTTATTTATATGTATTATTGCAATGAATTTGTTGCAGGAATTACCGGTGTTTAGATGCCGTCGACATGACACGCAGATATGGAAGGAGACACCGGGCATGGCACACCCACGAGTGCAATATTATTTGGAGCAGGTTAGCATGTATGGCATATATCGGATAGGCCAGATTCGACTCGATGTCGGCCTTATTTCTGCACTTATTGAGAGGTGGCGGCAGGAGACCCACACATTTCATCTTCCATTTGGCGAGGTGACAGTCACACTACAGGATGTCGGTATTCTGAGTGGTCTATGGATTGATGGGTTAGCGGTTACTGGGCTTGATCCGCGTTATATATTAGAGCAGTGGCAGGATATATTTGTGAGGTTGTTTGGGGTTGAACCCCCTGCCGAGGCATTTTTTAAAGGCCGTTTCCGCTTATCATTCTTCGATCAATTCTACCGAGACTTCCACTTGGATGATGATGTAGATAATGAGGTTGTCCAGCAGTTTGTGAGGGGGCAACTACTCCGAATTATAGGTGGAGTCATCCTTCCAGATTCATCCGGATATTTAGTGAAGTTGATGTATGTGCCTCTTTTAGAAGACCTGGGAGCATTTGCTGTATATAGCTGGGGTTCTGCTACACTTGCCGGTTTGTATCGGGCACTCTATCGCGGAACGAGCCCTACTCAGACAGAGATAGGAGGATACTTGCCCTTGCTACAGGTAAATAATTGATTATATCGAATGAGTTTGGAGATTTTTCTTTTGTATTGTTTACTAATATTGAGCATTATTCGAACATTCAGATATGGGCATGGGAACGATTACCTATTTTTCGTCCAATCAGACTTGAGACTCTGGAGGCTAGACCTGCTGATACAGATGATGCTTGGCACTTAGGTGCACCATGGGGGCATAGATGGAATGTGAGATTGAACCAAAAGAATGTCCCAACTCATACACTGCGTGCCTATAGAGACCAGTTCGACGTATTGGATGATAGTTCCCAACGGGTATGACATTACTAAATTTCAAATCTATTTCCAATGTTATTTTTTTATTTTATGTAGGTAAGTTGTGGATTGATGGTTTTTTTACATGCAGTTCATATGGTATCCGTATACGCCTGAGATTTTCTCTATTTTGCCTCCAAGCTACTTATTCGGTTTGGATATTTGGATGGCACGGACCCCACTTATTTGTTTTGATTTAGTGGAGTGGCACTTTCCGAATCGAGTGCTTCGGCAATTTGGTTGCCGCCAGTCGATTCCATCACCATGCGATACGTCACTTCAGCTTCATTAGATAGATCGACGAGGGAGGGCACATGCCTCGTGGGATGTTATACATGCCACACATATTGCTACATGGAATGAGCGGCGTGAAAACATCATTATTGGGGAGCCTGTTGCTGAGGGAGTCCCATTTACTCCTGAGTACATGAAATGGTTTAGGAGTATAACACGTATATGCATTAGCCGTTCCGAGTATCATACTGCGGGCTACGAAGGAGAAGGAGCTTCATTTGAATTCATGGTATTATTTTAAAATAATTATTTAATATCATTTATTTTAGAGTTATTATCTTTTGTTTTTTGATATTATATTGTCATAAACATGCAGCATGAGAGGTTTCAAGAGTTGTTCTTGAACTTGGATCGAGTTATGCATTCAACATCGGAGGCTGAGCGGTAAAGGATTCATTTGGACATGAGAGCGATTTTAGATAACACTTTTTCTGTAATTGGCCATCAGCATGTGAGGAGTACACCTGCTGCGGCACGAGTTCATGAGGAACCGGCAATGGCACACGCATATGAGGATCCTGGGACGAGTAGATTTCGTTATATACCATCGCCTTCTTACATGCCGTCACCATATGCACACGATTTTCCACACATGGGGCATGCAGGTGAGGGTACATCTGGTAGTCATGATCAGAGGGCATTGCTGATTACTGACATTGCTGATACGGATATCACCGAGGTCGGCGATGATGTTTCCCACTATTTTTGTGACATTGATATGACAGATACGATCTCCGCGCAGGAAGGGGTCTCCCATGTGGTTGACGAGGGCCCTCGACCGATCGCGACATATGCGCGACGCTCTAGACGAGTTCAACAACCTCCTAGACGGGGCTGTGGTACTTAAGCTATGTAAATAAACTAATTATTGTAAAGACTTTTTTGTTTAATGTATTAAATATGTTTCATCCATTGAGTTGTTTCTTGTATTGCTCGGATATTGTGATGCTAACTAAGTGATATTCTAAGTGATATTCTAAGTGATATTGTGACAGGAACCGCTTGGAATATTTAAAGCAAGAGTTTTAACTTCATGCTAACTAAGTGATATTCTAAATGTTCTCTTGAACAGTTTATCTCAATATTTTTTTTTAGTTTTTTTTTCTCTTGTCCTATGGAAGAAGATTAATTATATATTTCTAATTTGTATGTGCATCCTTTTCTTACACAAAGCAGGGTGTGGATCCTTCTATACGGGCCGAAGTTTGGGAGTTTCTTATTGGTTGCTATGCTTTAAGCAGCACTGCTGAGTACCGAAAGCAATTGAAGATGGCTCGAAGGTTTTACTTTTGTTTTCCACTGTAAACTGTAATTGATTAGTTGGCTATTGCACATGCAGACACATTCATTGGGTTCTATAAGGGTTCATTTTCCCTTCATTGGGTTCTGTAAGGATGGGTGGGGAAGCCCAACCTTACTCAAGCTTTACCCAAATATTGGGGAATAAGAGGAGGGCCCACACACGTGTTCCATCCGGGATTCCGTATGCCCCCACTGGTCACAAGGTGTTGGCTTAGCTCAGATTTGGTGAATCCGATGACTAGCTTTTACCGTGTAACTCGTTTTAGCTGGGGCTGTTTTTAGTGGTGAAGTATGGTCTACTGAATGTTATTTTGGTGAAAAAGGCCTAAAAAATTAGAGCTTCAAAATAACACCTAGTCCATTCTATTTGTGCTCGACTGAGAATATAATTTATTCTGATGGTGGTATGCAGAAATATTTAAGCTCTTCTTTGGCTGCCATTGATGGTGGATCAAGGGTATTTGAGTGTACTTGGTTGTGCAATTAGATCATATAATGTTTCATAAATTTGAAATATAAGTTGATAATTTATAGGACATGGCATCTAGCTGTGCAATGTAATTTGTTATATGAACCCTAAAATCATGGAACTAATATCATCTATTATGTGTAAAATATTTACAGAACTTGTTTTTAATCTCCTTGGTGTTTTGCATTCTTTGCATTTTTGAGTCTTTTCTTTTGGTAACCCTTTCACTCCCTAAAAGAACATGTGAAGAACATGTGAAGAGGATGAGATTGTGGGTTGCGAATTTGAAGACTTCTAAATGTTAGATTTTTTTTTTTGGATTGATTTTTAAGATGGACATCATTTTGATCATGAATAATGAAGGCTGGACTTCAAACCAAAGTCACTGTGTCACACCAACTAGCCCACGTGGCACTCTTTTATCTGCTATGACATTTAAATAAATTTTTTTTATATCCATGGCAGCCTTCATTGCTTCAACTAGATCTATCTATAATACAATCATAGATAAGGCTCTACATTCAAACTTCATGCCTTCTTTTAGAGCAGAACCTTATGTGAAGCAGCAATCACAGCTAATTGAACACCAAAGTAAAACCACTAAAAATATCTCATCATACTTTAATAATATGGAACCAAACATTTGGTATGAACCAATAATATCAGAAGGATTGGAAACATTTCTTTACATAGTGCAGCATCCAGGGAGCTCCATGAAAACGTCAAAGACAGCATGCCCAGCGTCCACCCAGGAAAACAAGTTGGGAGCATTGTCAAAGTTCGCTCCTCTACTTTGTTGCCCATAGCTCCTCAACAGTGCAGTTACAAAATTAGAAGGGTTTATTCCTCCGATTGACTGTGACCTGACAAATGCTACTGAGATGTTCACTATGCCAATAAAGCCTCAGTACCAGCTACTTATTCCCTAAGCTTTTGAACTGACCACAGTAAATGCACAAGAAAGAAGAGAATGAGCAACTCTGGGAGTTAGAAGAGCAGACAAGTTGGTCAAATCAGAGCTTCAAGACATATGAAGTAATGATGATTCTTAATTTTATCTGAAGCACAATAATATTTAAGTATAATACACCTACCAGTGAACAAAAATCAGCCTGTTCCCCCAACTCTTGGCAGCATTTTAATTGACTAAACTTCAAGGAACATAGCATAGGGTCATCACCAAGAAAAAAGAAAAGAAAAAAAAGCATATCAGATCAGAAACCCACAAAACATAAGTTAGTCTCTAATGAAGTAAGCACTGAAAAGGAATATCTTGTACTGAATATCACAGCATAGCATAACAAATAAAAAAGAGTAGCCTAGACTCTGCTGTATAGATAAGCCGATGGAGCAAAACACCTGTAATTTAGTTGTAATCACTAAATTGTAATCAAATCAGCGCAATTGCTTGATGAAGCTTAAAACTAGTATCAGTAATCACTGCCAAAATGTTGGCATTGGCAAGGCCTAAAACAAAATAGCTGTATCCAGCAAATGCTCCACATCTTTCCAGTGGTCATAAATAAAGGTGCAACCATTGCATGAAGTAATTAAAATGTCCGCAAATTAATTGGCAAGAACAAGAGCGTTGAGCCAACATAGCGACAAATCATATATCAAGATGGTATAGTCAAGAAAACAACAAAAGAAGAGCAACTGCGACGTTTTTAGGACCCTCACAACAAATAAATAAGAAACCCCCTCGCTCCTACATATGAAAGTTACAAGAGAGACAGAATAACCGTGTTAAAGTAAAAATTGAGAGAGTCAGCTCTGTCCACTTGTAATATTACAATTACTTCTCTATGTCCTCTCTCCATTATAACACTGCAAGTGCAGCCAAGATGAGATAAAAGTCACTATTAGTGATACCTTTAACACTAATCAGAATTAACATGCATAGCAAATTCCGGAAGGATAATGATATAGATTCTCTCTCGTGGTGAGGTTGAACAATTTTCTTCCTCCAACCAAACAAATCGTGCATAAATTTCTTTTAGAAATAGTAAGTACCGAGCAAGCTTTACATGCATCAAAAGCTTGATTTTTGGCACTAAAAATTTGATTCTCGCCTTCGAAATATAAAAAGGTGTTCCAACTCACTAAGGTGGAAAGTTGTATGGACGTACAATATCAAACAAGTGACATATAATTAAGCAACTTAATTTGGACAAATGTTCTCACAAGAAGCTTCCACCAAACCTAACCTTAAAAAATTTAAATGTTTATCAAACAATCGCCTACACATGAATTTATCAAACAATTATACAACCGCCTATTATAGAATTCAATTGTTTCAAAACTTGGCACAACTCTTCATCGGTTGTGATGCATCCGGGTAAATTAGCAGCCTCCTACACAGTCCAACTTGAGAACTACTTCTTTTTACCATGGCAATTCATTAGATGTAGGCAAATAAAGAATACTTTCAGCAAAAGTAAGAACATGGGCCATATTTTGCGAAGAAGTATGACAATATGATTAGTATAGAATGTACAAATTTCACTTCTGCAGAAGAGACATCTCTCATTTAACCAATGCCAAGCACATCTTGAGATAAAAAGATCATGATACATGATATTGAATGTATAATTTTTCTTTTTTTGCGCCTAACCCTGTGTGCAATCAATGTGACATTAAACAAAGGCAATGAGATAATAGCAAAACAAACATAAGAGAGCAAGATTTATGTGGTTCGTCTCTTTGAGCCTATGTCCATTGAGCCACCGTAACTCTCTCTATCTGAGACTCCCACTCAAACAAGAACAAACATACCCTGAAAAAGTAAAAGAAAAATCAAGCAATTCAAGACACTAAACCTTGAGTGCAGATAGCCTAAATGAAGACTGTCAAAATTTCAAATTCTTGCTCTCATTTATTACAATCAACCATGCAGAAGTTGTTTCATATATAAAACATAGTACAATTTAGGATCCTGAAGGTCCAACATTTATATTAGGACAACGGCGTCGAGAATGACCCGTTTGCTTACAAATACTACAACGACTTTTACTTCTTGGCTGCACCTCATCCATTGCATTATGAATGCGTGATGACTTAGGCTTACCTTTTTTCTTCGGTCTGAGACGGTTGTGATCAGGAATGCATGTGAATGTGTCCATCCAGTAGTCTTCGTGGGGTAACGGATTAAACTCACCTCTCCATGCATTTATATAAAAGCCAGTTGTGTATACTTCATCAATAAGAGGGGTTGTATCTATGGCAATTTCATGGCACACGGCTAAGACATGTGAACATGGATACTTATAAATTGTCCACTTTCCACAAGAACAATTTCTGTCTATGAGTGACACATTCTGAACATTGCCTCCACCCCTAAGAGCTTCACTTGACCTTCTTGTAACGACTTCATAGGTGGCTCTCTGCATGTTGTATCTAAATACTCTGTGCTTATTAGCTTTGGCTTGACTTTCAACAAGCTTAATTGTCACATGAGGAGTGAAAAAAGTATTTCGATTATCCTGCACATATCTCATGGTTTCCACGCGTCTCGTATTGAAATACTTAACAAAACGGTAAAATGTCATCTGAACACAAGCCGTTATCGGTACATTTCTAGCTCCCTTTAGTACACTATTAAAGACTTCTGAGAGATTTGTTGTTAAAATACCATAGCGGAAGCCCCCATCATGTGCCAATGTCCACTTCTCTGGCTCCAACTCCGATAGCCAAGTCCAAGCCTCTGCATTAACTGTCTTGATCCGTTCCCTGATAAAGTTAAACTTTCGAAGCTGATGTTCACTCCTTGCTTTCCATACAGCTCTTTTTAATTGAATATCAGAGAATCTTGAGTTGAAATTACTGCACACATGTCTCAAGTAGTAGCGATGATAAGCTAGAGGTGGAGCCCATCCATTACTGTCATCTGCTATGACACTTAGTATACCTGGATGTCGGTCTGAAATAAGACAAATGTCATTTCTATCTTTCACAATATGCCTCCTAAGATTCCACAAAAATCAATTCCAGCTAGCAGTGTATTCTTCATCCACAATTGCGTAGGCCAGTAGAAATATCCTGTTGTCAGCATCAGTGCTTGTTGCAATGAGCATCTTCCCCTTGTACTTTCCATAAAGATGTGTTCCATCAATAGAAATGACTGGGCGATAATACCGAAACCCCTCGATGGATGGATGAAATGCCCAGAAAACATAATTCAGGACACGCACATTAGATGTCCCTGCATTGTAGAAATCCCAACAGACCACTGTTCCAGGGTTTACATTCTGAAGTGCAAGCATGTATTTAGGTAACTTAGCATATGAGGGTTCCCATTCACCAAATACATCAATCAATGCCTTCTGCTTCCCACGCCATGCTTTGGAGTATGATACAGTATAATGAAATTATTCTGCCACAGCTGCAATAATGGCTTCAATATTCACACTGGGTCTTTCTCCACAATATGTCGAACCGCATGACTGATAACTCGTGAACTTATGTGTTTGTGATCCCGAGTTACATGACTGAATAAACAAGAGTGTGGCCCCTCGTACCTTGTGATCTCAAAAAATCCATGCTTCTTCAACTTTGTAGCTGTTGGGGCCCCTCACTTGGGCTCCACAACAATGGGTTCAACAACCTCCAACCTCACAAAATCTGGTTCAGAAATTTGATCAAACACCTGGAGTGTGCCCAGAATTTGTCCCCTTTGTGAGTGAAGATTCAGTCTTTCAATCCTTGCCACTGTTACAAATATTCTTGCCCACCTTTCCAAGCTTTTCCTGAAGAAAAGGTACCCCAAGAGCCTCCAACCGCTGTTCCAAAGCCCCCTTCACTCAAGCCGCCCCACACTTTGGGCATCCCACCCTTGGTTCCTTGCACACTTCATACAGATTTGAGTGGGTTTCCACATCAAGATCAAGCACAAAATGAGATCTAACATGAGCAAACCAGATTTGACCACAATGAAGAACACCACTCCAATAACCAACAAATTCCACCTATTACAAGCCTCCAAAATAAAGAAAAATATAGTAGTAAAGAAAAATGATAGATAGATGAGATCTCTCCACTACAGCCCGTGGTTTGACCTCTCTAGCTCGGGAATAAACCTACCCCCTTGCCAGCCCAAGTAGACACCGTATTGCTACGTCGAAACCGATCTCAAGCTTGCCGATGAAGACAAACTCTAGTCGCCATAAGCACTCTCCAAGAGCTCCCAAAATATCCAAGATAAAACCCTCTTGCTCATCCACACATCCTTTTTATATAGACTCCCATAATGACCCAAATACCCATGACCCAATAAAACCATACAAATATAACAAAAGACTCATACCAACATGACAAAAGACAAGATAAGTTAATACGAAAGACATCATAAGGATCAACTAGTAACATCAAGTGGGTCTAATGTGCTTCCTCCTGCTTTGTCCCAAATTCGTGCGCTCCTACGCCTTGGTGCTTCACCAGTAGCACGCAACCTCCAATGACAACTCTGTGCAGAACTTGAAGATGCACATTTCATAGACCAGAATGCTTTCTTTGACTCCACAATATTATATGTGCGATGCTTCTTGATGTGATAAATTTCACATATTTTTTTTCAGTTCATCTTTGCTAGTAAACAACAATCCTGTAGCAAACTCAGTCATTGATGAATCCCAAAATTAAGAATTAAAGGGTAATTGTCTTTGAGTGCTAACACAACTACCATCCTGCAAATTCAAGTCATGATAAAACTCCAGTATTTGACTATGTGCAAAGACTTAATGCTCATAGACCTGACTAGGAATAATTTCTGGATTAGTAGATATAGGAACAGAACTACAGCCAGTTTCATGAACTACATCATCTCTATATGAGTCTTCATCCTCATCTCGCTCTTCGTCAGAGTCATCATCTGCACTGTCGTCTGACTCAAGTCCCCGACTATCAACACTCTGATTGTTTGCCACATCAATACTCTGCACTAGTGGCATAACTCCTTCCATCATCGGGAAATCCACTGGAGTTCTGATCTGCTGCTAGGCAATAGGAGAACTATCCTGAATATCCTCTGTATGATCAACATTGTATGGAGCTGGAGCATCTTCTTTGAAAATATATAATTCAACATAGTGATAATCTGAAAATTTGGAAGGAAATGTCAATATTTCCTCCACATCGTCATCCTCCTCGATTGGATGAAGCACATATTTCTGATGCAATATTGGAGATCTCCACATCAATCTCAAAATATATTGCTGCACTGGAATTTTAAGCACACTATAAACCCGCTCGATCAACTCAACATAATGGGTTTCCATGCTCAATCTAAAACTTTTACAAGGAGGTTGATTATATTGTATTCCATCTAAGCCATGTTCAATTGATCCATCACAATAAAGCAGCAATCGAACAGTATCGGTGTTCATCTGAAAAATAACATTCAAAATAAATCTAGCATCAATACATAATATTGTATCATCAAGCATAAACTGAAATAAGTATAAATTTTCTACTGATTAACCGCAAACAAACTAATAATGGAATATGCACGTATTTTATAAGCATTTAACATTTAAATAATAGATGCATACCCTGTTAAATATTCGATATTAACCTATTTATTTTCTGTGTGTTTGTTGTATGGTAAAAATGAGACTATATCAGAGACTTGACATCCAAAGTATTTATTTTTTTAAGTATTATTATTAAAATAAGATATATTGGCATATCAAGTTGTCAACGTTGCTCATCATGACTGATAACATAGATCATGCTCATTGAATTTTTTTTACTCATCAAACAATGTAATTTTTCCACAAGAATCTAACTAACCTTTACTTATTTCTATCGATACATAAATTTTTTTATTTTTTAGTTTTTCTGTCGCGATTAATTGATGTAATTAAACTAAAAATATCATTATTTCAGTTATCAATTTCTTTATTATAAAGATGAATGTGAAGCTGTTAGTAACAAAGCATATTTAAATTTTTATAATTTAATTAAATTAAAAAAAAATTTACCTTGGGAGACCACTTGCCCAAGAGAGGAAGGGGGGTGGATCGCGAGACGGGCCAAGAGAGAGAGAGAGAGAAGGGGGGACCGACCGGCCGGTGCCCGAGAGAGAGAGGGAGCCGGGGGCCGCGAGGGGGGGTGTGCACGCTCGGGGAGGGGATGGGGGGTATCGCACCGGAGGACTCGCGAGGGGGGTGGGGGGCTCGGGAGGGAGGGGGAGGAGATCGGGAGGGCGGGGGGACCGGGGGCCGAGAGGGGGGGGCTCGGGAGGGAAGGGGGAGGGAAGAGGGGGGGGGAAGATCGGGAGGGAAGAGTGGGGGCTCGGGAGTTGGAAAGGGTGGGGGGGGGCGGGGGCGGCTCGGGAGTTGGAAAGGGTGGGGGCTCGAGAGATCGGAAGGGCGGGGGGGGGGGGGCTCGGGAGGGGGGTGCACGGGAGGGAAGAAAGGGTGGGGGGGGGAGAGATCGGGAGGCGAGGGGGGGGGGCTGTTAGAGGGGGGGTGAGCTTTGAAAAAATGCCACTTAGAGTGGCATTTTTTAAATGCCACCGAACCTAAAAAATGCCAAGTGGCATTTTTAAAAAAAATGATATTTTTCACTTTAACACCATTCTTACAAAAAGTTTCGTTTCCACCCTGAATTTATTAAAAAAATATTTTTTAACCCTAGTTATAAAAACAGCTCCGATAT
This sequence comes from Metroxylon sagu, assembly GCA_017589505.3. Classification (NCBI taxonomy): domain Eukaryota; kingdom Viridiplantae; phylum Streptophyta; class Magnoliopsida; order Arecales; family Arecaceae; genus Metroxylon; species Metroxylon sagu. Next base: position 278,275 of record JACVBY030000571.1, on the reverse strand, counting down.
GTTAAAAGCCAAGCCAAAATTCTGACCTTGCTTGCACCATCTACCCCGAATAATGATACCAGACCAGAGCGCACGTACGCACCAACAGTATAAGGATAATAAATATGATGACAATTATGCACCTATCTGATGCACGCTTAGAGGATCATCAAAGTAAGTAGATTTTGTTTATATAAGTAGGCTTCATAAAGATATGATAAGATACATAGGCTGATTGGCTCATCAAATTTTTATTGAAATAGATTTACATAAAAATAATTATTTTATAAGAAGGGCCATACAATTTTTCTTACAGTCCTACTTATAACCAATTTTCACAATTGAATTACTCTTTTATATCACTAATATCATGTTTTACATATTAATGCCTAAAACAAAGTGTCTTTAAGTATAATTTATTAGATGTTTACCATATAGTTTTTTATTTAATAGATGATATGTATACTGTTATTTTATTTAAAGAAGATATGTGTCCTTTAAATTCAGTTGAAAAAAATGATGATAAATATATATTATTTTTAAATGATATGATAACATACATGTCATTTATTAAGGGCAAAACCTAATGGCAATGACTAAGGAAATGACTCTAAGTTTTATCCAAGCATGACAAGCCCTGCGCTATTAAAAAAGTGGTTTGGAAAAAGAGCATTGCTGTTGAGAGAAGTTGTGATGGGTTCGCGGCCAAGGATGGCATCCTACGTGGCAAGTTTTGTTACAATGTTTGCACATCTTTTATGTAGGTTTAGGGTAAGTATGCTACTAAGGATGAGAGGAAGTAGCAAAATCAACATCAATAGGTTAAGGTTTTAAAATTCCAAATCTAATTTCTTTAGAAATTAACTCATAAATAGTACTATCCAGTATAGACAAGGGATAGTGATGCAATAACTGTGATACCCCAAGTTTAGTCCCACATTGGATGGAAGAGAAATGTGTGATGTGATTATAACTCAAGTCCACTTGCTATCCATTAACTTCCACTCGAGTTTTTGGACCATATGGTTTCGGTCCGCTAGAAGTTAATTGGGCTAGCGGATGGACTTGGGGTGTTACAAATGGTATCAGAGCCGATCCGAATCTGCAAAGTTGGTGGACATGAAGAAAGGGCTACCCATGAGGTGGTGGTGGAGTCCCGCCATGAGGTAGAGTCACCCTTACAACACCAATGACCCGACCCGTCGCATTATAAGGTGAAAAAATTATCGCATTATAAGGTGAAAAAATTGTGATACCCCAAAAAGTTTAGTCCCACATTGGATGGAAAAGAGATGTGTAATGTGCTTATAACTTAAGTCCACTTGCTACCTATTAACTTTCACACATGGTTTCGGTCCGCTAAAAGTTAATCAAGCTAGCGGGTGGGCTTGGGGCGTTACAAATGGTATCAGAGCATATTCGAGTGTGCGAAAGTTGGTGGGCATAAGGAAAGGGCTACCCATGGGGCGATGGTGGAGTTCCATTATAAGGTGGGGAGATTGTGATACCCCAAGTTTAGTCCCACATTGGATGGGAGATAGGAGAGAAATGGGTGATGTTGCTTATAACTCAAGTCCACTTGTTACCCATTAACTTTCACTCGAGTTTTTGGGCCATGTGGTTTCGGCCCGTTAAAAGTTAATTGGATTAACGGGTGGGCTTGAGGCGTTACAATAACATAGATTTGGCACCTTCATATTCACCATTAAAAGCTATAAGAAAATGGATGAAACATAATTGACCTTAATGAGTAGTTATTTTTACAATGTTAGTCTCACATTCCCAAATTGGATCTGACTATTCCAATTGATCCCATAAAGATTGCATCTTAATAAAAAAGTCATTAATTGATTGATCCAATTCTTATTTTGTGCAATAAAAAGCTGATGAGAAATGATATTGATGAGCTAGAGCAGCAATACTATGCTTCTTTGCTATCAAATCTTAGTTTTTTTTGGCACTCTCAAAATGACTAAACTGAAGATGGATGGAGAGAATAGAAGTATTGTGAAACTAGGTAATGATTTGATGATTTTTGCTATCCCAGTCTTTAAGGTGATCAGAAAATTTCTCTTTAATTTCATCCTCAACTTATTTAGGATGACACATATCTCCGATAATATAGCACCAAAGCCTATGCCCTTTTCAAAAATTTTTCATCTCCTAAGCCCAATCATTATAATTTAAGTATCAAGAATCGTTGAGAGGTATTGAGAAACATCATGATTAGCCATATGAAATGTGTATAAAAATTAATGGGTGCAATAAGGAGGAATGTGCAAGAAAATGCATGAAAGATTCCTTGAATTAGTAGGATAACGTCAGCACACACTATGTATTACTATTAGATATCGACACATGGTAGGTTTGAAATTATGATTAGAACTAGGTTCAAGACTGGGTCAGGACACGACCCAACGCATCGAGTATCAGATAGAAGTCAAGTCAATAACATTGGAAAAAAATGGATCCAAGTTAGGCTAGCAACACTGGAAAGATCCAAATCAGAGTCGGGTCGGCAACACTGGATCTGAATTAGAGTTGAGCTAGCAATATTGAAAAGATCTAGAGTTAGCCAGCAACATTAGAAAAATTCAGATGAAAATTGGGCCAACAACATTAGAAAGATGCAAATTGGAGGCAAGCCAGCAACATTGGAAAGATCTGGAGATAGCGAGCCAATCACAGTTTCAAAATTTTGATCGGAATTATTAGAGTTGCCGGTGATGGTAAGACAACAGTAGACTATAACGTTCTACGGCAGGTTTGGCTGCAAAACATCAGATAATATGATAGACAAAAAAATATCTAGTTAGTGCTCCGATGCTATGATAAAAAGATAAGAAAAAGTAAAAAGAAATATGTATTGCATCGTGTGCTCATCTATACATATCAAAAGATATTTATACTCAGTTATAATATATATATATATATATAAAAGAATTTAAATAAATAAATATATATATATATATAATTATATCAATGATGATGATACATATGATAAATTAAACATGATTGGGAGTGATTTGGTTCCAAATATTTTAATAGACGCGGAGGACGGTTGCAAGAGGTTCACGAAGGAGGGCAATGGTGATTCTAAAAGACAGTGGTGTACTTGCAATCCGAGGAAGGGCCAAGCTCGCTGAAGGGGAAGGAGAGGAGGTGGCAGTGGCCTTGAAGAGTCGTCATGCATCTGGAAAGCTGCCTTTGCAATTGCTCATAAACTCCTAGGAGCATAAGGTGGTAGGTGGCGGCTGACTTGATCATTGGCTTGGAGGACCTCGTGGAGTCCTGCTAATGGCTTAGCATTGTGAGTGACTATAATGCACGCAACCTTGATGCCCACCCTTGCGGGGATACCAACTGGAACAGTGTGTACTAAAGCTGTCGAAGTACTAGGACCTACCTGAAGATGAGAACAGGGCACTCGTTACGAATATGAGTCTTGCCTTCGTAAACATTTGATGCATCATGGTTTGTTTCGCCGGTCGCTACCATCCGGCCACCTGCACCATCCTCGAGCTGTCATCACATCTTAGAACATGGTGGCAGCCACGAAGTCATGGTGCCAAAGTGGTTGGGGCCCTACAGGACCCTGCATGCGGGTCTAGAGTTGTGTTTTGTTTGAATTATTGGTAGTTTCATCTTGGCTTGCATAGAGGTTGTGGGGATCAAGCATCTGTCTATTTACAGATTTCATATTTTCTATGTAACATTATGACTACCAATAAATTCTATTTACCTGTGTACTTACCATTAGATTCTCTTCTCCATAAGTAGTATACGCACAATCATCTCATTTAACAAGTTTTACTAGATATTTTTTACATAAACACGTATCATTATGACTATTATAACAAATTTTTTTTTTTTTTCCTTAAAAGAAACGATTTTGATCAACTCCATGAACGTAAATAATACCAAAAAAAAAAAATAGCGGTCTCTATTTTTTTTTTTTGTTATATTGCATAATAATGCACATTATAATACAAGTAAAAATAATTAATTTTATTTGCACTTTCTTTTAAATAAAATATTTTTAAAAATTTTATTTTTATACACGCAATCAAAGGTGCAGATAAGACTGAATAAGAAGTAGATTTTACTGCACCCCAAATTTAATCCCATATTGGATGGGAAGTATTATGTAATTGTAACTAAACTTTACTTACTATCTATTAACTTCCATTTGAGTTTTTGGACCACGTTATTTCGGTTCGTTAGCTAATTAATTGAGCTAGCAAATAGACTTGTAGCATTACAAATGGTATCAGAGTCGGCCTGAGTGTGCAGCAGTTGGTAGGCAGTGTTAACTTTTACTCAAATTTTTGAGCCACATAGTTTAGGCCTGCTAACGGAGTTAATTGGTGGCCCGCTAACGGAGTAATTGGGCCAGCACGTAGGAAACTCACGTGATTTAGACTCGCTAACGGAGTTGATTGGTGGCCCGCTAACGGAGTAATTGGAACAGCACGTAGGCTTGGGGGCGTTACATAACCAGTTCCCATCAATTATGATTTTTGGGCCGGGCTCATGACTAAAGCAGCCCATAATTGTTGGATGGCCCAAAGTGCCCCCAAGGTCCAGCATTTTAGCATGTGCAATTAACGATGAGGCCCTTCCTGAAAATTTCCTTGAATTGCTGACTGCTTAGGAGGCTTTAAGGCTTCAGATCATGAGAACAGAGTGGTGCTAGTTGTTAGTTAACTCGGGATGCATGATGATGGTTGCCATCCATTGGATCTGCTGGAAGATCCATTGACACACAGCAAATGATCTTAGCACTTCAATACGCAGGCACCTGACTTTGGTATGGTGCTATCTCGATCTTATGGTTATACGATCCAATTCCGACAGGAAGCTATTTTGTTCAAAAGATGGGGACACGGTTTCAATGAAGCATCTCAGATTATTAGACTAGCATAACAAAATCCTTCATAAAATTAGATTGCTAGTTCATAGTCATGTATAAAATCGTCCTCCAATTATTAGACAAAGAAGCCTCTGACAATAGGTTATTGTAAAGCAAAAGTATGTCAATTAAAACAGCCCTGGCCACATCAAAGTTGTCATATAACAATCCAAGCACATTTTCTAAAAAAGAAAGCATGGTGTACAATTTCATTGTGAGATCAAACATTTTTGGCTAAAGTTTGGTTCAATCAGGGTTGTGTTTGCCTGATTAGCTAAGAAACAAATCATTTATATATGTCTTCTATAAAAACTGCTTTTACTATAGGTTAGTGTCCAGTGTACCTTGTTGGTTCAATTAAAAAGGATTATATAAAATTTATCTTTTAAAAATCCAAGCACATCTTTCATACATTAGACATTCCATAAAATAGAATAAAAAATAACCCACCAACCCGACCTTAGCTCAGTTGGTAGAGCGGAGGACTGTAGTTAGGTAACAGCAATCCTTAGGTCGCTGGTTCGAATCCGGCAGGTCGGATGTTTTGAAACTTTATTTTGACTTATTGTAGATGATTTTTAAATATTTTTTACTCTAGTTTTCTTTTGCATAATTGGGAATTCTTCTGCAATTTTCTGATCTTTTTCCCTTAGGTTAAAAAAATGAAATTCTTTTTAGACACTTTTTTTTTTAGTATAATTCTTCTTTTTCATTTTTTTTTTCCCTTTTTCTCCACAAGAACTAGACATCTTTTTTTGAATTATTTCCACATATGTTTTATATTTTTTTCTAAACTTTCACCATGAAGAAAAGTAGAACAATTTTTTTAAATTTTCCCCACTAATTTCTTATTATTATTTTATAATATTTCCCTTGGAGAAAAGATGATGGATTTTTTTTTTTCTATAATATTTTTTATGAATACCTATAGTGTTTCTAATAGATATGAGGGTTGCAGCAGTAAATTCTCTTTTTCATATAAATACTATAGTTTTAATCAAGTATGAAATAATTAATATGGCACAATTTTTTTTTGCTATAATGAAAAGTAAGATATAAAAAATACATATGATAAACAAATGGAGCGAGTGAGTGTATTATATAGTATATAATATTGTAATTAGATATCGTAAACTAGTCCCTTAGAGATTTGTCTTAATTTCAGTTGTACAATAAATATTTGTTTAACAACCATACCCCAATGCCTCAAATTTTTAGTTGAAGAGCTCCTTTACATACAATTTGGAATTAGAAAAGATAGTAGAAATATAATAACATTTGGAGTTTTTTTGCCTTCTCATCAAATGAGTCATGAAACTATTGCATGAAAATGTAAAAATTTGAGATATCACCTCATTATTTTAATTAAAGAAAAAAAATTACTCTCAACAAAGCATTTTAACACCACTCAAAATTCTAAATACACAAACTAGCATCAGATGGGCCATTCTACGACTTGCTCTAGCTAAGCTTCCCTCTAAGCTTAGTATGACAACTAGCTACTAGCTCTTGCGAGTAAAACATGACACCACCTCTCCAAAACCATGAAGATGCTTCATGTCATCCATCTCTTTTCCCTCCTCTCAAATTTTAACCGCATTGGCGGTCTCTCTTATTGATCCTCCCAAATCCTAACCTCATCATTTTTCTCACTTATTGATCAGTCACCTGGTTTCTATTAGGTATGATTGAATGAACAGCGAAGTAAGGCGCAGGCCCTGTGCTGTAAGTTGTCACATTGGTGGCATTCCCATATTTTCCATTATGATCATCTCAAAACCTTTTAACCAATCACTTGCAAGATTATGTCATCACTCTGCCATGATCACCTAAACATTTGTGGAGGCAGAACACTGATGAGCTGACATCTAGGAACACCAATAATCCGTGAATCAGAGTCTTGGAACCTCAAGTGATGGGAAAATCTGGATACATGCTTATAATCACCCTTTTAGGTATGCAAACACCAGATCAGAACCAGAACTAATCAGATTATTGTGCTGTCTGAAGGTCTGAACATACCAATAGAGTGGTTTTAAGAAGGAACCTTTCTTAGCTTGGAGGGTTATTGCACCAAGGCTGCAAATATCAACCCAGAGCTCAAGATATTCCATTTGCTGATTTAAAAATTCAAGAGTTGTTAGTGGCTAAAAGCTCATACTACCATCTAAATATCAGTGTTCAATACCACTGCAATGGTTGCGAATTGATCAGTTACCAAAAACAGAGGGAAAATGGTTGCAAATCGATCAAGAAAGAAAATGGTAACAATTTGAAGGAAAAATCTTTTTTCTTAACATGTTGAAAGTTCATGATAGAACTCACAAGCATCTTCTCGATATAACAATTACAAAAGAATGAGAAAATATGAACTCCTAATATCAGCACTGAGAAGACAGGATCGGACTCGACTGAAAACAGTCTTAATCATCAGAGAGGTATGCCATCCTCCTTTTATCAAGGCAAAGGCTTGAAGAAGACCATCCTATGGTCTTCCTTTGGCGGAAAGAATGTTCTATCTTCTGGGACAGAAGGGGATGGCAAGCGCACAATTCCAGCAATGTTCTTCTACAGCCAGTGTTTAAACTCAGCAGTGGTTTTATCAAAGGGATCTCTGATGGAAGACCTGAAGACGGCAACACTCCCTTATTGCTCTAAGGAGCAGAAGATTGCACCTCAATAAGATGCAGCAAATGACAATTTCCAACTATATCACTTGCTCCTGCCACAGCCAATACCTCTTGATAGAAGAAGTGAAATATCTACTTTCACTCTCTCTTTAGGAAAGCAACAAATGTGCCTGGCTTGCTGCTCCATAGACATTGTGTGGACTTCTAACAGTGTAGGCTAAGATGTCTCCCCTTCGTCCCCACCTATCTATGGTGATATTGCTAGCATCCAATCATGTTCCTTAAGAACAAACAGACTACAGACTGAAAATTGACATACAACCCTACTAAAGAGTCCTGAATTCACTACATGGCATTATCCATGTCTAGATAATGTATCAGGCACCATACTTATTTCCTTGAGATATTTAGTGTTGATGTTTGCCTTTTGATCTGTGCTTGCTGCTCTTATGCCCACCACTGCTACTCAATCCCCTATGGCTACTTCCTTCTTCATTCCTGCCCTTGATCGAAGAGCTTAATCCCTGGCTTCCTCGCCTTGTCGACCTCCTCCGAGAACTCCACTGGCCATTCCCAAGTGCAGCCTTGGCAACACTATCAGTGGCCACCTCCCTTGACCTCTGTGGCTTGATAGGCTGCTTGTTTAGATAGGCTAGCCGCGGGAGGAGGCCTGAGACTGCCTTCCGAAGCTGATCATCCCCGATGTTGCCATGGATCGGATTGCCCAATAAATTGATGGCCACGAGAGAATTGTAGTTGGCAACAAGCTGGCCTAGGGCCTTATCCGTGGTTATCTTGTTGAAGCTCAGGTCCAGGACGGTGAGCTTCAGGAGCCGGTGGAGTCCCTCGACGTTGCTGATCTTGTTTCCAGCAAGATAAAGCTCTTTGATGAGGGTGCAATTTGACAGTCCTGGAACATAGCACACCACAAAATTATCGTTACTTTAAAGTTCATGTGAACTGATCTTTTATTAAAACTTGGGAGCAGAAGGTTCTGATTGAACCAAAAAATTACGCTGAAAACTACACCATTTGCTTAAAAAGTTATGTCTAATCAATACGTAAATTTCACATAGATTGGGTGACTGCATTGTAACCACCATGGAAGTTTCATGAGGTAAACAACTCATTAGCCCTTGCTTTGTCTTATGAGAAAATAGAAATTATTTTAGTGGTCCAAGTCCAATAAGACCCATTAAATGTGAATCTTTTTACGATCTCATCACAGATTGGACTGCAAGACTTCAAAAGTAAATTGTAAGATCATCATATAAGTGGTCACAACTTGCAAACTAGGAGCTCATCTGTGGGTCCACCGAATTGATTAGGAGATGAGATACTATCAGTCCAGAGTACCTGCTAAGAACGTAGCAGTTGTCCCATACAACTCACTCCATGGCTGTGATACCTAAAGAGGACACTACATGATCCCCCACCAGCAAGTCAAAAATTACCAGTTAGGAAGAGTGTGCCAACTTACGGAATTAGACATCTTGGATATGAAATCTAGCAAAGAACTGCGACCAACAGATTGTATCAGAAGCATGTGACCTACCATGGACCACAGGTCCAATTATCAGATTTGAGTCTCTGTGATAACATTTTTGAGCTCTGGATCATTTAAGATGCTTGTTTTGATTGGGTAACCAGAAAAGAAAGAGGTTCCTAGTGAAAACAACTAACAAGTTAAATCAATGCTACCCTCATATTTAGATGAAACTAAGAGACCATGCTTGAAACTAAATGCATGAAATGAAATAAGCACAGCATCTATGGAGAGAGACAAAATTGAAGGATCAAGAAATGCTCACCATGACTGATTCGTGATATTCGGTTATAGCTGAGATTAAGAACTCGCAGCCTTGTCAGTTCTCTGAGTCCCTCAATGGTGGCAATCTTGTTCCTCGAGAGGTCAAGCGTATGAAGGCTCTTGGGTAGTGATCCTGGGGAAATATGAACTGCAGCAACAGCAAATAGTTTTACATACTCATACTATAAGAATCTAAAGACACACACAACATGGATGAAGTCCAGTTTCAGTTAAGTAAATGGTTAACCATCCATACCTATGGAGTTGCAGGATAAATTGATGGAACGGAGGCTGGTGAAGGCTGACATGGCAGGAATAACCTTCAAGCCCATGCCAGAGATATGAGCCACAGAAGAGAGTGAATTCAGAGACTGGATGATGCTGTTGGCCTGCATGACCTCCTCCACACGGCGCCGGGGTGAGTGAGAGTGATTCTTCCCTGAAGATTCCCCGATCTCAGGAGAATTTGGAAAAGCAATGGCCTCTGATGCTTCCCCTTCATCATTGTCATCGTCGTCGATCTGGCAAAATGGGCTGTTCTCTAGGCTATTCACCCAAGCATTGACTCTGTCTAAAGAGGAGGATTCTGCAGCGAAGGCAACCCACTGGTTCTGGGGCCATAAATCAGCTCTAGTTCTTTCCTTTGGCTCCTCCATCTGTTTCTTATTCCTGGGCTCGATCGTGTCCGAAGTATACCCACCTTTTTGGTTGGAAGCATCGCCTTGGGAAACTCGCTTCTGTGGCTTAGAGATCGAACGCTTATGGAGATTCCTATGGCTCCAGAGGAAAAGCCTCCACCAGAGCTTCCTGCTTCTCGAAGGAAGTACCTGGCTCGAAGATCTCTTCTTCAGCATCACTCTGTCAGCGCTGCAGCTGGTCATCACTGATAATGGGCTGCTCTGGATGCCATTGAAAGCATCCCCTCCAACATTTCTTGATATGTTTTGGAGATCATTATAGGAGTGGGACTTTGTGGGGGACTCGGGCAATCTACCAGCTCTCTTTGTCTCGATATTGGAACAAGAGCGCTTCAGCTTGGGAGGATCCCAGAAAGCTGTAGTCCTCCCCATCCCTGGATCACTGACATGCCCACTCTGGATCATCATCTCCGGGGTGATGGTTTCTTCCCTCTCAGACTTGCTCTCCAGCCCATCATTGTTCAATTCGAGGTTCGATCCAATCAAACCATGAAGATCGAATTCTTCCTTGTCTGCCGCCCGGGCCTGGAGATCAAAGTCAGAGCAATCCCTCTTCATCAATGACGTCTTATCGTGCTCGCCACCCCCCTCGCAAGCCGCCTCAGCCGCTGCCTCAGCTTCGACCAAGTTCTCATTTTTATCCTCTTTCATTTCCACATTGCCAATAGAGCTCTGCACTGGAGTTTCGGAAGGCATCGAGACATCGAAAGATGCCTCCTTTGATGGATTTGCAAGTTCTTCCGGCTTCACACGCATCTGTAAAATGGCAAGAGCCTTCTTAAAGTCCACACCTTTGGGGGATTCCTGCAAGCAGTAAGAACTCGAGTTAGTCCACAGCCTAAAAGATATCTAAGTATCCGAATTTCATCTAAAAGAGCCATACAGGAGAAACTGCAACCGCTGCTTACCTTGGATTTCTTCTTCCCCCCAACCCGAAGAGTAGAAAAGCAATTGAACGTCACCATTTGGGGTATTGATGCAATCCAAATCTCACAAGCAGGACAAGATCACAGATAATTGGAACACAACTTCACCAAAAGATCTTAATGACCTCTACTCTATACCGAAGGATTCACAGGTTAGCCATTATCGATAGGTAATCCTTTTACCATGCGAAGGGGTAGCCAAACGAGCAGAAGAGTGGAGATTGGAATGGAACAGAGAGGGAAGAGTGCATCCTCCTGAGCCCACACCTTTGTCAAGGTGTGAGGAGACGGTCGCCCAGAGATGTCCAGAGTGATTGGAGAAGAACTTTACTACCAGCAGTGAACCTTTTTGAATCCGTCTTTGAAATTAGCCCTGCTGCAAAGAAAGGAAAAGAAAAGAAAAAGTTAACGTCTTTTAGAGCCCAAAAGGCCAGAATTCACCAAGAAGAAGCTTAAGGAGAAAGGCTTTTCCTTCTCTTCGATTTGCTCTCCGACTTTCGATAAGAAGAACAACTCAAGGCTCAATTATTAATTATCCGAGTCTAGAAGAGAAGAAATCATTCCTCTAATCTTGTTTTGGGAGCAAAACAAAGAGAAGCCATGAACCACACAGGAGGGGAAATTCTGGGACATGGGAAATAGATCTAGAAGACAATAAAAATATATTGATCAGGGAATTTCAGGTCCAAACTTTGAAAAATCCTCCAATTTGTCCGTCCTTTTCTAATCCCAAGACGAGACAGAGAGTGGAACAAATATATTCCATTTTTATTTGAAGTCAATAAACAAAGAAAAACCATAAAAGAAAAGAAAGCATATTGGCCAAGCAACCACCTTTGAAACAATAGATGACCTAAAGAAGAGAGTCAGAGAATCCCTTCCCTTTTGTTTCTCCTCTTTTGTTTCTCCTCTGAAATAGAATAAAAAAACATTAAGGAAGAGAAAATGATGCGTTACTTTCGAACACCAACCTCTCAAAGGCACCACCTTTGGCCTTCTTTCCTAATCCCCACCAACCCAAACACCCAAGCAAAGAAAAACTCTTCACATATATTAATATGAGAAAACAACCACTAAGAGACATCAGAAAACGTCCCTCGGTCTCTTATAATAAAACAAGATTTCGGAAAACGAATCTTTCACATGGTTTTCTGGGACAAGTACCTGCCCAACCCTCCAGAGCTGTCCCCCAGAGAGAGAGAGAGAGAGATGGGAAGGAGAATTCGGGAGGCTTTCCACCCCAAGGGTGGATTGGAGGGACTGGCCTTCGCCTCGGGAGCGATGGAAGGTAGGGGATTGGAGATGGGTGGAGGGAGGAGAGGAGGAGGAGAAATGGAAGAGAGGCCGAGTGAATGGAACGTGGCCGAAGAGGCTAGAAATAGGCAGGCACATCTGCTGATAGAAAAACTGCAGGCCCTTGATGGATGCACTCGCTTGGATCCTGCCGCACTTTGACGCACTCGTTTGGAATCTGCCACATTTTTCTCGAGAAAGCATTTGTCATTTCACCATGCAAAGAGATTTCATCTACGAGCCCAGATTCATTCCAGCAACCCCCACCCCCTTTTTTTTTTTTTTTCGTGCCAATGTAGGCTGGAAACGGATGGAATACAGGTCTCATATCCGTTTACGTTTCACCAATATGGGCACAGATAAAAAAATTAATTTCATGCAAAACAATCTATGTCCATATTTAATTTAACTTGATACACATTGGATACTGAAATTAGAAATATAAATATGAATATAAACTAGATGATTAACCTTTCTGCCCATAAAATCAAAGATATAATTGAATAAAAGGTAAATTGAGCAATATGTCAATATAGCCATGTATTTAAATACAGTTCAAATATTCACCTATTCATATTTATTTTCTTTGAAGATATGGGTATGGGCGTGAATATTAAATGAATAAAGATATTAAGCTCAAATTTGTATTCATATATAAATAGTCTTAAATATAAAAATGAACTGGGACATGTATTAACCAATCCACTTTTACCCTATATATTTATCATATGGGTCCTTGAATTTTATCTTAAAATAAATATATATTTTAAGAAAATATAAACAATATTTCTAAGTTATTTATATATATTAAGCCTTAATGCTTATTTATCCCTCGAACACAAAGTAAAATAAGATTAGATCATTGTTAAGATCTCCAAATTATTTGCATATCTTTTGCAGCAAATGGAGCCCCGCTTACTTATGTTTTTATAAAAATAATATATCCCAATTCACAAATTACGTGCAAAAAATGGTTAATTTTTTAAAAAAAAACATCTAATTCTAAAAGGCTATCTTAGCTTTCTTTAAACAAATTTAACAATCATAGCCAAGTCTAATTTTCCTTTTCTTGCCTCTCTGACCAAATAGATGATCATTCCATTGGTACATGTGGATTATTATTTTATTTCTATCTCTCTACGTAATTATTTGTAATTAATATATTAATAAAGTGAGGAGCATGTTTCCCCCATTTTTTAGTTAAAAAGACACTATTTTATTCAAGCTACAGCTAAAATTTCTTTCTGTTCTTAATTTCACAGTGAAGCCATTTTATAGGGTGCCTTCCTGCTTTATTATTAAAGCTAACTTGCTTGCTATTCTCTATTCAATTCAAATTCAAAGAAGGAGGGTACTGCCTATTAACCAGCTTCCAATTCCCATTGTTGTTGTCCATCAATGCCTAACTTTTTATACGTGCGAGGGATATCACCCTAAATATTCAAAGATTTCATTATTCTGATTATTATTCATGAGAATAATTAATGATGGAGAACATGCATTCATGTTTTCTCACGTACTCATCATAGCATAAATATATACATGCTCCACTTTGTTCGCTTTTATCCCTTCCTCCCATTGAAGTTAAATTCCCATTCTTGTCTTTTTTTTTTTTTTTTTTTTGTGTGTGTTAGCCAAGTTGATCTTTTGATTGGAGAACTCACCAAGATATGCAAATATTCCACTGCATCCATTATCTGAGAATATAATCAATAATGGAGCATGGGCATTCATTGCTTTGACACAACATAAAGAACGACAAAGCACCAATGCATGATGTTCCTTGGGCCACGTTTGGGATTAAAATGTTTGAAGGACAGAGAATTTTACCAAATTCCATCCTCTAGCATCATCAGCCAAAAACTCAAAAAAGAGAAAGAGAAATATTTGATCATTTCTCAAAAATGATGATTTTAAAAATCTATATAAAAAATGAATTTTAATAAAATCCTATGCTAAAATTCTTTGTCGGATCTATTTTATTTTCAGGTTTTAAAATTTCATGAGATCGTATATAAAATAAGGACTTTTAATTCTAGATTTTTCGTAGTATCAAATCTCTAATTTTCTGGCAACTTTCGTTTATGTGATCATAATGGACAGGCAGTCAAATAATGATACAGGACTCGAAACAAAGAACCCGGAGGGCTGTTCTACAGGGAATGGTTCTCATCAAATTAGAAAGATTACGGGAGGGATTGATTAAAAAATGGCATCCTTTAATCGCTATCTTCGCCACCTTGGTACGCATCAGATGCCAAGCTGTCGACTCAAATATATGGATCTCGTTACAGGCCTTGTCTTATGGCTCAGACCGCCCATTTGGAAAGGGTCCCACCCTTCTAGACGGCTTGGAGTTGGATGGAAAGAGACGAGGCTCGTTTAGAAGGCAGGCAAGCGTATTATTCTCTTCTGCTTTGTTCTCTCTCTCTCTCTCTCTCTCTCTCTCTCTCTCTCTCTCTCTCTCTCTCCTAGATTCGCACGGCCCATAATGTTCGACTTGTGGAGGTTTTGTCACCTCCTTGGGGTCCCTAATGAACTGGCCATTAATGATCAAAGATCCAACCAGTAAAGCTTTCTCCGGGGCAAGCTAATTAAGTTAGATTTTGTTTGAGTTGGATCGTGACAAAAAAAAAAAGAAAAAAAAAATTGATAAGAAGTTCTTGTTTAAGATCAAGTTCTCTTTATATGACTAAATATTCGTCAACATAAACTCTTACATACTTTCCATTCAAGCCCTGACATCTTCATCGAGTTAAGTGTTGGAGCCAAGAGTCCATGTACAAATTGATACCAAAATCTAATCAAATCCAATGACAAACATAGAGCTCATATATAATATCCCTTCATCCGTATGGATTATGAACTAAGCTTGTTTTGATAACATTTTTCATAACTCAGGATTTCATCTAATAAGACTGCCAAAAAGTATCATTTGAACTTTTTGATCCTGTATAAATATTTAAAATCTTTTCAGTATATAATCAATGTAAAACTAAACACTCGTCAATATAAGGTTCTTGGATAATGCTATCCAACTTTGAATCACATTTGAATTTAAGTGACTTAGAGCTTCTCCCGGTAGTCATATTCCAATATAGAAGAATTTTGGATTTAAGACTTCAATGCTGTATTTTAAGCAATTAAATTTGGATAACCATAGCATCGATGGCTGGTATATCCTTTCATTTTTCTTAAAAAGATATCACTGTGAATTATATAAAAGAGATCATGAATTCACTTTTTTTTTCTCTTTTAAATTTTTATCTTTATCTATTTGGAGCATAGGTTTGATTCTAGCCCTTACCTCCAATTGGATCAAGGATCGATCTGTATAGAGTTGATGGTAGGCGATTGCCCCCTTCAAATATTGAGAAATCCCAGAGGTTAGAGTTATTATGAAAATTTTAAAAAATTATAAAATAATCACCTCCCTCAAACTAAAAATTTGAAGGGCAACTATAAAATTAAGCACCCACCTCTAAGTCAAATGGCAAGCAAATCAGTTTACCCAAAGATCACATATTATCTCATTGTAAACTTGATTTACTCATTAACTTGTTTGTTTATTGTAGAAATAAATATGATTTAATGAACCAACTTGCCAGTGGATGCATCATCTTATTAGAAACACCAAAAATTAGCTCAATCATACTCATCTAATGGAAATAAATTAGAATGCTATCTAATGTTCCAAGCTCGTATGCTGGCCCTAATTGACTTATTACCAGACCGAGTCTACAGGACCTTGAAAATTTGAATGCAAGTTACTTGGTAGCAGAATTAAATCTTCCCATAAGAAGCTTTCTTTTTGCCCTTAAATTTCTATACATTTAAATAAACTCTGATACTAATTGTAATGCTTCAAGACCATGTGACCTTAAAAATTCGAGTGCAAATTAATTAGTAGATGATAAACTTGAGTTATAACTCTTCAAACTATTATTTTCATATCCGATGTGAATTATTCATACATGGAAGTATAACAAAGTTGACCTATTGATAATTGATAATGAATGATTCTTTAAATGAGATTATGCTTTTAACATTATTACAATAGATTTGAATTAACATAATATGTTCTAACTAATCCTAATTGAAGACACATGCATGCATGCATATATATATATATATATATATATATATATATAATTAAACTTAGCTACATTGTAATGTAATCAAATTTAAGATCAGGTTTCTTTTCATTTTTTAATCCATACAGATTTTAAAACTAACTAATTTTTTTTTATTTTTAAAATTTATAAACTATTTAAATTTAAAGATAAAAGAAATGATTAAATTTATGTTTAATTATATTCAAACATAATCACATCTAATGCATGCTTCTCTTCCTTTTTTTCTCTCTCTCTCTCTCTCTCTCTCTCTATATATATATATATATATATATATCATGTCGCATTATAACCCAAGGCCCTTGAGCTGTTTTTATAATTAGAGTCAAAATTTTTTTTTTTAACAAATTCAGGGTGGGAACGAAATTATTTGCAGGAATGGTGTTAAAGTGAAAAACGTCAGCGCCAGCGTGGAAGGGCTGGTGGCGTTTAAAAAACGTCACTCTGAGTGGCGTTTTCTCCTGGAAAAATACCACTCTAAGTGGCATTTTTTTTTGGTAACCCCCTCCCCCAGCGCTCCCACTCCCTCTTCCCTCCCGTGCCTCACGCCCTTCCCTCACGAGCCCCCCCTCCCCCCGCTTCCCGAGCCCCCACTCATCTTTCTTCCCTCCCGTGCAACCCTCCATCACGGCCTTCCCGAGCCCCCACTCCCTCGTTTTTCCCTCACGAGCGCCCCCCCTTCTCTCCCGGCCCCCAGTCCCTCTTTCTTCCCTTCCGTGCACATCCCCCTCCCCCCCTCCCCTTCTCTCCCTGCCCCTAGTCCCCCCGTCCCCTCCCGAGCGTGCACCCACCCCCTCAGGCTGTTGTGGGGTCTCGGGAGGGGGAGGAGGAGAAGGAGGAGGAGGGGGAGGGCGAAGCCGCGGGGGTGGGGGGTATTTTGAAAAAAACGCCACTCAGAGTGGCGCACTCTCAGTGGCGTTTTGAAAAGTATCGTTTTTTAAGACGTCACTCTAGTGACATTTTTTAGTTGCCACCGTGTCAGCCCGGCTGGAACTGACGGAACATTTTTTTACCAAAAAAACATCATTTGAAATGATGTTTTTAACTTTAATCCCTTTCTTGCAAATAATTTCGTTCTCTCATCCTGAATTTGTTAAAAAAAAAAAATTTCATTCTATTTATAAAAAAGCCTCCAAGGCCCTTCCCATTGTCCTAGTCGGTTATGGTTTCCTTTCAGTAACAATGACGAGCAATCAATGCGGGCGGCACTTGTCCCCTAGTACATAAAGTACTCGCTCCTCTGGAATGTAAATTAGATGCAAATCTTTCAAGTACATAAAAAATATTTTGTCCATACCAGCTCACAGCTGCTCTAAAGTCCTGATGATAAGGCACCTCGAATTGTCTACAACCGCTCTCATTGCTTTCAACGGGCCAATTAAACTCATACTAAATTAAATTTTAGGATGCGCATAGCTCAGTTAAAAAACAAAAAGAAAAGACCACAAGAGAACACAAGTTAGGTATAATTTATTAAATGCTTATCATCTAATTTTTTACGATAAAAAAATATGTGCAACATTCTCAATTGACAATAAATATTTATTCATTAATATGTTTTATTTAATAATAATAAATATGCGTTGTTGGTGGAGTGAGATATTGGTTGCAAGTATCTTATTTATCAAGAAATTGATTGGCAAACTGCACCTAAGTATCTTTTCTATGTTCCTAATTTCTTCTATGACTGAAATAAAGTTATATATATATATATATATAAAGTTTTGTCATCCCTTTGGGCGTTGGAACCAGGCCGGATGACGAACGGTACGGTGCCACTACGGTGTTACAGTGCGTGAACGAAGGCGCACCGGCTAGCTCGGATCCACGCGTACGTTCACAATCTTGATTTGTCTCTCGACCGTCCGGTCCGAAGGAGGACTGACAGAAGCTGGTTTGGTACCGCAACCACTTTCAAAAATAGATAGTGTTTTTTTTTTTTTTTTTTTCCCTTTCCCTTTCATAATTGATGACTCACCTGACCTGGTTTTAAAAATTAAAAAAATACGTATAATTGAATCTTAGTCTTAGTTTTGACTTTTGAGTATTTGTCAAAAAAAAAAAAAAAAAAAAAAGAAGAGTGATAAAATCACGCTTTGTTCTTGCCTTCTTGAAGAGCAATGTGGCTTCACATGAACGATAGCCAATATTTTATATTAATTTATTGATCCATTTTTCCAAAAGGTCAAATCTAATATGTAGGATCTTTTGGCAAAAACGTTGCTAAACTACCAAGAGGCGTATCACCATTTGCATCCAATGATAGGGGCATCATATGGAAAACTTCAATATTTAAACACTCATAATTAGAGTTCAATTTCCAAGTTCTCAGCAACAATATTAAATAAATCTCTCACGATTGCATGTATTATGCATTAAAGTTAAATAATTAAACATATATTTATATAACAACATTTGCACACTAAGTCTCACCTTGTGATTGCACAAGCTTGTGTGCCAAGCCCTATATTATACTACAAAAAAAATAAAAAAAGAAATTATATATCATATAGGGCGCTATCAATAGCATCATCCACACGGAAGGATAGATATTGCCTTCAAATCATTTACAAACTTATGATAGGGCAAATGCTTGATGCTATTAGATCAAAGGGTTCATAAAATTGGAAGGCTGTCAAAGCGTAAACATCTTGACTTTACTACATTATAAGGGATGGTAGGGGCTATTCTAACGTTATCAATCACGCTTGCCTTCAAGTTTCAAGCAGAGTGTAACATACTATTCCTCTTCTCTTTTTCTTCTTCTTTTTTCTTTTATCATTATTTACTGCTTATATCAAGACTAAAATAATTAAAAACAAAAAAAATCGAAAGATATTGCACGCAGCACAGCGTAGGTCAGCTGTCAATCCTTTTTTTTTTTTTTTTTTTTCTCATTACATGTGGAGGCCATCAGAATTAAAGTGGCTTGATGAGAATCTGTTCTACAACTGAGTTGCGTTGTCGATTTTTTTTTTTTTTTTTTTTTTGATTCACATTTTTTCAGTACCTTGCTGTGCTAGTTAGACCTGAACTAGGGATTCAGTTTGACACGCAAAGTGCTGCCAATAACAAGTGCTATGGGATGACGTAGGTCTATATTAGGATTTATTTGGGACAGCTTTTACCCAAAAGTAAGACTCGATTATGAAAACAAGCTGAGCTGACGTCAAGCATGCCTCAGATAGGCTAACTCATTCGTAAGCCTAATAAAAGTAAATAATTCTTGATTCAAAGAGGTTGTCATAAAAATATTTTATGACTTATGATGATCCTCTTTCATCCCCAAATAGTAGTTGCAGATAATTATAATCAATGATCCAAAATATCGCACCATATTTATAGGGATAATATTTTTGTACAAAACATTTCCACCCTGAAAAAACATTAGTAATAGTTTGGTGATGAAAATGCTAGTTTTCTCGTAAAAGAGCTTTGCCAAGTCTAAGCACTCATATTTGGCCCCAATTTCGGGTAGCAAAATTTTTCTACAAAAATATATTTTATTACAAAAAATGCACCAATAATGGTTTGCTGGCAAAACCTTATTTTGGTTGCCAGAATTACAATCATTTGTGAAGCTATTAATTTTGTCACCAATAGCGATTGTTTATAATTTTTAACTTCTTGAAGGGAATAATAATAGGTGATAAGAAATTTACATCACCAAAAGCATATATGTTTAATTATGTATAAAATTTGCCCTCATAAAATTTATGAGTTGTTAGTGATGATAGATTTTCATTATAACTTAGTAAAGACTGTCACCAAAAAAAATTCCTTAATATAGTAAGATTTGGCACCATACTTTGTTGATAAAAATTATCTAGAAAAATGATTTCCATCACTAAGAAAATACTAAGTAACAGCTTGGTAATTAAACCTTATTTTCATTACCAAATTTACAATTATTAGTGGCTATCATTTTTGTTGCTAACAATAATTTAAAAATTTCTGACTTTTAGATACAAAGGAAGAATAGCTGATGAAATGTTTGTTTCACCAAAATAATAAATGTTTAGTGATATAAGAGACTTTGTCTTGGACCTCATGAATTATTGATTATAGTAAATTCTTGTTATAGTATAATAAATATCATTACAAAAATGATTCCTTTAATATGATGGGAATTGGCACAATATTTTTGGTGATAAAATTTCTTTATGAAAAAATTTATTTTTAAAATTTACTAATATAATAAATATGCATAATGAAAACTAATATTTATCACCCAAATTATACTTTTATTGATGAAATCTTCTCTATTATTTACATTTTTTTTTTTACTAATTTTTTTTGTTGTTGCATATTTGAATCCGCAACCTTCTCTCACACGGAGGAGTGCAATTCTTGGAATATACCATAATGTTAGTGTTATTGCATGGACTTATTTCTGTTTTATCCATGCTTATATACAAAATCAAATATTAAAATAAGGTGGCTTCTAAAACTAGAAACTAAGAATAAAATACCTAAGCAACAAAATCTAAATGTTACTTAGTAGATAGCATTAAAAACAATAAAACAAAATAACCATGGTCTTTATACAAAAAAATAAAAAAGTAATAATTAAAAAAAGGACATGATAGTTACTTTTAATCAATTCTTCGAAAGATATATCTGAGGTGTTTCATTCTTGCGTCATTCATATTTTTCTTATCTTTTAGCTTCTATTTAGCAATGAATACTTTATAACATTATTTGGAGAGAATGCTAAGCTTATCCCATGGACATATGTCGTGCAAGGATTTTTTTTTTTTCTCTCTTTTTGAGTAGCAACAATTGCAATTAGCACCTTAGAAGAGAAGTCCCTTTGCCTCAAAAATTCTCTGAAACTCCAATAAAAAATTTTGTCCAAAGCGTACTTTGAGAAAAAGATGAGGCAAAATTAGTTAAATAGTCTGCAGCTTGATTTGCTTGCCGAAGAACATGTCTACAAACTTACTTTAGAATAGCCTGAAAATAAAATTTGATTCTTCCTCGAAGAAGATGCATAGACTCTGAGCTCCCATTAATCCAAGAGATTACAGTAGTTGAATCATCTTTAAAGAAAATGCCAAATTCATGAATAGTATCAATTGTTGTCATTAAACTATATCATGCAGCTTGCAATTTAGTAGAGGCCACTATGGTGGTTGTTGAGAATAGGTTTTTTCCTGATGATATTGAATAATAAAATCTGTTCCTATTGAATGAGAATATAGGGATCTGTCAAAGTTAATTTTATTAACTTTTCTATGAGAGTTACTAAGAGACAAAGGATAGAAGGATGAGGTTTCAGTAAATTAGAATTGTAAGTGCCCTAGTTGCTCTTGCCACTTTTCTCTGACCTGAGGGTGGAGAAGTTTGCTACGAAGATTCGTAGAATGGAGAAGCAAAACTCATTTATGAAGCTCCGGCATATTGTGCTTCCAAAATAGAAACTAAAATCTTGCTGACCCTAAAAGAAAGTGATGGTGACTTAGAACCAATCTTCTTTTATCATTGTGCTCGTAGATTAAGGGTGCACATGGATCATATAGCCAACAAATTTAATTTTAGGCCAATGAGTTAGACTTATATCTACCATATATACAAGTATCTTTGTTTTGGATGACACACACATGTTTAGTCTCCATGTGAACCTAAGCTCTAACAGGTAAAATTCAATATTGTAGGTGCGTTATGGGATTTATAGCTCATCTTGCCATAGGCACTTACACATGCTTGGAGATTTGGCTTCATTGTCTATAGCCTATGAGATCATATTTTGTGTGGGTCCATCCATGCCAAAGTTTAGATCAGATGCCTGGCATTCAAGAGGCCAACAAAATATGGCTGCCACGTCACAGTCATTAAATAGATTTTTGATTATTATTAGCATCATATAATGTTTTATAATTATTATTGATACCTATTGATTCACTTTTTAAAGGTCATGTGATAATCACGTATCGATTTTTTTGATAATTTTAACACATATTTAATCTTTTTAAATGGCTATGGTGAAATATAAATTAAATAACAACCAAAGGATCGAGAATCTTTTTAGTTTAGAGAAAAGTATAAATACCCACATAGTTTAGAAGGCTAAGTGAAATTAACCTACAAATTATTTTTTGATTTGTTTAATTATTTGGCATTTCCATTAACAATTAGGAAATAGTAACCTCTTTATATATGATGAGAGATAGGAGTAGCAATTCATGTCTTTATACTATATTTGTATCCTGTTAAAGTTAAGATATAACACTATATAGATCGATATAACATGCATAACTAATTTAATAAATAAGTAGTATTGAATTGATATGATACAACTCATTCAATATAAATAAAATATGACTTGATTAATATAAATAGTTATAATTTAATCTGCTTAATATGGTTCATTTAATATGTCATCAACTAAACAAATCATAAATGGATCATTTTTGAATTGATGACTCAATCTATGATATGGCATGGCTATTCATATTATAATTATGTCTCTACCTTAACTATATAAATTTATTTAAAATCAATTCAAATTTAATTATTTTATATTAAATTTAAATTGCATTCAGATGTGATGTTCAATTTTATCGCCTCTAAATGAGAGAGCAATATGGCGGCATAATCGTTGGCAAATTAATTAATTGATTATTTGACAGGCACATTTGAAAGGTGCGTTGCCCTCGAGTTAGCAGGCTCCGTGGCCCAGGATGTTGTCTTCTTTCGAGCTGATGTAGGCATATTGACTCGATTAAAAAAAAAAAAAAAAACCATTTAGGGATTAATGTAGGCATATTGACTCGATTAAAAAAAAAAAAAAAAAAAGCATCTAGGGATTAATGTCGGCATATTGACTCGATTAAAAAAATAAAGGAGCTAGCTGCCAAGGGAAGGTTCCACCTCTAATTTCTAAAGTAAAACAAGTACTACACAAGATCGGACTTGGCTTTTGAATTGACAAAAAAAAAAAAAAAAAGATTAAGTGAGATCAACTATCGCTCAGTTGCACTTTCCCCGGATAGAGAAATATTTTTCTCCGGAGTTCCGATCTACGTTCGCGGCATCGACCAGAACGTAAGAAACGTAACGGACCAGCAACCAAGCGTGGATGGCGCGAGTTGCGGATGGCTGGCAGAGCGGTGCGCTGGTTGACCCGTGGAGGGAGGCAAGAGGGATTCAAACGTCAACTCCGGAATATGTCACGCTTGTCACGGTCCACATCCGGATGGGCCAAGTAAATCAATGTGACAAATTATTTCCAATATTTCAAATCTCGCACTCAGAGCACCAGCCAGCTCTCCAATGGAATATCCTTCTTGTGGTGGCTCACCGGCTCCATTTAAAAATTTAAAAAAAAAAAAAGCAGCAAAAATATACTTTTGATCCTAAAACTTTATTTTACCTTTAAACTTTCAATTGTTAAATGTAAGTTTTTATATTTTAAAAATATTATAATTCTAATGTCTCCTAAGATGTGTCAAATATATCGAGCTTAGGGTGTTAAATAAGTTGAATCAGGTCAAACCCGAAATGAAGCAAGCCTAACACGATCCACAAGCTACAATACCAGGTTGGTATATATCAACTGTAGCTCGTAAACCATGCTGGCACAATGAACTATGATGGATTAGTATAGCATAAGCGGTACACCAAGCACAAATAGGTTGGCCCATGATATAGCTCGTAAGGTGGTCCGCCTAACTAGCCCGCTAAGCATGATAAAATTGCACCCCAATAGTTATAAATGATTAGTTGGGAGGCTTTTTTTTTCCATTTCATAAATAAAAATCATTTTTATCCTTTTTTTTAACAATCAAATACATCTAATTTTCAATAGTATTCTTGTTTTTTGCTTCGAAAGCCTATTTGCTCTTCCTAATTACCATATTCAAGGCTATTTGAAGCCCTCTAACCTGTATAAATAGCCTTCAATTCTTCTTCCTCATCTTACATACTCTTCTAAGCTCTCTAAAACTCTTCTAAGCCATTTTTATCTTCCTACAAATCCTTCTAATCCTGTTAAACTCTCTTAATCTCTCTTTATAAGTTAGCAATCCTAATCTCTCTCTAATCTCTACTTCTCTAAAATGTATGATGCTAATAGCTCTCACCCATCCTCATAAATCTTCAAACTAGACACCAATACGAAGGATTATGTGATCAATGTCCTCGAGCCTAATAGTGTCATTGATGTCACATCGACCATCAAGTCCAGGGCTAGATCCAGAGCCCCTAGAGTCTAGCAATACTTCAAGATTGAGGAGGTTGCCGGTAAAGTGGGGTCTGCACTGTTTGTAAAATTCTGCAAGGGCTATAACTGTAATATTTCGAGGGAAACCGATCACCTATCTTGACTTGGAAGAAGCTTGAGAATGTAGTTTATAACTCTATCCAGATCCAAATTAAACTTGGACAATAAGATGTATTGACCCCGTATTGATTTTGATGATCACAAAACAATTAAGTAGGTTACTAACGATTTTAGTGAAGAATCAATGTGACATGCAGGTATACAAAATCACCAAAAGCATCTAAATGGCTTTCAAACCTCAAAATGAGTACATGGTTCAAGAAAGAGAATCCCAAGATTTGAGAAGGAGGATTCAAGGTCAATCTAAATGAATCTCAGATTGTTTGGTAATGTTCTCAAATAAAGAAAATCCAAGTTGTGAAAGTTGTGAGACTAAGCCTCCTTGATTCAATGGTTTTCCAAGTCCGTGGAATGATTTTTGGAGACTCTAGTCAACTCCCACGGCAACTACTGGAACTTGAAATGGAAGAATAAAGCCCTTGGCCGACCCATATGTGAGCTATCAAGTTAAAAATGTGTCATAGAGTTTTTTACAAAAGAAATCCATGGGTTAGTCGGCTCTAGAGCCGACTACTGTGGCCATACAAAGCCTTTCCACATGTTAGTCGGCTCTAGAGCCGACTTCTGGTGGAAAAACAGTGGGTTTACCTACGTTAGTCAGCTCTAGAGCCGACTACTATGGTGTTAGTCGGCTCTAAAGCCGACTAACCTTGCCTGAGATGGGAAAAATCTCAGGTTAGTCAGCTCTGGAGCCGACTAACGCCCTGAGAACTTGCCCAACAGCTAGTTCTGACATTCCAACGTTCGGAAACGACCATTCCAACTGTCCAATCCCTCAACCAACTATAAATACAAGTTAATGGGATGGATTAGCAAGAGTTTAAGTGGATTTTTGAAGGATTACAAGTAAGAAAAAGAGAAATTTACCAAGCAAAATCTAAAGAAAATTCAGCATACACCAATTTTCAAAAACTACTGTTGCTGAAGTTCAAAAATCCTTGGAAGCCCATTCAAAGCTCCCACCAACCACTCCAGAAGCTTCATTAAGTGCTCTTAACTCCAGCAATCAAAGAAGTGAAGCTCATTCAAGGAAAAAAGGCTTCAAATCTGTAAAGTGTTCTTTATTGTCTTTATTTGCTCATTAAGGAGCTGTTCTTGCTGAATTTATTTCACCTTGTAAGCAGTTGAGTTTTAACTTGGTTGAAACTTGTGTAGGGTGTGCCAAACCCTTAATTGGTGGTTATAAAGGCTCCTTTATGCTTGAAAATAAAAAGCTAGCTAAGTAAGCTAGGTTGTAATCGTTGGAGAACGATTAGTGGTGAAAATTTTCAAGGGGTTTTTGGGGAGTGGATGTAGGTGCAAGGGTTAGCACCGAACCACTATAAATCCTTATGTTTGTGTGTGCCTTCCACTGTTATTGCTACTTGTGTTAAGTTTGTCATTTCACTATCACACACTCTTATAACTTTGCGAATATTGCACATTATTGTTTAAAATTTCTAAAAGGAACCCAATTCACCCCTCCTCTTAGGTTGCTTAGCTGGGCAACAAGTGGTATCAGAGCAGAATCTCTTGCTTGTCTTAACCGACAAAGAGTCCAAGATCTATGGTAGCCCAAATGAGTTTCCTGTTGACTGAAGGTCAGTTCACAAACAGACCACCTTTATTCAATGGCACAAATTACACATATTAGAAGGCTAAGATGAAAATCTTTATTCAAGCACTTAATTATGATCTATGGAGTATCATTGTCAATGGCCCTCACACACCCATTCTTACGTCAAATGGTCTTGAAATACCCAAACCAAAAGCGGATTAGGATGAGCATAATAAGAAAATGACACAGCTGAATGCTAAAGCCATGAATGTTTTATATTGTTCACTTGATGCAAATGAGTTTAATAGAATTTTCACTTATATTTCTGCCAAAGAAATTTGAGATAGACTTGAGGTCACCCATGAAGGCACCAATCAAATGAAAAAATCAAAAATCAATATGCTTGTACATAGATATGAACTGTTTAAAATGGAATCAAATGAATCTAATGTTGATATGTTTACTAGATTTACTGATATTATGAATGGCCTTAAAAGTCTTGGGAAGTCTTATACTAACAGTGATCTAGTGAGAAAAATTTTGAGATCTTTGCCTAGGTCATGGGAAGCCAAGATGACTGCAATTCAAGAGGCAAAAGACCTCAACATCCTTCCTCTAGAAGAGCTCATGGGATCATTGATGACCCATGAAATTCAAGTTAAACAACATCTTGATGAGGAGGAGTCCAAAAAGAGAAGAACCATGGCTTTAAAGTGCTCAGATCAAAAGGATGAATGTGATGAATCTTCAGAAGAGAGTGAAGGAGATAATGAACTTGCTCTCATCACAAGAAAATTTAGAAGATTCATGAGGAAAAAGAAACAAGGAGTGAAGAGAAGGCCACTACTGAAAGGAGACTTCAGTAAAGAGAAGGATAAGGAGCAGCCTCTCACATGCTATGAATGCAAGAAGCCTGGACATTTCAAGGTTGACTGTCCATAATTAAAGAAAGGTCTCAAAAAGGCTAAGAAGAAAGCATTGATGGCAACTTGGAGTGATAGTGATGACACAAGTTCAGAGAGGATGAGAAGCAAGAAACAGCAAACTTGTGCCTCATAGCTTGTGAAAAAGAGGTAATCTCTAACTCTCAAACTGAATTTACATTTGATGAATTACAAGATGCATTCTATGATTTACTTATTGAATTCAAGAAGTTAGGTAGCAAAAACAAAGATTTAAAAAATCAAGTCTAAAAATTAGTTTTTGAAAAAGAAAATCTTTTAAATGAAAATTCTGTTTTAACCTAGGAAAATCTGAATTTGAAAAATAAAATTAACAAGCTGAAACCCATTGTAGATAAATTTACTTTAAGTTCTACAAAATTACAAATGATTCTTGATAACCAAAGAGCTATTTTTAATAAGGTCGGATTAGGTTATAATCCTTTGAAAAAGCAAAAGTTTTTAAAAAATATTTTTGTTCCCTCAAACAATTTCTCAAAAATCACTTGTTTCAAATGTGAAAAACCAGGACATAAAGCCTATGCATGTAACTCCCACATCAACAAGAATATCAAGAAGATCTGGGTTCCAAAAGGAATCATTCATGCTAACCCCAAAGGACCCAAGAAAACTTGGGTACCTAAAAACATAACTTGATATTGTAGTTACAGATGTGTCTTGTATCCCGAAATGCAAAGAGAAGATGGTACTTGAATAGCAGGTGCTCAAGACACATGACGGGTGATGAATCTCAATTCATCACTTTAGAAGCTAAGGATGGAGAAGTGGTTACTTTTGGAAACAATGCTCAAGGAAGGATCATTAGCATTGGCAAAATTGGTATCACTTCCCATACTCTTATTGATAATGTTCTTCTTGTTGATGGATTAAAGCATAATTTATTAAGCATTAGTTAATTATGTGATAAAGGTTTTAAAGTCATTTTTGAATCATCTATTTGCATGGTTACAAATCCTGCTGATGATAGTATGAAATTCATTGGTCATAGACATGGAAATGTTTATATAGTAGATCTAAATGAGCTTAATAACCAAAATATTGAATGTCTAGTTGCCATGAATTCTAAATTTAATGATTCTAGCTGGTTATGGCACCATAGACTTGCTCATGTTAGCATGGATTTGCTTTCCAAACTAAGAGATTTAGTAAATGGTTTGCCAAAATTAAGTTTTGAAAAAAATAAAATTTGTGATGCATGTCAATTTCGAAAACAAACTAGAGTTTCATTTAAATCCAAAAATATGGTTTTAACTTCTAGGCCCTTAAAACTTTTACACATGGATTTATTTGGACCAATTAGAACCACTAGTCTAGGTGGTAAACATTATGGTTTTGTAATCATTGATGATTTCTTCCGTTTTACTTGGGTTTTATTCTTAGCAAGCAAAGATGAAGCTTTTTCTATATTTTTAAAATTTTTCAGAAAAACAACAAATGAAAAAGGTCTTTAAGTTTCATTTATTCGTAGTGATCATGGTAAAGAATTTGAAAATCAACATTTTGAAAGCTTTTGCAATAAAAAAGGAATTAGTCATAATTTTTGTGCACCTAGAACCCCTCAAAAAAATGGTGTTGTTGAAAGGAAAAATAGAACCCTTGAAGAAATGGTCCGAACCATGCTGTGTGAAAGTAATCTCCCAAAATACTTTTGGGCTGAAGCAATTAATACAGCATGTTATGTTTTGAATCGAGCTTTAATAAGACCTATTTTAAAAAAGACCGCATATGAACTTTGGAAAGGTAGAAAACCAAACATATGATATTTTCATGTTTTTGGATGTAAATGTTTTGTTCTAGATAATGGCAAATCAAATCTTGATAAATTTGACGCAAAATCTGATGAAGAAATTTTTCTTGGATATTCTACCAATAGTAGAGCTTATAGAGTATTTAATAAGAAAACATTAGTGGTAGAAGAATTCATTCATGTAGTATTTAATGAAACTAATGAATTTCCATCAAGGAAGAAAGAAGTAGTTGATGATGCAGGTTTGCTTGAAGAAAAAATGCAAGACATTACTCTAAAGGAGAAAGAAGGATCAAATGAACAAAGTATTCAAGAAGATAGCATTGAAACACTCCAACAAGCTGAACCTCAAGGTACACATGAATTGAAAAAGAAGTGGAAGTATGTTCATAATCATCCCAAAGAACTTATAATTGGTAGTCCATCTCAAGAAGTAAGAACTAGGTCCTCATATAGAGATGCATGTAATCATTTAGCATTTGTTTCACAAATTGAACCAAAATGCTTTGATGAAGCTAAAAATGACCCTGATTGGATAAATGCAATGCATGAAGAGTTAAATCAGTTTGAAAGAAATAATGTATGGATCCTAGTTGATAGACCAATAGATTATCCCATAATTGGCACTAAATGGGTTTTCAGAAATAAATTGGATGAGCATGGAAACATAATTAGAAATAAAGCAAGATTGGTAGCTAAAGGTTATAATCAGGAAGAAAGCATTGATTTTGATGAAACCTTTGCTCTAGTTGCAAAATTAGAAGCTATTAGATTATTACTTGCTTTTGCATGTTTCATGAACTTCAAATTATTTTAAATGGATGTTAAAAGTACTTTTTTAAATGGATATATTGCTGAAGAAGTATATATAGAACAACCACCGGTTTTGAAAATCATGAACATCCAAACCATGTGTTTAAATTGAACAAAGCTTTGTATGGTTTGAAACAAGTACCTTGGGCATGGTATGATAGATTAAGCAAATTCTTGATTAGCAATAATTTTATTAGAGGAAATGTGAACACTACATTATTTATAAAAAGAAAAAATGATGATATGCTTATTGTGCAAATTTATGTGGATGACATCATTTTTGGTGCTACTAATGAAATCTTATGCCAAGACTTTGCTAAGCTCATGCAGGGAGAGTTCGAGATGAACATGATGGGTGAACTCAACTATTTTCTCAGACTTCAAATAAAGCAAAATATAGATGGAATTTTCATTAGCCAAAGCAAATATTCAAGAGAAATTCTAAAGAAATTTGGCATGAAGAATTCTAAATGTGCCGGTACTCCTATGAGCTCATCTTGCAAACTTGATATGAATGACAATAGTAAATCAGTAGATTTAAAGCTTTATAGAGGCATGATAGGATCTCTCTTATATTTAACTGCTAGTAGGCCTGATATTTTATTTAGTATATGCATGTGTGCTAGATTTCAAGTTAATCCTAGAGAAACACACTTAAATGCTGTAAAAAATCTTAAGATATTTAAATGGTACTAAAAATCTTGGTCTTTGGTATACTAAGCAATCCACTGTTAATTTAATTGGTTACTCAGACTCTGATTTTGCTGGTTGTAAAATTGATAGAAAATCAACTAGTGAAACTTGCCAATTTCTAGGAATTAACTTAATCTCATGGTTTAGCAAGAAACAAACTTCAGTTACTTTGTCTACAGCTGAGGCTGAATACATAGCTGCTGGGAGTTGTTGTGCTCAAATCTTATAGATTAAGCAACAACTAGAAGATTATGGCATTAAATTTAAAGACATTCCCATAAAATGTAACAATACCAGTGCCATTAATCTAATAAAAATCCAATTCAGCACTCTAAGACCAAGCACATTGAGATTAGACATCACTTCATTAGAGATCATGTTCAAAATAGAGATATAATCCTTGATTTTGTTAGTACTGACAAGCAACTAGCTGATATTTTCATAAAACCCCTTGATGAAAACAAATTTTATGAAATTAGAAGAGAACTTGGCATGTTTGACCCCTTATCAGAATAAGTCAGCTACATAGATTGATTTTTTAAATTTTTTCTAGACATGCTTTTAATAATTAAAAATCATGATAATTAGCTCAACTGACCCCTCTTCATGATCCCATAACATACGTTGCTTGTAAAAATCTTTTTGTGTGAAATTTCTTGAATTTTCTGGAGGTCTGGCGTTATGTTCCCCATGTTAGTCGATTGGGGAGCCGACTAACTCCAAGAAACTCTTGGCTTTTAAAAGGGGCCGAGTGTCTCTTGGTGTTCCACTCTTTCATTTCTTTCCAAACTCCTCCCAACTCTTCCCCCAAGCCAAGAATCCTCTAAATCCCTCCCTCCACTCTCTCTAGATCCCTTCTTTCCTCCAGATCTAGCGCCCCTGCTCCATGGCTCCACGGATGAGGATCTCTCGCGTGCGGCAAGATGAAGCCCCGGAGAGCTCCTGCGAGAGAGGCGCACAAGCCCCTGTTGTGCCCTCTCCCTCGAGGTTCTCTGGCATCCAATCCTTGTCCACAAGAGCTATCTTAAATGGAAGGATCATGGATTTTAAATTTCTTGCACGAGAACAGTTCACTATTGGGCGGATGCTTCAACAAAGGGGATAGAGCTTCATGTGCAAGACAGAGGTTGCAATCTACCCAAAATTGGTGAGAGTTTTACCAGAATCTCTCTGTTGATTTTACTTCTGCCTCATCCATAGTGAAAGGTGTCAATATTGAGCTTGACCGTGCCTCCATTGGAAATATTTTGAGAGTCCCAATTAGTGGAGTTTGTGAGGATTCTCCTGAAGATAGAGCCCATAGGATTGAGACAATCCTTGGTATCGAGGATGGAGAGGGAGTAGATCGTTTGGAGGCCAACACCCTAAATGTGGAAATGAGATTACTCCATCATATAATCTCCAGAATTTTCATCCCTAGGTCTAGTAGCTTCAACCTGGTCACTGAGAAGGATCTGATCCTCATGTACCATATTGTCAGTGACATCCCCTATGATTTTCCTAAGTTGATGTTGACTGTGTGGAGAGAAACAGTCAACAGAGCCAGATCTGCTCTTCCCTACAGTATGCTTCTCACCCATTTTTTTAAGCATTTTGGAGTAAGATTGAAGGGTGAAGAATCCACCAAGCTGCACCATTTGGACTTCTACAATGATCACTCTCTGCACCGAATGGGATTTGTAAAGATTAATGGGCGGTGGACCAGAGGAAGAGGCAGAGAAGCAGAGGCAGATGAGCCAGCTATAGCTGAGGGTCCATCTTCTTCCTCACATGAGGAGGCTGGACCAAGCATTAGGCAGCAACCTGAGGAGCCCACAGCACCCTAGAGGACATCTAATGAGCTCAGTCAGGATCAGCTGCAGTATATTGTCAGAGAGGTGTCATCTGCTCTCTCCAGCAGAAGTTTAGGGGATAGTAGCTCATCTACAGGTAATTTTACTATGGTACCTCATATTTCTACTGTAAATGAGACCATGACTCAGATGATGATGAGGTTGGACAGGCTGGAGCACTCTGTAAATGTTATTAGTGGAAGGCTGATGATGCAAGAGATGAGAGATCACGGATCTGGATCTGGCCATGACTCTGAAGAGTTAGCCTGAGTGGCTAAAGAAGTGAGATAGCTGAGAGCTCAGATTGTAACCTTTGGTGGAAGATCTGAGAGACTGTAGATGTCTATTAGTCTCCTTCACCATCTGATCTCTACTATTAATGATCAGCTTGCCCCAGTTGCATTTTAGCCACCTTCACAGCCTTTTCAGCCATCTCCCCAGTCTGGCTTCATATATGCTCACCCCCGCTCTAGGCCACCACATGCATCCTTTCGCCCTCCTCCACAAGGACGTGGTTCTGGATCTTCTGCTCAGCCATCTGTTGTATCCTCAGATGAGGAATAGTTTAGGTTATCTTGTTATATTTAGAATGTATTAGGATCTCTATGTATTGAAATGTTTGCATTAGAACTAAATGTTTGTGATGCTAGTCATGCATGAAACTCTTATGTATGAAAGTCTATTATGAAATTTTATATTTAATGAAATGCTCTCTTTTAAAATTCTGTGTATGAAATTTTCTTCTTATGAAATATGTCATGTTAATCTTCCATTTTAAATTTATCATAAAAATTCCTATATGAGATCTTTCACTTGTCATGAAAATTTTTAATATTAAACTATCAAAGATAAGATATATAAAATTAAGTGCTTAATCATTCACTTCCTTTTTGATTGATGATAAAAAGGGGGAGAATGGACCCAAGAAAAGATTAAAAAGGGTAAGCACATATTTAAAAAGGAGAAGGATCTTCCTTGTCAAGTTTCAGCAAATTTTTCAACATTTTTTCATCATGATTCAGCAAGTTTCAAAAAAATTTTCATCATGCTTTAGCACGTTTTCAAAAGTTTCAGTATGTTTCAATAAGTATCAAATATTTCAAAAAGAAACAGTGTGAGCATATGTTCAGAGAGAGAAGAATGCAATCACATAAAACTGTTTTAGCAAAAGTTAACCTATTGAGAATAAGATGATCTTTTTAAAATTTTTCAGCAAAAAGGGGGAGACAAAACTTATTGGTTTCATCTTACTTCTCTTTAAAATAATTAATTTTTGTTTGAAAACTTTTTTCGCAAATTTTAACATCAAAAATTAAAGTTTCGGCATACTATGCAGATTTTTGGTACACTTTTGGCATATTCTGGTTTAACTGCTGAAACTTTGAATTTTTAGAATCAACATTGTAATTTCAGCATGAAGACAGTTTATTGGCATAAATCTTCATCCCCAGTACATAACTTTTGCATTTGGCATTGAACTTAATCATTTTGGCACAAAATTCAACTTTTTCATGAAAAATTTAGATTTTTGCTAAAAATTCAGCTTTTTGAGTTGAAATTTATCATAAATCCTACCAAAAATCTGATTTCTCTGGATTCAAAACATAAAAAATGAATATCATATTGTTTTTGAAAGACTATGTGAAAATTTTTAACTTTTAACTCATATTCTCACTTTTGGCCCTCTTTTTTAGATTTTTAGCACAAATCCTACATATGAAACTGACTTAGAAATTTCTCCTGATATGAGCCAAATAATCTCAACCTTGTGCTAAGTTCAATGTTGTATTGCTTTAAATTACTATTTTAATTTTATACTTAATGGTTTTGTCATCATAAAAAAGGGGGAGATTGTTGACCCCGCATTGATTTTGATGATCACAAAACAATTAAGTAGGTTACTAACGATTTTGGTGAAGAATCAATATGACATGCAGGTATACAAAATCACCAAAAGTATCTAAATAGATTTCAAACCTCAAAATGAATATATGATTTAAGAAAGAGAATCCCAAGATCTGAGAAGGAGGATTCAAGGTCAATCTAAGTGAATCTCAAATTGTTTGGCAATGTTCTCAAATAAAGAAAATCCAAGTTGTGAAAGTTGTGAGACTAAGCCTCCTTGATTCAATGGTTTTCCAAGTTCGTGGAATAATTTTTGAAGACTCTAGTCAACTCCCACGGCAACTACTGAAACTTGGAATGAAAGAATGAAGCCCTTGGCTGACCCACATGTGAGCTATCAAGTCAAAAATGTGTCACGGAGTTTTTTATAGAAAAAATCCATGGGTTAGCCGGCTTTAGAGCCGACTTCTGATGGAAAAACAGTGGGTTTACCCACGTTAGTCGGCTCTAGAGCCGACTATTGTGGTGCTAGAGCCGACTAACCTTGCTTGGGATGGGAAAAATCCCAGGTTAGTCGGCTCTGGAGCCGACTAACGCCCTGGGAACTTGCCCAACGGCTAGTTCTGACATTTCAATATTCGGAAACGGCCATTCGAACAGTCCAATCTCTCAACCAACTATAAATACAAGTTAATGGGATGGATTAGCAAGGTTTAAGTAGATTTTTGAAGGATTACAAGTAAGAAAAAGAGAGATTTACCAAGCAAAATTCAAAGAAAATTCAACCTGCACCAGTTTTCAAAAACTACTGTTGCTGAAGTTTAAAAATCCTTGAAAGCCCATTCAAAGCTCCCACCAACCACTCCAGAAGCTTCATTAAGTGCTCTTAACTCCAGCATTCAAAGAAGTGAAGCTCATTCAAGGAAAAAAGGCTTCAAATCTGTAAAGTGTTCTTTATTGTCTTTATTTGCTCATTAAGGAGCTATTCTTGCTGAATTTATTTCACCTTGTAAACTGTTGAGTTTCAACTTAGTTGAAACTTGTGTAGGGTGTGCCAAACCCTTAATTGGTGGTTGTAAAGGCTTTCTTGTGCCTGGAAACAAAAAGCTAGCTAAGTAAGTTAGGTTGTAATCGTTGGAGAATGATTAGTGGTAAAAATTCCTAAGGGGTTCTTGGGGAGTAGATGTAGGTGCAAGGGTTAGCACCGAACCACTATAAATCCTTGTGTTTGTGTGTGCCTTCTACTGTTATTGCTATTTGTGTTAAGTTTGTCACTTTACTCTCACACACTCTTATATCTTTGCGAATATTGCACATTATTGTTTAAATTTCTAAAAGAAACCCAATTCACCTTTCCTCTTGGGTTGCTTAGCTGGGCAACAAGATGAATTAACAAAATTTTTTTATCCCCAGAAACTAAACAAAAAAGAATTATCAAAATTAATCGTAAGCAATGAAACGCTTTTTCTTTTGCCGAAAATTCATGTTTTGAAAAATATATAAAAACTATTATAAATCTTGCATTTAAAAAAATTCTCGAAATACTATAAAATCTAATTATTTAAAATAATTTTTTGAATATAAAAAAAATATGATTCATATATCCGATCCTAACTAGTTTGGGATTAAGCCTTTGTTATTGTTGTTGTTGTTAAAAATAGTACTTATGTTTGATATTTGGACTAACACTTTTAAGTTATTAAATATTTGTATTATCATGTATTTTATTGATTGTGATGGAGTAATACAAAAAAAAAGTTTGAAATTAATAAAATATCCACACAATGCCACCACTATCTCTTCTTATATCATGCAGACGATACGTGAATATGACATGCATGATAATTTTTTAATTAGTTTAGATAATGTTTTCAATAATAATATTGATGTTGAGTTTCTCAAAGGCACTTGCATTCCATCTTAAATAAAAAATTATTTCATATAAAAGTGTAAATTATATTATAATTTAATTATATAAGATAGTTTAAAATTTATTGAATTATATATAGGTAAAGTTAAAGATGCTACTAAATATATATTATCTTTAGGAATTAGAAAATAAGAATTTAAAGTTTTGTAGAATACCAACAATTTTTATTAAATGTAAAACATAGATAGAATTCTACTTATTTAATGTTACAATCATATTTTAAATGTAAAATATTATTACTAGTTTTTGTAATGTTCACTTTCTCTATAAACTAATATTAGAATTTCACTTAAATAATTCTCATGTTATTTTGTACTTTTGAAATGTTTTTATAATGCAAGTAATATTTTATCTGATATTTATTATTCCACCTCTCCCTTGGTTTCACAACAAATTTTTATTATTACCAATAATTTTTTAAAATACAAAAATGATGAAGGTTTTGAAAATATAATTTTACTAATAGAATTAAAATTTAATAAATATAAAAAAAATTTATATTTTTATTGTTTAGCTTTAATTATGGATCCTATAATAAAATTAAATGATTTATTTATAATTATATGATAGATGAATTTAATAGAAATAAATTTAAAGATGAAATTAATAGTTTATTAAACAAAAATATTTATAATATATAATCAAAAATATAATAAAGGTAAAAGGTTTTTTGCTTTAAGATTGATCTCGGATAATGGTAATGAGGATAGTAGTATCGATCAATTATAAAATATTTTAATGTAAAAAAAATTAAAAACTATAATTTTATCATCTAATGAATTAAATTTTTATTAAAACAATAATTTTATAAATTTTGGAAGAGGGCTTTCTTCTTCTCATAGTGCCATATTCCACGATCTCTACCATTTCAATGGAGGACTAAAAGAGCAGTAATTTATAGTTCGATCCTTTTTTTTTTCGGTTCTCTCCAAGCCTCGTCCGACTGGCATGCCTTAGGATGCTCGACCACTAAACTAAGACTTCTCGTATGGTACTTAGGTCTTGGATTTTAAAAACAATCTCTTTCTTTTTTTTTTTAAAAAAAAACATAATTTTCTGATGATTTGTAAGAGGTGGAGACAATTAAATTCCTGATAGTCCTATATAAATCTGGGGATTTTTTGAAAATGTTTTTCATGGTGCCCATATGCATAACAACAATTTCAGAACTAAATTTATTTATTAATAAAATAACATTATATTGAAATATGAAAAAATAGAAAAGGAAAAGTTAACTTGGTGGCCAAACTTAAATATTGAGGATCCTGATTTGGTCAGTTAGTGAATTTACAATACTAGTACCGCTACATTTTTTTTCTTAAAAAAAAAAAATTTCAAGGCTATTTGAAATTACTGGATGTCCACCATGTCACCATACCATTTGGTCCCGTATAGCCCTCCAGTCCTCCCCTCATCAGAGCGAATCTTTGATGTTGGAACGGACTTGAACTGCTACTAAAGTCTCTTCGTTGAGAGGTGGTTTAGCATGTTGCAGATCTAATTGTAGAGTGGGCCAACTCAGCTATTTAAAAATCTGCAATTAGACCTGTGACGCTCCAAGCCTAGTCCAATTAATTTCTAACGAACCAAAATTATATGATTCAAAAATTTAAGTAAAAATTAATAAATAATAAGTAATTCAAAATTTTAAGTAAAAATTAATGAATAACAAGTGAACTTGAGTTATAAGTACACAATACATTTCTTTCACTTGAGTTATAAGCACATAACAAGTGACCTTAAATTATAAGCATATAATACATTTCTATCATATTCGGATCGGCTCTAATACCACTTATAGTGCTTATGTGCTGATCCAATTAACTCGTTAATAGATTCAATTCATATGACCTAAAAACTCAAGTAGACGTTATTGGGTAGCAAATTGACTTGAGTTATAAGCCCATATCATAATTCTTTTTTATCCAATATGAAACGAAATTTAAGGTCAAAATCTGAATGAACTGCGTGACAGTCCACAGCTGTGACTGGTCCTCGTACGGCAAGGAATGACCATTTTCCGGCAACTTCTGTGACCACCGATCCAAAATTTTCAAGAGGGCTCTCGCCGTAGCTGTTGAGCGCGTCAATGTTCCACGGCAATTCGGAAACCAGGGAAATCTACCGGTCAACACAGTGTTCAATGAAGCTAAATTCTGATCTGATGGATGATACGAGGGTATAAAATTTCACCTATTCCATGAAAGAAGGTATAGAAACAAAGTAAAAAATATAAGGTAAAATTGGAAGGGAAGACACGGCATTTTATCCATCCGCCAAGTCTGGAAGCAGCGTACTAGTTCCTTCACATGGTTCATCTATTACCGTTGAATGATACGTCAAAAATAATTATCCCATGTTGCAAAGTGGATTTGAACAAGTATTTCAACATGAATCGATGCTTTAAGTAAACTAGTGGGGCCCCGTGACAGGCCATGTTTTCAAGCCAAGCTGACAGGTGACATGATTCAGGAATTAAGAAGGTTCACCTCCAGATCTCATTTTAGATGTCGCTTGCTCCATTTGTGGTGGTGTAGGTCATTTGCCACCATTCCTCTTTCCCAAGTCATCACAGTTCACTGATACCATCATATATGCTCAACCTCCATTTTCCTTCAAATAGTCGTCGGTTGGCAAATGCCAGTCACATGAAGCGCCATTATCAAATAACATGCCTTTCTCTCTTATACTCTCCACCTCATCCCTTTGGTGCATTATCAATTAGGCTCTCCTCACCTGAAATATGCAATGCATGATACCAGATTATTATGAAATCCATTTCAAATGCAAAAGAAACGATAACAAAACTGAGTATTTTCTAATGGTTTCTTCACAATGGATTCCATTCTTATAAGCTCGTCAATCAAGAGTCTTTCTGACATATGACTTCTAATTTACTGTAATGTTTCAAAAACTCGAGTAAAAATTAATTGGTAGCAAGTGGATTTGAGTTATAAAAGCACATAACACTTTCTTTTTCATTCAATGTTGGACTATTTTTGGGGTATTATAATTTCTTTTCCTTATATACATCATGGCAGGACTCTACCATCATTTTATGGATAGCCCTTCCTCATTGCCATCAACTTTTGCATGCTCGGATCGAATCTGATACTATTTATAATGCTCCAAACCTACCTACTAAATTAATTGATAGTAAGTGAACTTAAATTATAAATATAACACTTTTTTTTAATCCAATATAGGATTATTTTTAGGGTATTACATCCCTATAGAAAAGGAGGAAGGAAGAATTGGAGCTCAAAAGGGATAGATGTCTCTTTTGACCTTGATTTCATTTGCAACCTCAGGAGTCAAATTCAAATGCTCATTGATTCCAAACCGGGCAGCAACCGTGGTGGAAACATTGAATAACCTGAACGCCTCTTGAACATGCTCTTGGGTGGCAACAGGGGTCCTGAATTTGCAGTTCATCAACACAGCATAGAAAGTGCATAATGCTACCAAGAATGACGTAAATAATAGTGAAACAGCATTATAATTTAACTTCAAAGTTTCTGCAAACCATATGATAAGCAGTACTTAGAATTTCAAATATTTAAACTCAGACTATTTCGCAGGAGTATTTAACAGACTGGCACTCACAGTCGCATCTTTACGAGAGACTCGCTCAACATTATTATGGCCTCAAGCTGCCTCACAGTGTTTGGAATTGCAGCAGACTTGTTTCATGAGCCTGCTGCCTCATTTTCTACATAGCAACAAAAACATTATAATGTAGAAAAATAAACAATGCAGTCGACAGAATTGGACTCTGAAGATCTTATCAGGAAGTACATCTTGACCTTGGATTAAAACTTAGCATACCTGTCTGATCTCAACATACTTGTTCTGCAACATTTCAGCAACGTTTTTTTTGGCAGCCGTGGCTGACAGGTAACCTGATAGTACTTTATGTACTTATAATATCCTAAGAATAAAAAAGAAATATGTTATATGCTTATAACTCAAGTTCACCTACGACCAATTAATTTTCATTCGAGTTTTTGGGACAAATGGTTTCGGCCCGTTAACGGATTAATTAAACCAGCAGATGGGCTTAGGACGTTACAAATGCTATTAGAGCCAATCTGAGTATGCAAAAGTTGGTGGGCATGAGGAAATGACTATCCGTGGGATGGCAGTAGAGTCCCATCATGGCATGAAATCACTCTTGTAGCACTAATGATCCGGCTCGGATAAATTCTGATTAGCTTGTGACGTGCGACGAGAACGTCGTATTATAAAGAGGAAAGATTGTAATACCCCAAAAATAGTCCCACATCGGATGGAAAAGAAATGTATTATGTGCTTATTATTTAAGTTCACCTGCTACTTATTAACTTCTACTTGCTTTGAGGACTTATTGTTACAGTGAAAGTGTATAGCTTTCTAATGAATATGATAATAATAATAAATTAACATAGCCTTCTAATGAATATGATAATAATAATAAATTAACAAATACAACATTGTTCGCAAGTCAGGATCCTTATAATAATAATAAATTAACATAGCCTTCTAATGAATATGATAATAATAATAAATTAACAAATACAACATTGTTCGCAAGTCAGGGATCCTTTATAATTTACCTCTTCAGCCAGTTTCCTCCTTCTGCAGCATCAGTTTTCTCCTTCTACTTTGTTGATTTATTCTCATTAGTGCCAGATATGCCAAGCAAGTTGAAGATCTACTAAGCTTATAAAATTTTAAAAAATGTATTCTTTCTCCACAAGAATTGAGAAAGCCAGCAAATGGAGGTACGTGCTTATAAAAAACTTACATCATTTGGTGACTTGGTCTTTCTTCCTCACTCGATACAAATTAGGGTGGTTTTTAATTATACTCTCAGAACCATGCTATTACTCTGTTTCTGACAGCTATATTCGCTATCTTCATTTGACCCAATCTGATGTGCTCCAGCTGCCTTATGTGGCCCTTCATCAGCGACCCTACCTTCAGTGGCCTCAACCTCTGGCCATCCCTCTGGTATTGAGGAAACTGTGGTTTGGTTGTGGAGAACATCATTAATAGGAGATTCGGAGGCCTCTTTTGACCCTTGGAGAGATGAACCAGATGGTGTTTCAGTGGATAATTGCATCGAGCCAGTGTTATCTATTGCGACGGGCTCATCATCAGAGAAAATGAGATTAGTTGACTGCACAATTTCCCTCTCTGAGACTTGCTAATTAGTCAGGATTTAAGACATAGTTCAATTAGTCAGGCTCTTACTAATTTACTTACAGAGCAGGTATCAAGCCTCATCCGTTAACAGTAGGAGTGCATGGCACAAGGGTCAGTTCTCAACCGCAAAGATAAAAGAATAATCAAGAGATCATTTATGGTTTCAAAATTAGCTAGTCCGTACTGATTTTGTTGCCATGGCAACATATAATTGTCATGTGGAAAACGTCGTTAGAGAATTTAGCACTACCTACCACTAAGGTGGAAGGCTAATACAGACAATCCATACAAAATAATATGAGATATTCACCAGTGAACCGAAAACATTGCCTGCATTCTTATTCTAAAGGACTAGTGTGCTGCAAGATAGCATGTGTTTATTGGACAAAATGTTCTTAAAAAATGTAGGTCAATGGTTGTTAAAATTCATGGTTTACATAAGGCCGAATTTTATTTGTCTCCATCTTGCTCGCATAACTAATCTTATTCTTCAAGATATAGATTTTTGCCTGCGTTCAGACATTCAGACACTAAAGGACATTATCATGATTAAAATCAGAAAACCATGACATTATCATGATTACATGTCAACTTTTGGCACATATATATATAGAAATTTTCAAGTCTAACATACCTTACAACAAAAGTTTTATGAATCCTATCAAATTACAAAGCAATTGGTCTAACAAATTACATATCTATGCAGTATATAAAAGTAATAATAAATTTCTGTCAAGAGGCATTATGACCATTAGATTTATCCTTATCAATATTGGTCATTGGATTAAATTTTCTAATCTTCTCAAAGTCTATAGGTCCCATCCTGTCACACATGTTTAAGGTCTAATGGTTCTCAAAGCTTTCTTAAATTAGCTATCCAAGTTTGGCACACAAATCATAAATATCATAACCATATAGAAGCCATCCTCCTGATAACTAATTCCTTGAGGCTTTATCAACCTTTCTTTTTTTTTTTAACCCATACCGAATGCCAATGAAGGAGCATGTGAGCATAGCAATGAGGTGGCTAGATATGAATGCAAGCAAGTGATTTTTCTTTTGAGATTTGCCATAATTCTCAATAAAAAAAAAAATGCAAGGATCACAAGAGATGTGATAGGTTTGGTTTGGATGATGGTAATTTTAAATTTAACTGGCCTACATGTTAAAGAATATCCACAACAATAACAATAAGCTTTAATTTTAAATTTTTTTTTTCATTTAGTTCTATTTTGAATCATATTTTTTTTTGTAAGATGCAAAGAATATAAGTCTTTTTTTTATCACTTCCTCTCATATAAGTTTCGATTTACCTCTACTTTTTTTTACTTCTAAATTTCTCATCATTATATATATATATCTTATTTGTCTGTGTCTGGAGAGGCTATTTCTCTATTTCAAACTCATTACATGCAGATTATAATTAAAAAAAAAAACTATTGCGCCAAAACTAATCCTCTCATATATTACATGAGGGGTATAGTACATTTAATATTTTGCTTATATAATTTGGCAACATCTTAAGGAGTACACGTACGTCTGATTCAGGCTTGCCCTTGCGAGCATTTAGAGTACTTGTACGAGAGTCGAGCTTCTTAAGAAATATTGAGGACTAAATTGAGTTTTTAATAAGGAACCCAGCACCCAGTAATCGACTTCTTGTGAGGCATTCAGAAATAAGTTTTGATCATTTTCAAGAATGGTGACACTGGCTGTGGCAGGCAAAGGAAAGAGTTGATGCAACCTTCACTGGCTGGTTGAAGAAAAGGAGCGATCACAAGAGGGGGAATTACACAGTAAAGTATGTTAATGTGTACTCTATTGATAACTTTGTTGATAACATTTTCATTATGTCCCTGTATCAATGATCCAATGGTAATGCTTGTGCTATCTATATTCAACCCACCTAACTTGGAGGTCATAAATCTGACCAACCCAACCCATTAATGATGCCGGTTTGCTGTGGCTCTGGACACCTAACCTGAGCTTTTCTAACTCGTTTGCTGCCTTTTGTTGAGGAGGGGAGGGTATTACCAATTGGAGGACCACCTCAGGTATTATTGAGGGCAGAGGTGGTGGGCCGGTGTACTAATCAGCGGTTGTGATGATCATCAATTTTTTTTTTTTTGTTTTTTTGCTGATTTATTTAATGCTAAATTGAGCAAAATATCTTCATAGTTGTGTGTCGCTGTTGAAGGGATATTTTGATTAAAACTTCCTGACCGTTACTGGGTTGGATCAGCCCGTAAACCAGCATCACTAGGAGTCCAACATCATATTGGGCTGCGCCTCCGCATCGGGTTGGCACGGTCCATTATACACCGCTAATCAATCTTCTTCAGTCGTTAATGTTAAGTGCTTGACGCAGACAATCTCGTCTCGGAACGACGAGTGATTACGGTTATTGTGTTCTATTAGCGGAGATCTCGTACAAGAAAGGCTTAATAGTTAAGATGTTTCACTGGACGCTAAAGATTTAACTGTAATTATATATATATATATATATATATATATATATATATATATAATAGAGAGAGAGAGTATATAAAAGATGAAAGAGATGGGATGATTTTTGAATCCGTATATAACCAAAAAAAGAGGTGATCAAATCTTAAATTTAGCTATATTTTGTGAATTTATATAATTTACGCATTCTAAATATAGAAAAAGTGGAAAAGATAAAGTGGCTCCAATTCATATGCATTAAGTGTGAGAAAAATGATCGAGGTATTGACTATATTCAAATGTAACGAAGTTTAAAATCAATCATCTTTTCTTTTATTGAATTTATATAAATTCTAAAACTGACAAAATATATCCTTGGCTACATTCGAATATGATAAATCTATATTCTTCTTTTTTTTTTCTTTCTCTTTAAATATATTTTATATAAAATAATCAAATAATTATAATTATTATATAATATTAATAAAAATTTTAATTTAGAATCATTCAAATGGGTGGTGACCGGCAAATCCAAGATCTGCCTGCCTTCTCCCATTTTATTATTTTTATCCTTTCGATTCTTCATATATTGGCTTCATTTAGTATTATTATAAAGTCTGCAACTCTGAATCTGACCCAATTTTTAACTAATACATGTGACTCTGCTATCAACATCATACCTTTCTTAATTAAAATACCGTAGTAAAAAGAGGAGATAGAGTCTCATGTCATCTTATCTAGCCCTATCTTCAACACACTAATGCGTGCCGATCAAGCAGAAGTATGGCGCACAGAAAATGATATTCCATGCTGCTCACTCCCATCTCAAGTCATATCCTCTTAGATCCATAGTTATATAAGATAGCTATTGATCAATAGTTAAAATTGATAGTTACATTTAAATATATATTAATAAAATTATGAAGCTCATTTGGTTTTG
Organism: Metroxylon sagu; assembly: GCA_017589505.3. NCBI lineage: Eukaryota > Viridiplantae > Streptophyta > Magnoliopsida > Arecales > Arecaceae > Metroxylon > Metroxylon sagu. The sequence goes on along the minus strand of JACVBY030000571.1, from coordinate 233,619 downwards.
ATCATGAATCATAGCCCATTTCGAACTGCTCTAATCATAATATATGAGCTTAGTTTGATCCAAATGAAAATAATAATGGAGTGGGTCGAAGTTGAATTTTATCCTACCCAACTTTGATCCTAAGTTTTATATATTGCCTCATCCCCATTCCGTACCCTATCATGATAATAGGTAGGGGTCCCTATCACTTATGCAGTCGCCTTGCCATGCTCCCTTTTTTTTTTTTTAAATTATCTTTAAAAATATACTTCTATAAATTATAGATATATTTATAAATTTAATTTAAATCATAAATATTATTAAAAAAAAATAGCTAAAAAAATTTCATTCTCAAATTAGCTATTTCATATATTCATGATTTAAATATAATTTTTTAAAAATATAATTAACTATAAGTATTTTTACTTTTCTTGGAATCCGCTTCGAATAGCTATAAAAAAAACAAAGCCCATTGTTTATGAATACAATTTTGCTGATATAGCATGGAACCTAACATCTCCTTGGTAGCTTCTTGAAAAAAGTGGGCCATTGTAGCGTGAAATCTTCATTTTGAGATTGTTCATACGGTTAAAAAACCAAAATTTAAAGAATGCGAAACTCCTCCACGGTTGCGTGCACGTAACTGGAAGTGGCTTTGGTGCGCACCTTATAAAAAAAAATAACACTCCTTAACCGATCTTTTTTATCCTATATATATATATATATATATATATAAAAGAAGAAGAGAAAGTAAAGAGACTATTTCGTGGTCCCTCGATTTTTTTTTTTTTTAATATATAAAGAAGAGAAAGTAAAGACCATAAGGTGGTCCCTTTACCTACTAAAGTTATTGCAGAAAAAATTCAACCATACTAAGAACTACCAAACTCGTTCTGTTAGCCATCTCAATGGCCCTTTTAGTTGCCCATTGCCGAGACGAAAACCTGACGTGCTGTTCTCCTATCTTCTCTATCCTTCTATTTTACGTTTTAATGAGAGCTCGTCCCCGCTTCTCCTCTCTCCTATTTCGCTACCGTCGTTATATATAAAAGATTAACGATTCATGTAACTGTTGTATCATTGTACATCATCATTATAAATGGATCAAGGCATGTATAAAAGGAATATCATCAATCTTTTTTTTTTTTTATCCTTCTGGATTTATTAGGTCAGGCCTTGCCTTCACCGGGTATTATTAAAGAGGAATATGGTATTAGTACGAGTCCGAGGCAAAACCAACCAACCAGCCTGGGCCGGACGTAGTTTTGGGTCTGGTCCACCCGGACCGGTCCGCAGCGAACCGCGACTCCCGCCGACCAAAGCATTAACAGCCTGTGTCCCCTCGTCGTGATTCCGAGCTCATCCAGGAATACTTTCGTCCAAACGAAATTTAAGCGCTAGCTCGTGGACCCCGCATTCCACGTGTCCAGATATCCAATGGACCGGACTTGCCCACGTATCGGAGGCTTCCGCGGCCAGGATCGTCCGGAAGCCGTCCCCTCCCGAGCCCCTCGTGACCGTCAGATCGCATGCCCTCCCGCGAATCCCGTCCGTCGGTACAGCACAGCCCCCCGGGGCCGACGCGTCCTTCCGGTGGGGGACCGGTCGAGTCTTCGTGGTCAGGCCTCTTTGGTACATGACAGATAAAAAGCGGAAGAGATTGAAAAAAGTTTAAAAACTCGTACTAGACTCCAAGAAATGGACCGGCGGAGAGCCTCCCAACAAATCAATCAAATCAACAAGCAAATATGGAAAGAGTCCCACCGGAGAGGGAGGAGGGGAGGGAAACAGTAGGAAGGTGGGGAGAGTTTTTTCCATAGAAGGAAAGAGGGGAGAGGGAGAGAGAGAGGGAGAGATGGAGAGGAGAGAGAGGCATGTGTACATGGCGAAGCTGGCGGAGCAGGCGGAGAGATACGATGGTACGCTGCTGGATTTCTTTCTGGACTCTCGCTTCATACCAAAAAAGGAAAGATATAAAAATATCGTTTGGGATCGTCGTGACGGTTGGTTTGGTTATCTGGGTTCGACGTTGAGCGAGTGAAAGTTTCGATTTTTTTACTTTTTTCCTCGCTGTTCTCTGGGTCACACGTGGAGTGGGGGAAAAATGGAATTTTTTTGGTGGAAATTTTAGGTTCCTCCCGGTTCTTGTGTTTTTTATGGGTTAGTGTTTGGATTTTTGGCTGACGACGAGTCAGTGGGCTTGCTCGTTTGGGTTGCAAGTGAAGTGTCTTAATTTGTTTTCTTTTATGCAATTTTGGATTTTTTTTTTGTGAGGTCAATGGGCTCGTTTGATTCATCTGAGTACCATCTGGAGTGGTAAATTTGGCATTGTTAGGTGCAAATTTGTGTTTTTTTTTCTCTGGGTATTTAGCACTATTTTTTTTTTCCTGATTAGCACTGAAGTTGTGATGAGTGGGGGTGGGTTTTTTCTATTGGATTATAAGTTCAGCAGGTGAATTTGGATTCTAGTTGTTAGTTTTTTTACCCCCTATATGAAATTGCTTTATTTTCCCTAGGTTTTTGGTTTTATTCATCATTTTGTTTCCCTGAATCTTATTTTGATTTTTTAATGAACTTTTCTTTAGTTTAATTTAAATCCTTATGTTTCGATTCGTCATTTTTTATCAGTTAGTATAAAGGGTCCAACTTTTCTCCCCTTCCTCCCGGGGGGGTCTGGAAAAAATATAATTGTCAGGGCTTCGTTGTATCAGTACTTTAATCATGACAATTGCCATGCTTTCTAATATTTAAATGGCTTGGCGTCTATATGGTTCTTAAAACATTTCATGAAACCACTAAAGTTTTCTCTTTTCTGGTTGAGAAAAGATAGTTGACTATTACTCCGAAGTACTCAACTCGTTCCAAATCACATTTGATTATTTTGTAAGTGAAAAAGATCAGTTCTCATTGCTATTAGCATGGGCTCTTTGGATAAGAAAGCTTCCAGATATGCTGGTTCCTGTGGAGAACCAAAATCATGTATGATCCTAAATCTGTTTTTCTGGCCACTAGACATAAGGACATGCAGCTTATCAGGTTGATTTGCTTGGTAATTTAATTATAGTTACATAGATTTACCTGTTATCTAACCTCACATTATTTCCAGTTGTTTAAATAGAAGTTTAATTTGTCTTGTTACACTTGTCTCAGAAACGGTGGAGTTCATGAAGAAGATTGCTAGAATGGACATAGAGCTGACAGCAGAGGAGAGGAATTTACTGTCAGTTGGGTATAAGAATGTGATTGGTTCGAGGAGGGCATCATGGCGGATCCTCTCTTCCCTTGAAGAGAAGGAAGAGGGAAAGGGAAGTGTGCAAAATCTCAGGAGGATACAAGAGTACAAGAAGAGAGTTGAAGATGAGCTCACAAAGATCTGTAATGACATTTTGTCCATCATTGCCATCCATCTCCTTCCATCCTCGACTGCTGGTGAATCTATTGTCTTCTTCTACAAGATGTAAATTTCTTTGCTTCTAGCATTATGCTTAACCTTTTTCTTTAATACCAAAATGTTCAACCATTGATGCATGGGCATTGATTCTGGTTGGTTCAGGTATGGGTTATTTGCTCTTGGTTTAATACAGCCTTTTTCCCATGATCATCAGCATATAATCTTGTCAAGATGTCTTCCCCTCTGACCATTTGACTAGAAACAATTATACTTGTGAACTTTTGGTCCTTATTTTCATTGCTGTGACTATCCAGTAATTTTTCAGCTATCAAATGTTTCATAGTCTGCACTTGTATACTGATGCTTGCATAGAAGACTTATGTGCTATTGATTCAATGAATTAATCCTATTGTACTAGAGAGCTTGAGATAAAGATGCATACCATACTTCTTAAATATATTTCAGCTTATAACTTATTGCTTAAAATAGGCAATTAGAAAGCATCTACCAGTACACTGTTTGGAATGAACTAGCTAACGCTCGTTTAGCAAGAATCAATGTGAGATTGTTGGGCTATAACATGTCAAAATAAATTGGATAGCAAACGAAGGCGTTCTTCTCTGGTGGCGGGAATATAACAACCTAGGCATTTAGTTGTCTCATATTTTAGGTTGTGGGTCATTTTCAGCATCTACTTTTTCAAACTTCCACTGGTAAGGTTTGTTATATGCATTGAAAAACCTTGATTGGTTTTCAAATATATGAAGGGCTGATGCGTCAATGATTAGAGCTGTTAAAACTATTATACTTTGGTGTATCATAATTTGATAAACTAAGCGAGCTTGATATTGCTGAAATTATGCTTGCTCCTGAAGGTTAATGTTTTTTTTTTTTTTAAAAAAAAAAGATCAAGTTATGGTAACACATAAGGTGGTTCAATCATGATTCATGTCCCTTGCCATAACTGTAATGGGGTAGTGACAGAGGAATATGGCTAACCAAATTGGTGGTAGGTGCAGCAATTGCAACTAGTGGCCTGTGGCATGACATGGTGATTGCAACTATGACAGCAAATGAAGATAAGAGTGAGGTGCTGCAGCAAGCAACTAACTGGATGGGTGAACCAGGAATTAGGGAGAGTGAGCAGTAGAGTATAGCAAGACACGCTGATGATAAGCAAGGACCACAGCAAATGGTACACATTAGCAAACTGTTGAGAGATGATGTTGTCATGGGGGGAGCAATGGAGCTAGGACTTGAGCATGAGAATTAGGAAAAAAAAAAGTCGAGGTTATCAGAAGCAAAAAGAACAAGACTCTTATGTTGCCTAATACCATGGCTTCAAATATTGCCAAAGCAAGTCAATGCTATCAGTATTGTGTGAAAGAAGTGACCAAGACAGGGGTCTGGTTAGTGGAAACTCAAGGAAATTGGGACATTGAAACCAGCTAGCAAGCTTGGTTCTGCTGGTATGATGCGCGTTCAGTCAAAATGGGTTGTTACAGGCCATTATCTAGCCTAGTTTGGTTAGTATCAAGGCCATCCCCAAATGGGATGACAATTTTTTTTTTTTTTTTTTAAATGGTCGAGAGATGCTACATTTAATTAGTTCCCCCTTTTATGTCACAGGGCAGGAACTTGATGTCGCTTCTTAACCAACAGGTTGCCTAAGTTAAGGGTGTGTGCTACAAATTTGTTGCTCAGTTTGGATGAATCACGGGTGCATTCAGGAGCACCCGAGAATTGAAATAAATTTAAAATTTTTTATCCGGCTAAAATGCTTCTATTGATCCACTATAAAGTATATGTAGTACCCATGGAGAATGCCCACATTAGCCCTAAAAAATTTAGATTCTATAATTATAAAATTTTAAAACTAATTTTCTAAGGGAAAAGTAAAGAAAAATTACAGAAATTAGATTAAATAGTTAAAAAATTAAGAATAAGTGTAGTTAATATGGAAACCTTTTTTAAATTGTTTAACATGTATTTGACTAATTTTTAGAATTTGTATGATTTTTAAATTGTTTTTAAGAAAGTTGTTTAAAATGTATAAAATATTTGAGGAAATATAACAAATATGAAATATGTGCGGGTAATTTATAAGCTGATTTTAAAGATATTTAGCTGCATTTTAGTAATTATCTGAATTGTTTATTTCATATTATGACTAATAGTTAATAGTTATTTAAGGTAAAAATTCGAAAAATAACAAACCACTACATAATTTTGTATCGATTATATTGAATTTTTTATTGTTTATTATTGAATATGCAGAGAGAATTGGTCTTTCGGTGACCATGTATAGTATCAAAAGGTTTATGGAGGAAATATGTACTTATCATCACATAAATTCGACTACCTCTTTTCTAGTCATGTCAGAAAATTGTTTCATACATAAAAAATTATTTACTGCAACCGTATGCAAATAGATGACTGAAAAGTGTATAGGAAATATTAAATATTTTATCAGAAGATATCATGAACCCTTTCTTTTGATAAAATATTTGATGTTTTCTATGCACTTTTCAACCATTGTTTGCACTCAACTCCACTTAATAGCTTCTTTTTGTTTGATCCCTTCTCTAACATGACTAGGAAGAGAGAGGGTCAAATTTATATGATCATGAGGTCATATTTTCTCCCTAAACTCTTCTACATAAGTCTTTCAATTCGATTTTACCCTAGACAAGAGAATGTTGCTCAGCCTCGGCTATCACAACCCATTTTTAGCTGGTTATGTTCCTAAACTTTTTGCAATGCTTTTTTGAAAATCAAGTTATTTTTAGCATGTTAGATAAATCATCCTTTAAATCTATATTACTTATCAGTGATTGGTGACTATTATTATATGAAGTTAAAGACTTTGTTCTAAAAATTTTAGGCAAAAACATAAGGATAGGGAGAAAAGTTATATTACTCTGACATCATTGGAACATAGAAAAAAAAAAATCAAAATTCAATTACCATCCATATTATACCTGAAAAAAGATTAAACAATTGAAAATCCAAAAAAAAAAAATATAATGCAATTACTATCCATATGAGGCAACAAAATCAAAAAAAAATTGAGAAAAAAAACTTAGAAACAACCCTGAACAGTAAGTTGGTACATGATGAACTGGTACCGTACTATTTTAACAAAAGTCCGGTACCACTGTCTCAGTATTTCAATCCTTGAGGCATTGGATGCCAAAAAGGCACTTACTTGAAGAAAGCAAGGCACTAATATATGAAAAGTTCAATAATTTTATATGTAAGAACAATACAAATATCATGAGGTTAATTATCAAGTTTCAACATCACAAATCATTATCATTTTAAATATTAGATGTCATGTTTTATATCTCTCAAAACACAGCATCAAAATACCACTTCGCATAACATGTTTTTGAACAATGGTTAGCAAAAATAATTGACTAGACATCTTAAATTAGCATCAAAGTTCAAACATGACAACAAAATACCACTTCTCAAAACATGTTTCATGTTTCCAAACAACACTACATCTGAGAGTAGCCCTTTATTTATGAAGGCATCATTAGATCAAAATAAAGCTAATAGAGCCCTAAAAGAATGAGTAAAACAAGATAGGAGGAATAATGCTAGTTATTGGAGCAGCACTTGCCTGAACATCCCTTGTTTTATCTCAGGTGTTCACCTAGGCATTGCCTTAGCAAACTCACCTTGACTGGGGATTATTGTAATGCTTAGGGGTATCCTCACCCCATATCAGAGCATGGAGTGCCTTTGATAACACTACAGAAAAATGGTAACATGAAGCCACCACATAGTATGGCAGCAGGTTTGATGGTCCATTGTCAGCACATAGGAGGCATGGCAATATGCTTAGCATAGCAGGGTGGTGCGGTGAAAAGCAACAAGGTGCATCTATATCTGATGGCAAACACCAGGTCATGAGTGGCTCACTGAGGGAAGCTAAGAACAACTACAAGTAGAGGTGACAAAATGGTTTACCGCCTTTGTCGGCAATGATGTAGAGAAATGGGAGGATAAAGAGAGAAATGGAGTACAAAAGAGATAGAGAAAGGAAGCAGGAAGAAGGTTTCGGTGGCTTACTGACACTGAATTCTGTGGTCTATTTTTCTATCTTATCCTTATTTTTCATTCTCAATCTGATTAATGGTTGCATCTATGTATTCTCCTGTTGCTATATGTGGAGGTGAGTGATGAAGAGAATACAGTGATAGAGATAGTGGTGGAGACTTAAAAAGAGAGGAGCCAGAGTGGGGTGACATTTTGGTCCTGAGGAGTGAGAGAACCTAGCGTAAATTAAGTAATCATTGGAAAGAAGGGAAAGAAAAAAGGTGGGGGGTGAAGTAGGATCAAAAGCTGTGTAATGTTGATGCAACCCACTTCACCAAGATGTGTGAACAGTGAAAGGATTTTGCACAATAGTTTCTCTGAGATAAAATCTGCATCATTTGATCTAATGCCTCTTTTGCAATAACTTATGATAACTTCCCATTCTTTGATAATTCATACTTGGACCATCAAATATGTGTGGGTTAAGTGATTCAAGGATGTGAGGATGTGATGTTGATTCTAACCATTGAATGCCGAACCATCCGGTTCACAGTGTACTGAATTATAATGATGTCAAACCAGGATGATTCGCCGGTTTGGGTCAGTATAGGGCTCGAACCAACCCATATTGATCTGAACTGGTCGAATTGCCCAATATCGACCCGAACCGTCCGATATCAACCCATATTGCCCACTTATGCCGACCTGAATTAAGCCAAACTGAACGGTATTGACTCATATTGAATGGTTAAAAGTGAAAAAAATAGTATCTTATCTCGGCATGACATGTGTATCATCCCATACCATAGCAAGCCGGTAATGTATTGGTATAGGTCTTGGTATTGATTTTGCGGATTGTAATTCAGACAATCGGACATCCTTAATAAGAAGGGAATAACTGCATGGCAACACGAAGGACAGTAAACTTTTAAGATTTAGTAAATGCAATGTAGTAATTGAAGTGTTGTGATCTTAATATTCTTCCTTGGCTTCATTAAGTTTTAGTTGCTAATTGACTGATAAGATACCCAAGGCAATATTAGTTGGTGCCCCGGTGCTCCAACTGCCACATTCAGTGGGGTCATGTCTCCAAATTATGTCTTGGTATGGCATCACTATTGTATATTTTTGGTTCTCCCCTCAGCACTAGTCAGTATCTGAAACACGAGCTTATAGCCTGAATTTATGGAAACTTGATATCTATATAGTGATAATATATTTGATCTTACAAGCATGTGAAAAGAAATGCCTATATTTGATCTCAAAGCTTCCACTGTTAACTGGTGTCATAAGAAAAGTGGTGTACATGATGTGTCAATTGTCATAAGTGCTATTTGTGATGTGACATAGGCCCAACGCCAAGGAACAGCTACCAACTGCTAACACTCTGACAGACAACATGTGGGGATGACCTGACATTAGCCCATAATAACTTGTCTTGCGTTCCATGTAATCTTGTGGCATGGGACCTAGCGATGAAATGCAGACATTTTTCCAATCACTCATTTTGAGAACTTCCAAATGTTTGTAAGTGTGGATAGAACATCTGAGTGAGGATACCATCTATCTTCACTGTAGAATTAAAAGAGCGGCAGATTTATGAGCTGGAATGTTAATCTTTACATCTTGGTATGGAACTTCTAAAACATGGTAACTAACATGGATATCCTACAATATAATAGGAAGACAATCAAAGGATTTTTTTTAAAAAAAAATATTCTTCAGCTATTCATCTAAGGTAATTTGGGAAAGAATATCAGCTGCGACTTCAAAAGTTTCAAGATACCCAAAAATGCATTGCAGGAAGGGTTTATGGGTGCATTGGTGTCCTAAATGTCTGGGTGCAACTTGAATTGGGCTTAACCTGTAACCAACCTGCTCAACCCACTCATTGGGTTGGGTTGGGCTTGGGATCTAAAATCCCAATCCATTAGATCCCAAGCCCAACCTCAAGTTAAATTGAGTGTGGTTGAGGTTAAACCCGATCAAAACCAACCTTTCCCATACCCAATCCAATCTGGCCCAACCTAACCCTGGTTGAAACTGATAAATAAATAAATAAACTTAAATCCATGTTTCATATAAAATATTTCTTTATGCCATTTAACAATATCGTTATTCTTATCAAGTTAACAGAATGGCATAGGAGTACCCAAATAAGATATCGACCAATTCAATACTAACTTAGCAAAAATGGACAAAAACTTCCCAAAATCTAATATAACATATACAACCCAATATAACTCAATTGATCTGACCCAATCCATTCCGAGCCTAAACTGACAGACCCAATCTAGATTTAGCTTAAGATGGTGCAGCGTTGGAGAAATCCTGACCCAAGGTTGGGCTTTGTTGGGTTCAGGTATGCCACCTGAGTTGCTGCCCTACCTGAATGCTATTGTTCTCTGTTTGCAGTGCTGTAAATTGAAGTCTCTTCATTAGATGTTCCCAGTCATATGTGTTAAAGTACAATAGCTTTTTAAATTTGAATCCAAGGTTCAAAAAGCTAGCCCTGTTTCCATAGGGTGAATTTATGTGGTCAATTTGTCCAATCAATCAGCCTTTATGATTTCTTAACTCTCTCTTTGAGGCACCCCAAGCATCTCAAGGAGTAGCAGTTTGTGATACCCAATATGTTTTGTCAGGAGTTCTCCCCAATGGCCAATCAGGATTTATTGAATTTATGATTTCTGGATAAAGGTAAACTTTGTTCCTTTGTACTTATGGGTTCCATTCTTTTTGCGAACATCAGGAAAGGAGATTATTACCGATATTTGGCGGAGTTTAAGACTCTGAATGAAAGAAAAGAAGCTGCAGATCAGTCACTGAAGGCTTACCAGGTCTGCTGAACCTCGCAATACTTTCCGTTCATTGATCTCATTTTTCTAATGTATGTTTGTAATCTCTGCTAGTGAGGATTTGAAATATACTAACAAAAGCTGATGTTGTGGCAATGCAGGCTGCTACTAGCACTGCTATGACTGATCTGCCATCCACGCATCCAATAAGGCTTGGCCTTGCCCTGAATTTCTCTGTGCTCTACTATGAGATTTTGAACTCACCTGAAAGGTCAAATCTGCTTCTATTTTCAGTACTTGAATTTTGGTTGACATGTACGATATTGTTATTGCCTGGAACTATGGACTCAAACAGATACAAATTATCCAGTAACAATATAAAATGTCAACGTATAATCTGTTGATGCTTCAGTTGTGTTTTCTGATGTATAACACACATTGGGTTGAACATCAGTGCTTGAGCCTATGGTTGGTCCTAACCAAACCACTGCTGAACGGTACGATGCATACTGTACCAACATGGTGTGGCACCTGTATTGTATGAAGGTTCCATATGCCTCCATACGAACACACAGTACAAGTTCTGTACTGGCTCCAACAGTACTCTATGATGTTATGCTGGCTTATGCCATGCCACATCGGTAGGGGGTCTGATGCTGAGATGCAAAACATGGGTCCTAACACAATCATGCAGGGGCATCAAATATTTTTCATATGTTGACAGGATAATTGTCACTGGACTTAGCACATGTGATGCTTAAATTCATCAATTTTCTTCTCACAATTATTTTTTCTAAAAATGAATTGCTCACTTTTCTGATGTTGGTATTCATGGTACTGAACAATTTCCGGTGTGTGAGAATACTAGCTTGTGTTATTAATTGGTAATTAAACAAAACTAAATCTCTTATCTAGCATAATAAATGCCTGCTTTCTCTTTATAATGCAGTGAAGTGATTCTAGTAGTCATCTATTTGTGATTGAGAAATCAGAAGCCCACTGTGTTGTATTTTGTATTTTACAACACTTTGTGTACATGTGTATGCCCATGTATAATGACTACACTTTATATGTGGTTGCACATGATTCCTTGCAAATTCTGCTTGGACCTTTTACAGAGCATGTCACTTGGCTAAACAAGCATTTGATGAAGCTATGGTAGAGCTCAATTCCCTCACTGAAGAATCTTATCAGGACAGCACCAGTATTATACGGCTTCTTAGGGATAATCTCACATTATGGACAATAGATCTGCCAGAGGAAGCAGGTAAATTTCTACAGAAGTTGTTTCTTTAGTTCTCTATGCTCTTTCTATTCTCTCTCTTCTTATCCTTTCTATGATCTGTTCTCACTGCCATCTTTTCCATGGCATAGCTTACCTTCTTTAGAAGTTTAATGGTTCATGCAAATGTAGTTTGAATTGAAAAGGTGATTATTTGATATTTAAAGATTTTGTGAATGGTACTTCTGTATAAATATTGCCTGTGATTGGCATTGCATATGGAGACCTGATCTTGATTTTATGATTAGTTATCAGCATATCATGGAGCAATGATGAAGTAACATCATTGATGTTGGACACTTGGCAGTTTATCCTTTTGGTACTATGTCTTGTGTTATATTAACACTCACTTCCATCTCCTCAAATCCATGTCAGATGCTTGAATTGTTGTCATTTTCTTTTTTAAAACTGCAGCTTTGAATATCAGTAGAGGGTTGGGCTCTTCCAGAACAGCTTCAACAAACTAAAATAGTGTTAAAATTGAGCTTTTATTCTTTTTAGATATGGTCAAGAATGTAGGTATTAAAATAAGTTTGCAAAATATCTTTTTTTATAATACCTAAGCTAACTGGGAAGTCTGGATGAGAATGATGCATATTGAAAGGCCTAAACAAATAATATGTTTTATCGTTTTCTTTATACAGTATTAAATATAATATTTTAATTAAAATTATATTTTTCTATGCATCAACAAGTTTCTTCTTTTTTTCTCCCTCTTCAAGATAGACACTTGAACATGTATCTAAATCCCTTTTGTGTCTGTGCAACATGTCAATTGGGATGCTGTGAGGACATTATAATTACCCTCTTATATTTTGCAACCGTAAAGCAAAATTTACTATTATGGGTGCTTTAGGCACAGAAATCCCTGATGAACATAAACAAAGAGTTAATGGCCGGTTGTACTGACTTGGTAAATGATTGCTTCTCGTGGAATTGGGCTCAGGGATTATCCCCTCTTTTTGTTGTTAGTTTTGACCCTTCACAGAACAACTAGTCGATGCCTGGGGGAGAAGGTATTGAAATTTGAACAAAAAGAAGATTCCCTACTTGTCTAGCTTGACCGATGATACTCCATTAGGATGCAAAGGAGATGCTAGCTTTAATCACCCATGAGTTCAGCAACATTCCTATGGTCTGGTTTATGTTCACTTGTTACCAACTTGGTATTGATTACTTTTAGCCCTTTTTTGTGATTGAGTGTGTCCATTGTGTTTGTTTTCTTATATATTTTTTGCAGTGACATCATTGGCTTAAAACTTATGTGCCTGGCTTTTGTTGGTTAATTTCTTCTGTGGTTGCTTTTTATTATTTCCACATGTAGTTTATGGCGTTATTTGTTCCATTTTGCAGGTGAACAATCTGGGGGCAATCCTGTCGATATGGAGGTAAGGCTTCATCTATAGTAAGACCGTATTCTAGGCTAGTGCATGCATCCCATTCCCGAGATATCTTTGATACTGTTCAATATCCACATTTTGGTAGGCTAAATAAAATTGACAGACTGGCTGCAACTAGACTAAATAGAATATAAAGTATGAGATTTGGGGGAAATCCATACCATTCTAGGAAGCAGTAGACTTTCCTGTTAGAAACTTGTTGATAAAATGCATTCTTTCAAGTTACTTGCATTACTCTCTGGGATGATAATCTGATTGTCTCTGTTCTCTGATCGAAGAATCACAACTGAAATTTGATCTGATCTCATGTGGTTGAGTTTTAATTACAATGTGGATCTCTCGCAATATCACCTCAGCACGAATGTCAATTATTTTTTTCATTCAGTGGACCAATGGATTGTAATTCACATCCTTCTGTGGTGTAGGATACTAGGGCTTCCTTTACAAGAAATGAAAATGGGCAAATGGGAGTAGATTGTCCCAATGTCAACACATCGTTTTAACTAATTTTTGCAAGTCTTAAACCTTCATAATTCATTTCCTTGCCTTTGCCATCTCAGTATCAAGGCAGAGCCCAAGGCAATATGACAATCTATACTTGTGGTAGTCTTGCAGTTGAAAGACTGGTCCATTAAATATCAATCACTGCAACACAATGAAGAGATGAAACGACCTCACAACCTTTTGCCATATTGCACTTCCACTAGTGAAAAAATGGATTACCATAGTTTTTGTATGATGTTTCATATCCATGGCAACTGATAAGCTCCATTCTTAGGCATTTTTGTGCCTTACGTATACATTACTTGCTTGTTTTATGTTAATATTTTGAGAATAAAGATTTGACTGGGTCCTCTAGAAAGTTAATATTCACACCACAATTTAAGTATGCTTATACTTAGTGGTGTTTTTTAGCAGGAATAGTTGGTTTATACAAAGGGATGGTGCTTGGTTGAGGCACTTTGCACTGCTGCTAATGGAGGAGACTGGTCGCTCCAGCGTGCTGGTGTGGTTGAAAAGTTAAGTAGCGTCTTTCTTTTATCTTGTATGTATCAAGGTTGGGACTTTGAAGCCCAGTTTCCAACCATTCCTTCACCCAAAATGTTGAGACATGGTCATGTAAAGACAAGCTGTGAGTTGATGATGAATAGAGCCTGTTGCAGTGATGCTGGTCTTAGAAATGTTGCAGTCATGGAGTGATTTCTCTTTTTAATGCTTTGAGATTGTTTTCAGTTAGGCCCACCACATGCTTCATTTTGATAATCCCTAGCGTTAACAGGCTTCTCCTGGCCTCGCTATCCATGGTTGATTTGTTCTAGCACATAGGCTACAGCTGTGGGATTTAGCAAAAGCAGTCTTCCAAAAAACCAAAATATTTTTGTCTCAATCTAACCGAAGCTATCCACCATGGATTTCAACTGTTGCCCTTGATTTCTCTAGCTTGAGCATCTTGCTGCTCTAATTAAGTATAGAGCTTGGAGCTCACATCCCAGATCTCTGCTCCACGCTATATCCTTAATGGTTGTCTTAGGGATGATGGTCATTGATATCATCAAACTCACTCCGGAAAGCGGTACTGATTGCCGAGGATCTCCACCTTCCCTTATTTGTTATGTGGCATCAAATGGACAGCTATTTTATTTTCCTCAATAGGATTCTTCATGAGTGCTGGTATTAAGTTACCAAAAGACCAACATCACCAGTCTACATCAATAGAGTTGGAGACCAAAGAATACAAAATATACCATGTGATGGACTGCTGACACAAATTAAAGTTCCAGAGTCAAATGGCAATGGTAATAGATCAAATAGCACCCTGAGAATCGAGATGATATTAGAAAAATTCTGTACCATGAACCTCCCATCCACTTCTCTCTCTTTATTTTCCTCCCCTTTTATCTTGTACATCCTGATAAGGAGCAGGCTGAACAATTTATTGACGACTTGATAAAACTTCAGCAATCCTCCAGCTGGAACGGCACTGTCTCCACAGATGACATTCTTTTGGATTATGTGCACCAGCTTTGTACTCTTTAGAATGCAGCTCCCATGCTTGCATATGGCCATGGAAAAGGGTAATCAGTTATTAATTATGTTACACCTGCAACAAAAAGGGGCAGGAAAAAAATCAAATATTTAAATAAGGCAAAAAAACTAGCTCCAATTTTAATTTTGAGATCTGTGGTCAACAGTTTGCTTTGTCCACATCGATACATGGTTATACATTGACAGGTATCCATTGTTATACATTGACAGATAAAACTGAAAGAATAAACTACAATCATTAGTCACAACAATTTGTTAAACAATTTAGAATAATAGAAACTTTTCAGTTCATCCGTGAAGACCTATTTTTGCAAATATCAGACTTTTATATTTAGTGCGTCTAATGTGCTTCGATTAGGTCTCAATCATGTAGGCATATACAAATATAACAAAGTAATGTATATAATTGTGCAATGATCTAAAAGGAGCATGATGCTTGCTTGTCACTCCGAGTGTCCCACTGTATTCCTGAACGCCTTGAGGATGATGTTTGAGGCTGTGGCACCATATTCCACTCTCATTGCTTGGAATAGTCCATGTTGCATCACATGGACCTAGGGGTGCAAAAGAGCTGAGCGAAGTTGAGTATCAGGCAGCTTGGGCTTGGCTGGATATGTACAAGGGTTGCTTGAGCTTGGATCGATCCCCAGCCAAACTCAAGTTGTTCAAGCTTGGCATTAGACCAAGCTTTTATAAAACCAAGCTGGATTTCAATATAATTTTGCAAGCAGCTCATATTTTTGCAAGCTTTAAAGATTGCCTGCGCTTGGCTCCTTTTCTAAGCTGAGCATGAACCAGGCAATCTTGACTCTTCTGCAGACCTATATGGACCACACCAAAAATGGTTAAGTAGAAGAGCTAATCTACAAAATCTCAGTCACGGATGCTGCTTCATGGTCCTCCTGGCAAGTTCATCTACCAGGAAATAATCATGGAAAAAATATTTAAATTTTAATGGAAGCAGAACATGCTTAATGTTGGGTAATACTAATGGTTTCTGGAATATTTAATTTTTATCTGATTCAATCAATGATAATTTTTTGTGGTATGCCACCCCCAATAAAAAAAACACTCTAGTAAAAGAACATTTCTAATCGTTGATTAATACAATGATGACTAGAGCATTTAATCAAAGGCCGTATTTTTATCTGCAATCCAATCAATAATTAGTTTTGATGGTGCAGCAACGTTGGTCAAAAAAAAAAAAAAAAAAAAAAAATCCAATCAAGAATTAGGTTCCACAAGGATGGCATGCTTAAATTTAGAAATCACGCAAATTTTTGTTTCTTCAAAAAGAATTATTTGCTTTGCCAAAAATCACGCAAATTTTTGTTTCTTCAAAAATAATTATTTGCTTTGCCAATAATGTGAATGACAAACGTGTATATGTTATATTAATTATATTAATTGTATTCATTTGCCAATAATGTGAATGACAAACGTGTATATGTTATATTAATTATATTAATTGTATTCACTGACCACCAACTTCATGAGGCATGGATTTGATTAGGTTTATAATATGGGACTTTTTAGAGTGAACATTCTCAAGCAAAATTTTTGATAAATTGGTTAGGATCTGATATTCCCACATTTGAAATATGGCAAATTATTCCTGAGAACCCCACTTACACTCAATTTTAGAAATAAAAGATTAACAGGGAGAGGGGTGTTAATCTTTGATTTATGGGAATAAAAGATTACCAAGAGAATCTGACCCCTCTTACTCCAAACAGTCCCTATAAGTTTCACATAACAGAATGACTTTATTAGTCAATTTGGGGTGCAAGTTGCTATCTTCACAAATTCTTTTTTGCAAGTTAATATCCATATTGTTGTTTCCTTAAAAACATTAAATAAACAATCTAAGCAAGTTCAGGAAATATTTTACTTTGTGACTTTTGTAATTATAGATAACTAGCTTGTTTTAGTTGCACCTCAAATTTCTGTCAGTTTTATTTTGAAGTTTCATTAAAATCTCAGTATACTAAAATATTATAATCTAATGTCTGAAATTATATTGGCAATCCAAGTAGGTCAGTTAACCTTAATAAGCTAATTCAAGTTATTAATTTCTCCAGTTGTTTACTAATGCAATTAATAAAGAAAATACAATTCAAAAAAATAAAGCAAAATTGTACTAGTTGTTACGCAGGTGTTTTCCTAGCATTGTCATGTCATTTATAATGCAACATTTGAAATTTTTGATGACTTCACTTATGGCTTTATTTTTTTCCTCTCAATCTTAGCAATACTGACACATGCATGACACAATTAAACAGGCACAAATATTTCGCTATTATTGCCAAGCATCATGATATATGAGCCTTGATGACATGAACAATAATTCTAGAACTGCTTTTTTTGAATGCCTAGGAGAATAATGAAGTAGTACCCATTTAACACATGCTCCTCAAATGTGATAGTCGTATTTGAATGTAGTTGATTTGTTTCCATGTTAAGCTTTCCAACTATCTAATATTAAAGTATAAGACATTAACTTTAGCAGTTTCAAACCTGCTCTTATAAACTAATTGGATAGGCAAAGACAAGAATCAAGATACATTTAAAATTCTAAAAGATAGATAAAATGCTAATGGAAGCTTACAAAAACAAATACAAAGATAAAGATTGTGGGTACAACCTCCTCACTAGAACCAAGACCGTCTTGTTGAATGTCAATTGTTTATTATAGCGAGGATTGGCTTTGCATTATCCTAAATGAGCATGCAATAGTAAGTGTTTCAACCTAGTTCTCCAGTAGTCATTTTAATCCATCTTCCACATAGATACTAGACATAGTTATAAGAAAATATTGAGCTTGCCAAGTCTTTCTTAATGGGTGAAACAAACAGTCACTTAAAATGAAAGAACAACCAGTTAATATTGGTTCAATATAATGTGTTCAATCTTCAACCTGATTATTTTGACAGCTTATTCTTGAATGTTGAGAAGTATATAAAAATCACCATAAGAATTGGTAAATTCATATATAGCCTGAACAGGAAGCTAAGACAAGTTGAGAGATTATGAAACAAAAGAGTTGACGAACAACAATTTTATGCGAAATCTTTCCACTACTTCTAAACAAGCAAAAATGGTAAAGTTTAATCCATTTTACAGACGTGAAAGAAAATAATGCAGGTATCCTAGAAATGTCTGATTGTTTTACGTTCAGGTGATTGATTACCTTTAAGATGGTAGGTTAACTTAACTGGATGGGCTAAATGAAACTTTAGGCCTTCATGGTAGAAATTTACAGTAGGATCCAACAAGCGTTCTAGGTTGTTGCTCTCCCATTTGAAGGAACTTATAAACAACTCCAAGTTTCTTGTTAAGCTCCTTTTTCTTATTTCCAATATTTAGGCTAAGAAAATATATGATTTGTCATTTCTAAAATATGTCCATGTTTATGAAAGAAATCCACCGAGCAAATGGAAAATTGTAAGGAATTTTGTTTATTTGTATTCAAACACGTAATGAGAATACTCTTTTGGTTCTTTGGGAAACCTCACCATCTTTCTATCGCACCAACTCAGAGTTCAATAATATCAAACCAAACTTGCATATTCTATCCAGCTAATGCATTTGATCTCCAACTATGAAATCTGTCTTTTTCATGTTTCATTTGTAGATACTTTACAATTACTCATGAATAACCTCAGTTTAAGAATACAAATCCACAAATTAAGATTTCAACTTTGAGATTCATGCATAAGCTTCCAAAACAGCATACTAGAACAGATAAATCAAGAGAGAGAGATCACATAACACTTTGCATGTTCATGTCCTTTAGGTTCTTAAATCTATTTGACACACATTCTTATTTCTCTCATCTGTGCACTGTTTGGTTAAGGTTTCAAGAACAACAATATTTGGAATCTTTCTTTTTCAAGGGAAAAAAAAATCAAGTGCTTTATGAAAACAAGACCTTTTATGTAAAATATCAAAAGCGAGTGATTATTAAAAATCACAGGTAACCATTTACCAACGTGTGTAGGGGTCAAATATATTTTCTCAAACTTCTTTCTCTGCAAAGAGTAAAATTTAATATGTTGCTCATTCATATAAATATTTGAAATGACTAGCTTCCTTTTAGGGTTATTGCTACCTTCACGAACTTCAATAACTCAATAAAATAATAATGGAAATAAGAATTTCTCTTACATTGACCTGATTTATCAACGTCTTTTCCATAATAGCAGTGGAAGTTTAGAAGCAAGCCTCCTCGTGCTCAAACCAGCAAATCTAATTATAATTTTCCATCTCGATCCATAACTCTATTTTTATCCAAAGAAACACAATAAGCAACATCTCTGAGAAGAATTTTAGGAAACTCAATTTGTTTAGATTATTTCTGTTAAATGTGCTAAATAGTTTCAAGTGAAGTTCTTTTTTGGCATCAAGTTTAGCATACTAAATTCTTAAATTGAAGCACTCACAAAATATGATAGGATTAAAGCAGCAGAGAAAATAAAAACATAGTGAAAGGCTCGATCTTTCTTCTTTATTTTTCACTTGAACATTAATTTTATTTAATTTAAATATAGCTTTTTGAATAATTCACCATACCTTGTGATCATTGTGACTGCTGAGAGAAAAATTAAGGAAAAATCCCTTTATATGCTTGCAGACCTCTTTGGACTTCTCAAGATTAACAGCATGGCCAGCATTCTTGATAACTACTAGTTGAGAGTTCTCCTGTAAATACCTGCCATTTTCAAACAGTTCTTACCTTTTAGAAAAATAATTGATAAATAAGTTCAAAAAGAATTTACTTTAAAGAAAAAGTTATATCTATGATGTTCCTAGCATACCTATGTAACCGGTGACCCAGTTCTAATGGAAATATTTTATCTTGTTCTCCCCATATTATCAAGGTTGGCTGCATAAAGAGAAAGGCATGGTTTTAGAAACATATTTGATAAAAAGGTGAAGCCAATAAGGGCAAAAAACTTTTGCACAAACATAGAATAGATAAAAGCAGCTTAGGCATATGCAGAGGCTACAAGGGGAACATTGAGTTTTCCCTTGACATCACATTAAAAGTCATTGGCACAAGAAGATAAAATCACCTGCGTTATTTTGGGAAGATCCGAAAGTTTTCTATCCTTGATTAGGGCATTGATCAACTCTGTTTTCTCAGTCACATAATCTGTGCACATCACCTATCATTAGAGATAAATTCAACTGTGAGAGTTTACTTTTGACAGCAAATTGCTCCTATGGCATGATTCTCAACAACTTCTTTTATCAATGGGAAGAAATCTTGGAGTTTGATGACACATATATTTAACTACTGAACTGACTAAATGATTGATCAAACAAGAAAATACAAAATACAGTAAAAATGGAATTAGATTTGCATGCCAGCATAACACTAAAATATTTAAATAGCCTTAGCAGGAAAAGTATGAAATAGAAGAACAGAATGGTCAATAATTCATTGTATGTAGTTGCAAAACGAGGGCATCAATAACCTGGCTCCTTGATTAACTGCCATTTGACATTTAGTCCTTGTTGACTGAAAGTTTAATCCTACCACATGATTTAAATGATCAATTAATATTTTGTTCCTAACCCCTACTCAAAACAGCATAAGTATATGCAATACCTAGCGTAGAAGTGTGTAATAACTGGCATAAGTAGTACTAAAGTTTTAAATTCCATAGGATGATCGTAGCTATCCTGTCTCGTTTTTGTAGGAATAGAGGACTGAAATAGAGGCAGAACTCCAAAACCTATACAAATAAAGAAAAAGAAAGAGCAAACGAAGATGCAAAAAAAAAAAAAAAAAAGGAAGCAAAGAAGAAGAAAGAAAAAAGAAAGAGAAAAAATGAAAGAAAAAAAAAAAGAAAGGAAGGAAAGAAGAAGAAAAAAAAAAGAAAGGAACCGACGCAGAAAAAAAAAAGAAAGAAAATGACCAACAAGAAGAAAAAGAAAAAAAAAAGAAATAATTAAAGTAAAAGAGAAATAGAAGAAAGAAAGGAAAGGATGGAGAAACCCAAATATCCTTATTATATATGATTTAATCTCCTATATATAAAGGTGGCAGAAACCTAATCCGACCCATGAACTCAACCCGAACCCATCCAAAAAAAGAGAATTAGGGTTTTAATTTTTTTTATCCGAACTCCAAATAATTCAAAAATTTTAGGGCCAGATCGAATCATGGGTAACCCAATGACCCGAATATGATATATTTTCAATTTTATCTGTTTTAATTTTTAAAATTTTAAAATTTTATTTAGATGATATTGTATAATTTTATAAATTATCAATTAAATTATTTACATGATTAATATTTTAATATTTTATATTCTTTGATGTATAATATAATTGATACTAATACGACTTAATAGATAATAAGATTAAAAGTATATTTTTTAAAATTGAGTACTATTGAATGATCGACATCAATAGTTTCAAATATTCTTGAGAAGAAAATAAAAGAGCAGAATTAAGCATAATTTTATTCTTTTTTATATATAGGATTAAGCACATTTCTAATATTTACTTATTTTGTTCTATAATCTTATTAATAATTTAACATTAATATTTATTTAATATTAAAAAAAATATACTTTTATATACTATTGTTTAATTATATTAATGTTATATTTTATAATTTTATAACTATTACTTGTACTAGTGTCAAATAATGCTATAATTTTGTATCTATTTGCTCTAACATTTAGAATAATAAATGAGTAAAAGAAGAAAAAAAAGGATTGAATTAATCATTGATAAATTACTTAAAAAGAATAGAAGAAAAATGTGTGCTGAATTCTTAAAATACAAAAAAAAAAAAAAAAACCTAAGCCAACCTAAAATAATCAATGGATTGATACTAACTCGATCTTTTAGGGTTAGGATTTAGGTTAATGACTCGATCTCAAAAGTGACTCAAATCCGAATAATTGGATCCGACCTGAACCGAAATGATCTGATTCGACTCGATTGCCATCTCTACCTATATGATTTAACCTTTGGTCAACATAAAGCTTAGGTGTTGAGCCTTCCATGTTTAAACACCCACATGAACATTGATATTTACTTGAATATATATTTTTTTTAAAATAAAAAAAAAGATATAAAGATTGTTATCACTAGTTCCACTAGCTTCCCATCATAGCTATGAAACCTAAATGTTGCTGTTCAGGCTAACAAATAGATGTCCGAGAATGAAACAAATTCCATCGCGCAACCCTAAGTAGTGATTTTGTACCCGACCTCATAGTCGTGAACCACTAATCCCTCACACGTGATGTCACATAAAGAAATGAAAATATTTTTAAAAAAATAAAAATACAAAACCATAGAAATGGTAGTCTCCTTCTCCAGCCTCCACTCAGGTCCATCTCACATTCTCGCTGTTAATTCCTCTAAATGAAAGAATTATTTAAAAAGGGGGCAAAAAAAAAAAAAAAAAAAACCATTGGATGGTGGAAGGGAGAAACTGTGTGCGCGTATTTGACCTGGATATAGTCCTGGATGCAACAAGTGGGCATGACACGTGGCGGCTTGCAGAACGAGAGTCGGACGAGCTGGCGGAGCTTGTCCGGCCGCTGGGGCAGGAGGATGCCCGCGGCGTCGGCGGCGTTGTTGACGACGAAGAGGCCGGCGGCGAGGTCCCGCTCCTCGAGGCACACCCCGGCGCAGATGAGCACCGTCCGCTCCACCGCCTCCGGGAACATCGCCGCCATCCGGTACGCCACGAACCCCCCGTAGCTCACCCCGACCACCCCGAACCGCTGCACCCCGGCCACCTCCATGGCCGCCGCCAGGCACCGCGCCTGGTACGCCTCCGACCGGTCCGGCCCGGGCGCCGCCGAGCCGCCGAAGAAGAGGAGGTCAGGGACGTAGAGGTCGAACCCGGATCGGAGGAGCGGGCGGAGGTAGCCCGCCCACTGCCACTTGGCGTTGGCCCCGAAGCCGTGGATGAGGAGGAGCGGCGGGCGGGCGGGGTCGGGGGCCTTGGGCGCCCAGCAGTGGACGGTGGCGCCGTCGCCGAGGACGGTGATCATGGGGCGGAGCCCGGCGGTATAGAAAGTGCGATCGTAGCATAGGTCCCTCACGGCGGTGAAGCTGAGGCACTGGCCCATCTCCCCGGCGCCGAGCCGGAGATCGGATCTCGAAACTGATGCGAGCGATCGGATCCGGAGAGCGAGGGAGGAGGAGTCCTATGGCGGAGGCGAATTTGGGGCTTCTCTTTCTGTTTTCATTGGGTAGTTAAATCAAACCGTTTACTGGTTGAGGTGGGTGTCCAAACAACCGTTGGATCTCCGGGTCCCGGGGAGAAGGACGACGGCCGGTTGGAAGCTTCCCTTCATTTTATCCTTTATTGCCTGCTCTTTATTTATTTTTATTTTTATATTTGCTAAAAATAATAATATAATAATATAAAGTAATGTAAAGATAACAAGTTTACCAGACTTTCGGTTTGGACAATAAGATCAAGATCTCTTGCAATTTAAGCCCAAAGCCTGTTACCATTGCCTTGGCAATTGATACCATTGCTAGCTTACTCAAAAAAATTAATCATAAACTTTTCATCAAAGTAGTCTAAAATAATTTACTTCATAAAAAGTTATATAAATATAATAAGATAAGTATATTACATGGGCAAATGATGTGAAAAAAATAAAACGATGTGCAACTCCAAGCATGCACTATTTTTTGTTTTTTGTTTTTATTTTATTTTATTTTATTTTGCCAGCCATCATAAAGTTCAAGTTCAAGAAGCTTAGCTTCAAAGTTCAGCTTCAATTTATCCAATTTTTTCATACTAAAATATCAATTCTGAGAAAATGAAATATTTTTATTCTGAGTTGTATAATTTATTAAGAATAAGTATATTATACTTCAGTTTAGCAAATAACTTTGGTAAATATCTATGCAATCTAATTAAATATATACTAAGCTCTAGTTTGACCAAAAAATAAAACAAAAAGATTTAATTTGAGAATTTATCCTTCAGGATTTTCTAGCAAGACTCGTATCATTCTTCTCTTACATGTAAATGCTAGTACACATCTATTATATTATAATATATTGATAAAAAAGTTTCATGAAAAAGTTTCTAATTTTTTCATCTTTTTATCAAGAAAATAAAATAAAATAAAATAGCAATTGTTTCAAACTCTCAGTATGGTCATTAAAAGCTGTTATAATGAAAAATAATTGATGAGATGTTATTTTATTGTGTCATTTAGTTATCAAATAAAATATTTTTTAATAACATAACAAGTTAAATATTATGAGTGTCCAAGACATATTAGATATGAATCAAATATGAATATTATCAAAATAAATATTTCAGACAGAAAAATTGTACAGCTCTTAGCAATTAGAGATGCATGCCAAATTTTAGCAATACCTATAAATTTTTAAAATAAATATAGATATAAAATATCTGAACTTGCCCTGAACAAGTGCATATAAATAAATTTTAAAATAAATTTTATGCTTCTTGCGTTCAAAATACGCGTGCATGCCTCCTAAGCTTTCGAGGAAAATATATGCCGGGGGCCGCCACCCCCTCGCCATGCTCCGACCATCTTGCTTTCATTTTGGAGTTGTTTTTGGTTTGCCATGCCACCACTTGGCCAACGCATCAATCTCCATCTCCAATCTCCCTCTGCCTTCCCCACTGGACATCAATCTGCCCATGATATCTCCCAGCCACAGTTTCAGTATTTTTTTTTTTTTTTTTGAAAAAGAGAAAATAGTGATCTTGAGTAAAATCGAACCGAAGAGTAGTGCCAGTGATCACCATCAAAACAAAGCCAAAACAAGATTTTTCTATGGTGCCACATAGGAAATAATGAAACTGAGATTAGCTGCATCATGCATAGATCATCAACAAAACAAACAATTCCATTCCAACAACACAATCTGGCTTTCATTGTAACTTAAAGTAAATAAAGAAAGGAAAACAAGGCAACCAATAACACCAATAATTATACTAAATATATCCTCCTGCCCCAGAAGGCCTTACTTGTCACCACACAGTTGAAGGCAAGGGACATTTTAATTAATTAATCCATGAAAGAAATCAAACAATATCACACTCAACTAATAATAAAGGATGGAAGCATTTACAAGAGAAGCAAGAAGGGTACGAGAACTAATTTTTGTATTCCAGCATTTGGTATTCAACTGCTGACTTCGTTGGACATAACCAGCTCAACTTTATGCTGTTAATAGCCATCTATGGATGACTTCCCTCGAACAATGGAGATCTCAGAGAGACCATCTTCTGAAAGAATCAATTGTTTTCTATGCTTTGAACTGAACAACAATGCATGAAATATCATCCTTGCTGTCTCTAGTCACTGCTTCGGTGGTCAATTGCCTTGCTGCTGCTTGCGGGTCTTTGGCCTTCCGAGCAATACCAACAGCCTCTTCATTTTTCATGACCTAAACAGAATTAAATTTACAAAAGAAATAAGGTTTATACCGACAAAATGAGTAACAAGAGAAGGCCTGAGGCTGTCCAAAGCAAACCTTCCAGAGGCCATCACTTGCAAGGATAAGCAATTCAGTATCAGCAGTCACATCTTCAGAGGATATGTCAGGATCTGACCGCAGGTGTGACTTAAGGCTCTTGTCCCCAAAAGCACGGGAAACAGCTAATTGGCCATTAACTCTAGGGACATCTCCTGATAAAGAGATAAATATCAGCCATGTATGGATACCAACATGAATCTTTGTGAAATGACAACAAAGATGAGAAGCAAATGATACACATTTAAGTGATATTTTGCCTGAACACTTCAAGGATGAAAAGAGATGAGCCATGTTTTTATGAAATAAGTGTTTTATTACATCAACAAAGCTCTCTCTTATAAAGATTTAACAACCTGAATTAAGGAATGAAACATTATGCTTTCCATAAAGAAGCCAAACGGCATAAAGTATTCTTCTTTTTTTTTGAAGAAGCTAGTTTATATCTGGACTAAAGACTAAATATTATAAGGATAATAGAACAGCACATGTATATCCACAAAGGCAATAGGTCAATTTGTAAAACATCTTTCCAATTCCATTCCTCATAACAGAAACCAAAGAGTTTGGAGACTTGTTTAAATATGTGAAAACCTACCTCACCTTGACCAACAGATTGCTCAATACCCACAATATGCTGCATTCTAAAACACCAACTTACAGGAGTAGTTTATAGATTGACACCTGCCCTTATCTGACGGATTCTGCAGTTCAGATATATAAGAATATGATTTGTTGGAGCACTTCTTCAGAAGCTATGCCTTCCAGATGGTTTCAGTTCGCCCAATGAGCACCCCAGCTTATCGATTTTTACTCAAACATCACATGCCAGAGACAACTATTTACAATCAACAGGTTAAAATTTCACATGTATCCCCAATACAGGTGATTCCAATGTCCATAAAGCTAAAAGATATGTCACAGAATAAAATCTGAAACACTATCTGTTACTTCTCAAACCCCCCACAAAAGAAAAAAGAAAAAAAAAAAAAAAAATACAGAGTAACCCAAGTTCTGTCTAGTAACGTCATCAAGCTAAAGAGCAGAATGTCCATGATTGTGTCAGTAAGACAACGCTTGTGTTTGTATGGTAAAAATAACATTGATTTTAATAAAGTAAATAGGACTTTCAAAAAGGAGAACTGCTACATTTGCTAATGGATGACCATTAATAAAGATGCATGGAGATTAGCAAAGCAATCATCAGAACAAAGTGTCATGCATTGTTTCTTCTGCTATATCATCTGATACAAAGTATCTTTTCTCATGCCACATAATCTAGACTGACACTTTCAATAGTCATAAGAAGACCTGCGCAACCAGGCACATAGATAAAAACCTATTTCTAGCAATTTTGACTCTATCGGTTTTCAAAGCTACATGGCAGTATCTATCCTAAAGTTGCAGTGGTAGACAAAATCCTAACCACTCAAACATAAGAAGGTGAAACTTCAAAATGCCCTTCCTGGAGTCTCTCCATGAAACAGTACAGAAGCACAGAAAAGCAGATCTGTATCGCATCCTACTAGTGGTTTATGAAGGCCCATCCACAAGTATTTCTGAAGTAATTTTGTATTCAGTGCAAATATAGAATTGCAGAGAGCATATAGTACCAATGTATCTTCGAAACCAAGAGCAGAACAAGATTCAAAGGAAGAAACAATGAACTTTTGCAGTTCATGTTTACAGTTCAAAGTGGCATAAGGATGGGAGTGGGATCATGGTGCAATAACAGATTCCATGTCATCATTTAGCAATCTCTACTTTTAAGCATTGCACGCAATGTAAAGAAATTGGCTACTACTGTTCTTACAAAGAAGACTGCATACTGCAGTCTGTGTAAACTGCTAAGTGTTGTGGCATAATGATGCTACTGCTAGATCAGTGCATACGAAACCGAATTGTAGTCAAGAAGCACTCAAAAACATCCATGAGTCAGAAGAAGGAGCTCTATTGTAAAAGCAAGTGAACACCCATGAAGTTGACATGATGGTGTATAATTGCTAAGAAAACATAATCAGTTTTTAAAGCTGTAAGCTATCCAGGGCAAAGTCCTACTTTAGCTCATTGGATGTTTGCTGCATTTATAAGGCCAAACAAGCTGCCAGGTGGGATTTACCATACCTGAGAGAAAAAAGTTCACAAACATAAACTAGACAGCATACAAGTTCCATGGGCATGGTTTAAGTCAGAGTCTCAATGACTAGGTGGTGTGAAAGTTGCATTAGAGAATGCTTTGGTTAAATGAATGGATGTTCAAGAGCCTCACATTCAATGATGATCTAGAATATCCATGCAGAGAAGTTAAATTTCATAGGACCATCCAAAAGGTGGAGGGTGATAAATGATCAGTGATGAATTGTGGCAAGATTACAACCTCATGTAGGGATATTCTGCTAGGGAGGGAGGCACCACAGAGAAGAAGTTCAGTATGGTTTAAGAAGATCAACGACAAGGAAGCTATAACATTCAAGTACTGTTAGTGTGCTCTTGATAAATCAAGAAATCTCCACTCAAATAGGAGTAAGGCTTTAAATTCTATGGGATAGAGTCATTCCGCATGGAACAGGATGCACCGTCATCTCATCCCCTCATGGCACTTGGGATGAGGGATGTCTTAGGACATGCCGATTGAGATGCTAGGATGATGGTAGGATGATCTTATTCCAACACTCTGGATAGTAATCTATCCTTGCATCCTGTGGGATATCTCGCTAATGGGAGTGTCAAGGAATGAAGTAGATGCAAAGGGGTTTTTTAAAGTAATGAAGGATTTGGACTTATTCATAAGAAGCTAGGGATTAAATGAGAAAGTAGAGTGACATTATGGAAAGTGGCAACTACATTTGAGAAACCGGTCTCACACTTAGGACATCAGGTTTGGTGACATAACTTCTGTATAGGTTTGATGAGCCTAGCAAGAAGCATGAATGGATGAGGTGCAACATGATAGAGGAGACTTTTTTTATGAGATTCAACATAGATATTTTTAAAAAAAAAGAAAGGAAAGGGAAAGAAAAAAAGAAAGAGTGACTTTGAGGATCAAGGAAATAGCATTTTATGTTCAAGGAACTAATCCATCAGTTCATTTCACAAACACTTCAACAATGCATGTTAGACAGGATAGGGAACAAAGATTGCTAGCACATCAGGGGAAACAAAATTCAATAGGATTAAAAAGAATGATCTGACTTGGCTCCAGTGAAGCCACAACAAATTAAGAAATTATGACAAGGTTTTGTTCACCACTTGATAGAGATGATGAAAATATGGGATGTAATGTGGGAGTGCTCTGGTCGAGGGAAGGTGGCTTTTGCATGAGTGTATGTTGGCCATACTCAATATTATGTGGTGCCTTATAGAGTGAAAGTTACAACACAAGGCTACTAGGCATGATGAAGAAGTCTTAAGTGCATGATTAGCCTACTAGTGCAGCTTGGTTTCGGGAACATTACTGAACAACCTTATAAATCATATAAGCTTGAATGCCACTTTGAGATGAAAGAGAAATTTTGGGAAAATGATAAGCCTAATGGTATAGAGAAGAGTCTTCCTTTTAGCCAGGGTTTAGAAAATTCTAAGATTGTTAGATGTGTCCTAAAATTTGGAAGAATGCTTCTCCTCAAGCCTTTTAGACCATGGAAGCAAATCCAAAAAGAAAAAGGTACTGAAAATGATTCTGAAGAGTACCAGGAGTTCAGAAATTTATTAGATATACTTCCATTCCCTCAAGAAGAGAAAAGAAAAGTACACTAAGCTACAGTATATTGTTAACAAATTCAAAGAGCCTTTGTTGTTGATAAACTAGTATCACAAAAATCTAGAGGTGTCTCGTGGCACAACCTGGAATGCAAGATATCATCAAGAAAAGATAACAGGCATATGCTAGAAATCGGTTGGCAAAGCTATCCAAGACAATAATGTCAAGTAAGATTGGGCAAAGGAGGGCGTCAGATGCAGGATATGGAAAAAGGGAGTGGGCAAAGGAGGTGTCAGATGCATGACATAGGAAAAAAGGAGTGAATTTCAGTCACTTTACATGCCCTAGGTTCCTCTGGAGAGTATACCAAGCTGGCTTTTCACCAATTACACACACAGTAAGACATCCTCTTTCCGTTCCACAATACAGTAACTCTAACGCACTTTCCTTCAATGCTATGCTTGCAAGAGTTTGACAGGTGTTCTCTAGACAAAGTTTATGGTTTCTTTCCATAGTAAATTTTTCACGTACATAATTACTAATATGCAAAAGCTCTACATCTGATTTGCTATAAGCAAGCGAATCTAGTCTAGCCAAGATTCATGAGAAAAAATTGATTCCAAAGCCAACTGCTAAAGTGCACTGAATCATCACCACTCATCTCAAGTTCGAAAGCCTAAAAACAAAAACTTTGAGCCTGACATGTTCATGGATCTTTTTTTCCACAACAAAAAGTAAAACTGTAAAAGTACCTCCAATATTGCAGTTGTGGCATTTGACAAGGCTTGTGTTCCATACTTAAGCATCAACAAGAAGCATCATTTATCAATTCGGTGTTAGAATCCTGGATCCTACTTTTCCCTTAGTTCATACAAAACAGAAAATCCATTAAACCAGAGAATGTCTTCAAATCACTTCTTGTTAGGGCCCAAACATGACTAATGTCAAGCTATTGATGCATCCATTTTTGTCAAATTTAAATAGCTTAGGCTTCCATTCCAAAAGATGGTCTCATGTTCAGAAGCACAATGATACATGGCTATTAAAGCAAGATTCAACTCTTCATGCTTCCTGTCAGGCTGACTATCAATGCTTCAAGGATCACCATCAGCTTTATCAGTTTCTAATGTGCCTGCATCCTGAGTTTGAGCCACTCAAGTGGCATTTTCCTTGTCTAAATTCTATTTTTTGTGAGATCATTCTTAAGTAGACCCCTTCAGGCTTTGCTCACTATGTGTCTATTGATGGTGAATTCATCAAGAACATTGGAGCCATCTCACAGACACCTATCAAAACTGAGTGAAACAGCAAGCTCATAATTTGAAACCCCACACTACTTTGACGCTTGTAAGGTGGCCTTCCACAAACTCCATTGTTGCATTCCCGAACCATCTTACCTAGCTCATCAAGTATCTTTGACAAACCAAATGGATTTCAGTGGCAAAAGTGATATTTGTTGTCTCAGGTATTTATAGGCCCTTGTACACATAATATATCCTTCTTCCATAGTAGTTACACTACCCTCTACCTCCCAATTTCACATTCAAAATGGCTCTTCATTACTATTTTAAAGCATGAATCTATCTATCAGACTATCACTCCACATCTAAGTGTTCATTCGATTCTTTTGGATGACTTGCATGTTCATCAGCTTTCTCTGCATAAAAGTCATGTTAGATCATTACATCTTACTTCCCAATCTGCTATTTATTCCTCCAGTGTTGCACAAAATTCTCTAAGCTAGAGGACAAGGGCCAGATGTATAGTTGATAAGCATTGTCATAGAAACCAACTTTATTTACCTCTTCTCTCTCTACTATTCTCTCTCCCCCCCCCTCCCCCCCCCCCCCAACCCTTCTATTTAATTGCTTCCAAAATTTTGTTTTTTTATGTAATAATTTTCTTCGTTGAATTTGTTGCACTGTGAAGTTGGTCATGTTTGCAGAATGTTGTCCTAGGACATATTCCTATCAAGTGTACTAGTGAATGATTTTTCTTCTAGTCTTTTCTCCCCTCTAGCAGTACAGGTTGCACCACTGCAGGTTGGCAAAGTACTTGACCTTATACTTTTCACACAGCAAATTAAAGTCTTTGGGTCCATTTGACCAAGTGAATTCCAATAACTGCATATTTACTCCAATACATGTTAAGGCAAATATATCATTTTATTTTATAAGAAGTCCATCAGGCATTCATTCAGATTATGGGTTTAAACATCTCTCACCCAAAGGTAGCAAAGTTAGCTTCTTTGTGACAAATTTTATATCCTTGCACACCTATGTAGAATGGTGCAAAAGCTTCTTATTTTAATCTTTTTTCCTTTTTTGTGTGTGTGTGCATGCACATGTGTGAGCTAGAAATATGTCACAATCCAACCCGTGTCCATGTTCCATCAAAAGTGACAAACACATCATGAAACTCAAAGCTACAAGAGGCCCATCAAACCATATTTAACTCAATATCATTTGCCATTTTCATTCAGTAAAACAGCAAGTGAGAATCTTTTGAACTATACTTTTAACAAGGTTTTAAGTCCTAGTAGGATGAGAGAGTGTCCCAGCTATTCCATCCCATTCTTACAGAGAAACAAGACTAGAATAGTGGTAAGACTTTGAAATCTATCCACTTAGGGAAAGAAAAAGAAAGAGAAAGGAAACAAAGGAAGGAATGAAGGAAAGGAAAAGGAAAAAGGAAAAAGGAAAAGAGGAAAAAAGATGAAAAGGAAAGAAAGAAAGGAAGGAAGGGAGAAGAGAAAGGAAAGAAGGAAAGAAGGAAAAGAGAAATGAAGAAGGAAAAAAAGAAAGGCAGAGAAAGAAGGAACAAAGAAAATAAAGACAAAATAAATAACGATAAAATAAATAAACAAAGAAAGAAAGAAATAAAGGAAAGAAGAAGGCGAGAGAGATAGAGAGCACCTAATAAGACACTTTGCTAGGAGGGCCAATGGGATGAGTCAAGGCGGCAGAGCATCTCATTCCATCAAGAAAACAAGGAACCCTTGTTCCACAAGATTTCAATTCTTGACTTTTAATTTACTCTCCAAAAAAATAACTATATGAAGATTTCTAGTAAATTAATCTTAGCTTAGCACTCATTGTAACAAGGTAAGGAACTTAAGAGGTTGTTTGGAGCCTGTAATTAAAGTTGCACTACATGTTGAGTTGTAGTGCAGCTCATTTCATTTGTTAGGAGTGCTGTAATTTAACTATATATTGTAAATCAAGTTATACTTGGACCATAAATGGGATATAAAAATATGCAAATTGACTTGCAATCAAATTGGCCACAAGTTGGCTTGCAAGGAGTCGACTCAGTTTCAAAAAAAAAAAAAAAAAAAAAAAAAAAAAAAAAAAAAAAAAAAAAAAAAAAAAAAAAAAAAAAAAAAAACAGTCACATTTAATATTATAACATAACAACATTATAATATGATTATAATAATATAATATAATAATTATATCATAATACAATATAATAAAATGTTGTATAAAAATATTATTATAACTATAATATAATTATATTGTGCAAAATAAGATAATAATAATATTATTATTATATTATACAATGATATTATATAATATAGTAATAAAATATTATATTATGTTATAATTTTATAATACCACTATAATAATATACCATAATATTATAATGTTATATTATTAGAATAATGATGTTATACTTTCTAATAATATATTATAATATAATTACTAGCTAATAATAAAATAGTTTAGTATAACAATATTATATTATAATAATCATAGTATAAGAATATAATATTATTTTATAATATTATTATAACTATTTATAAATTGAGAATAATTTATAATAGCAGTTTTTGATAATACAAACAGCTTTACTAAATAGGTTGTTATAGTTGCAACC
This sequence comes from Metroxylon sagu, assembly GCA_017589505.3. NCBI lineage: Eukaryota > Viridiplantae > Streptophyta > Magnoliopsida > Arecales > Arecaceae > Metroxylon > Metroxylon sagu. Next base: position 200,588 of record JACVBY030000571.1, on the reverse strand, counting down.
TTCCGAATAATATTGGTTTAGTTACAATGTAATTTAGTTACATGCAACTCAATGACATTGTAGCTTGAGCTATACTGCAATTTCACTTACAGGATTCCAATTGGCCCATAAGTCGAATCCAAAGTACACCACATGGAAATTATTTATATGCAGATGAGAGTAATTGCTGCTTAAATATGAAATGCTTGATAATGAAAATTGAATAAAATGATTTCCTTTTAGAGAAGGAAAAAAAATTACAGCAAGGAAGAGAGGAAAACTAAAAGAAAAGGAAAGGATGAGATTAGAAAAACAAGCTAGGCCTAGCTTTCTTTAACATTTTGTGCCATACGAGAAAAAAATCAATGATTTGTTTCCAGACCATTATAATACCCTTCAAACAGACTTGATAGTTCCCTTTACTTTCTATTTGAGCCCAACCATGACACCTACTAAATAAGAAATAAATAAAAGAAGATAACATAAGATATCTTCTCCCATCTACTTTATAAAAGATAATATATAACATGGTGGTACATTGACATGAGGGGTCGGTGAAAGCTGTGTCTACATGTAGCTTGGACCACATAAGCCTCACTTCTAAGGTGCAGATTGCATCTAAGTCTTGCACAACCCATATCTCAAGTGGGGAATGATGTGTTAAGTTTGAAATATACTGTTGATCCTTTCCCCATCCGCTTAAGCTTTTGGTCTGCAAGTTAATTATCTAACATGGTATCAAAGCTCAAGTTTTGCTAGAAGTCGTGAATTCAAATCCCCACCATGCCAATTATTTATTTAATTAATCTGGTTAGTATCTTCACTTGTTCTGGTCATTGTATTTGTTATCTTGAGATTCCAATCAAAGTGGTCTCCGCAAAAGCTTGGTCCAGGTTGCACATGTGGGATGTATTAAGCTCGATATACATAGTAAACCCTTTCTCTATTAGCTTAAGCATTTAGAGTAAACTGATTAATTAATATGATGCAATTCACTTTGCCTGTAGGTGATTTTCACTGACACGTCTTAAAGTACTCAACAAGATAACCACATTTAATGGTGATGGTTGGTATAGCAACGGTATAATCTCAAGAAGCTCATAGAGACAATCGCAACCACTTATGTCCTGGATGGTGGGCTACTGTATCTTTTTTATTCAGTCTTCTTAAAAAGAAAATGAATATGATTATCATTACCACATAACCTGAGGAGAATGTGTTGAATGGTCACAAATGTGCAATAATCAACTTTTGGGCAACAAAACAAAATGCACAATTATGATTGATCCCAGGCCCAGAGATAGAGATTGTGTGTTTAATACATGGATATTCAACAAAATATCTAATGACATGATGCCGTATGAGAATTCACTCATTAAAAGTAAAGTTCTTCATCCAAAAACAATAATTTCTTGAAAACCAACACATGAATAGGGGTGGCAAATCGTGTCAATGGATCATCAACGGATCGAGTCAACTTCAAAGTATAATGACAAATGGATCAATTCAAACCTACCCCATTTATTAATCGGCTCAGAAATTTAAACCCGAACCTAATCTATGTATTATACAGGTTACATGATACAACCTGTGTAACCAGTTTAATAATCATATCGTGTTCGGATTGACATGAATGCATGACCCGTGTGACCTGTATACCCTGTGTAACCTATTTAATACATGTATTATACATGCATTATCTATTACATTTTTAATTTTGAGGGTTAGGGTTTTAAGTTATAAATTGTGATGATATATCCACCAAGCATAATTTTAATTATCCTCAGCCCTTTCCATCCAACCGTTGGATCCTAATATGATGATAAAATAATAATTAATTAAAGGATGCATTAACTTGGATAAATAGGTTTAGCGGCTCGTATTCGGGTTGGCAAGTTGAGTTACATGAATCGTCTCGTTTAATAATCGGATCGATTGCAAGTCAGTTTTGGATTAGTTAATCAACCCAAGATCTAACTTGTTTATTAATCATGTCTGATAGATCAACCCACTTTTGGCTTCGAACTCGTTTATGCTCAACCCAAATAACTTCGTGTCAGGTTGGAATCATGTTTACGGGTTATATCCAAAATTGCCACCCCTACAATGTGAATTCAAATGTAAATCCAGTGTCAGAGCGAGAGGTGTTAATTACAAAGATGCCAAGCATCAATGCCATTAAGGGTTTCATTTTGTTTCATTCCTCCTCTCATATTAATTGGATATAGGGTCAAGAATATTTCAATTGATCTTGCAGGTTTATGTTATTAGGGGTTATATAGGAACAACTCTAGTATCAGTCAATCTCCTATAAGACATGTTAATTTTGATTTATTGATGGCGGTTTGTCAGTGTTGCCTAGCATGAGAAAAGAGTGGACAATTATAGTCTAAAGTGAAATTTCGTCTATTAAGTTATTGCCACTAACAGATTTACAAGATTCTGTGCGGTGCTTCTTTGGAAGTTGCATTGATATTTCCCTTGAAAATTAATAAATGAAGATGCTTATCAGTATTGACAAGCAGAAACAGATTACAAGTTCAAAATAATAAAGGATGGCATTTTATAGATAGGAATGGATATGTAACACTATATAAGTACACAGATATAATCAGATTACAAGTTGAAAATAATAAAGGATGGCAGTTTATAGATAGGCATGGATATGTAACACTATATAAGTACACAGATATAATCAGAAATTGATTTAAATAAAGGCTACTGAAGCAAACCTGGCATGTTTGAAACAAAGCCACCTCTTGTCTCAATACTCCCACGCTCATTGCTTGGTTCATGATCAACTGTCAATTGTGTCACCTTTCCACCTTTTGCAAGAACTGCTCGTGAATCACCAACATTGGCTACCCATAACGTCCTGCCATTTACAAGAATTGCAGTAACAGCAGTGGAACCCCCTCGCCCCAGATCAGGACTGTGTGAAAGAATTGCCTTGTCAGTCTTTTCATAGGCTTTTGACATGGCTCTATCTGGGTGAGACCAAAATTCTTCCTGAGATATGGAAAAGAGAAATCAGGCTATACCTTTTGCATGCCAGAAATTTTATTTATTCCCTTGAAGGTACACAGGTAATCAATCTCTGATAAACAGAGGCTGCATTTGGATTTTTTATATTTTAAATTTTCCCAGAATTAAAAAATATTGAAGTTTGAGATTAAAGTTTGTATGAGGTATCTGCTTGTTAACAAAAGAAAGTTCAAAAATGGAAAACATAAGTTAATAAGGAGAGATATGAGAATTTTCAAAATTCTACTCCAGACTGAAGCTTCCGTTTTTCTCTATTTCAGGGCTTTTATAAAATTATATTGCATAACCAAAGACCAAGTATTAAAAAATAATAAATTTTAATAGCAACTCACCTCTCTAAGAATATTAGAAAACAGATGTTTCTGCAAATAGGCAGGCACACTATCTCCCAAATGACCATCAAATATAGCAAACAGCCCAAGCTCCTGCCCTCTCATATGGACAAATTTGGCAACATGATAATCCTCCATTGGATGATTTGCCTTCCCCTTTACAAGGCTAAATCCAAATGTAATTTTTATGTGGCCTTGACAGCTTTTCCCTTTACCGGTATCACCTGAAGATTGACCTGCAACCTATATAGCAAAATCTAATTTCAGGCTCCATCCTCGGAGAGATAAACATACTACCTTTACTTCACATGTATAATTTCAAATCCTAGCGGTATGTGCTGTGAGATGCCGGAATGGGTCACAGTTCTAAGTATTGAAATGAAACCATCCTGGCATCATCCCAATATCTCTGTAACATCCTCCGTCCCAAGTCTTAGTATAAGGTAGGACGGCAGCACATCTCATTCCATGGCAAATTTGAGACAGCCCATCCCACAAGATATAAAACCTTATAACAAAGCATCAAATTCAACAACTTAAACTACACAAATCAGCCAACGTAAAACCAAAAGCTGACTAGGATCTGGTTCTGATTACAACTATAACAAAGGGATTCTGCAATAAGAGTTCTAAGAATCTGCAAATGAGTAACCAAAACAGCAATCATTACTTTAAAATCTACTAAATATGTACCAAAAGAAAAAGTAATGATAATTTCTAGTTCCAATTCTGATTAACAAGTGCACGAAAATAAGCTTCAAGTTGTTTAATTAGCTACATCAGGATCTAAATCCTACAACTAAAAGAGCTGATGCTCAGTATCCAAATGATTATCTGAAAACCAAAATTAACAGAATATTTACTAGTTGAAAAATTAGACATCATTCATCAGTATTTGTGTATACGAAGTAGCAAAAGTCCTCCCAAGCTTCTGTAAACAGATTTCAGTTTAATCATCATGACAGTGGGCTAAGACTAGTGATAGATTTGGCGAAGTATTTAATATATGATTTTAATTAATGTTTTGTATTGAAGGATTTTCTTAAGTATTCATGTAAGATTTGAAACAGATTAGAAGTACCATACCTAATAGTTTTAGAAATAGTTATGTAGAATTAAAAGTCTAATCCAAATTATCTAAGTGGATTTTTTTGCAAGTAGCATGGTTGGTTTAGTAGCTATTTTATTGGCTACATATGAAGGCAAAACATCAACAGAAAGTTTTGTTTTCTTATGAAGTAATAATCAAATTATAGAACTCTACCCTTAGGAAGTACTTATTTAATAATTTTCTTATTTGATTTTTAGCTTTATCTTTTTCACTAATTCAAACCAACTAGCAGGTTCATTGTCCATATGGTCATTAACATGGCCCATTGTGTAGGAATCAATAAGAGAAATAGAAATGACAGAACAATTAGCCTTTCTAATTTGTGCAACTATAAGCCACTAAAAATTCTTGGATTTGCAGAGGTATCAAGGATATGCTTCATCAATGCCTAAAACAAGACACCAAAACATAAGATTAGCAATCCAGGATAAAGGAAAAAATGAAGCCATTATCAGAGGCCAATGCAGTCAGCAACCATTTAAATTCTCAAGATCTCCCAACGTAAAATTCCAATTTTCTTCATAGTCTTGTTTGGATATTATAATCAAATTATATACAATAAGATGAGGATTTTCATGATTTGAAGAAGAGTCTCAAAAGGAGCTATGGCATGGGAAATGGGATCCCTCATCATCCATCTACGATGAGAATCTGTTTTACATAATGAAAAGAATCGGGGAAATTTTGTGGATCAGAATCAGCAAAAGGTTGATGTCCCAATGAAAGACATAATGTAACTGTAATAAGGTTATACAATATATTGTTCAAAACTTTATCTGGTGATTCTGATGGAGTCAATGGGTAGCGTTTCTTCAAGTGCACAAGTTGCAAAATCATCAAGGTATCACATGCTTGATCTATTCTAGGGTTTCTAAAATAATCATAAACTCAAGGAAGAGTCTTAAGCAAACTAAGGCAAACAAGTTAGCAAGTTAGCAACCAGGAAAGGCTTCATTTAAGGTGTTTAAATGTCTCTAACTTTTTGGTAAAAAGTCAACTGACCTTTTGGAGGCATAATTAGATGCAAAAGCATCAATCAATGTGACTAAGGCTGCAATTTTGGCACAAATTCTGCATTATTTTCTGGAGCATAACTCATAATATGAAATCCCATGTATGTATTAAATTTAGAAGCTAACTTTGAGCTCCAAAACTTTCATTTTATAGGTTTCAGTTGGTTGGTCTTTATGTCCATCCATAGTTGAGCAAAACTTCTAACATGAATAATTACATATCTTGATTTGAGTTCTCTTATCGGTTTAAGCAGGAGTTTTCATTAATATTTCTTTGAATTAACAGCTTGTCTGGCCACATAGAGGCAACCATACCAATGAATTATGTTCTCATAGTTTTGTTGATGTTGGGTTTTTTCTTGTCTTTGTTTCTTTTTATCCAAAGTTTTATCCTTCTTCCTCGTTTCAATAAGTTTGTAGTGGCATGAAACAAATTCATTCCTTGCTATTCAGTTAAGGCAGCAACCATGTGTTTCTCAAAATACACCTTAGTAAATCTCCTCTATCTAATTAACTGAAGAATGTCTGGCCTTTAATCTTACCATATCCACAAATTAAAGTTGGAAAAAAAAATTGCATACTGTCTTCCATATAACAAAAGGGAACACTTGGAACTAATGTAACCAAATAAGCCTGATCTAATTCACTGAGCATATGCAAATTTTCTATATACTTAAAAAAAAAAAAAAAAAATGATACTTGGAAACAGAATAGATAACCCAACAAAACTAAAATACCAGGCTAAAATCAAAGGGGGAAATATTAATTAAGATCAAGTGTTTGGCAACCCTAAAATAGCCGACTTCAGCAACACTTTATGATTAAAATTTATATATTATCATATCTTCTAATATGTCCCTCCCTCCAATCAACAAAATAGTCAGTAAAAACCAGAAACAGAATTTCCTATCAATCTAACACCGCCAAATCACCAAACGGAACGGAAGCACCATGCATGGGTCGAAGCATGGATTTCCCCAATCCAATCACCAAGAAGAGCAGCGAAACAGAGAGCAGAAATCAAAAAGCTCAATCAAAAGAAGCATCAAAAAAAGGGGCAAATCAACAAAAACGGAAATAGATCCAATCTTCTCTCACCTGAGTGCAGGTGCCCCTGAAGCAGCATAACTTATCCATAAAAACCCTACTTCCTCTGCCCCTCTGCTAAATTCTCAACATCTATTCCTTCTTCCGATCCCCAAAATGCGATTTTGACCACGAAGCACGCCGCAAAATCGCAACTTTCTCACAGAAATCGACTCCTTGCGCCCAAAAATCCAAAATCCGATCACCAAAATCGAATCAAACAAAACCCCGAGAAAAAAAAAAAAAGAAAAGAAAAAAAAGAAAAAAAAGAAAAAACATGTGGGAATTCAACAATCCATCTTACCTTCAAAGAAGAGTCTGCATAAGGATTACTTACTCCCTTTTCGATCGACAAAGCGTTTAAAAAGAAAGGGGAGATTTTCGGGCGACACGATAAGCAATCGAGCGGATTGCAAGGGTTAACAAAAAAAAAAGTCCAACGAACCCAAGGATGGAAAGAAGAAAGATAAAAAAAATAAATAAAATAAAAGCAAGAGCACAGTAGCCACAGAGGGAGGACTTCGTTCTGTTGACTTTGCTGGTAATGGCACGCATGCTATGACCCGAGTGGGAGGGGAATTTATTGGGGGATGCCCCACCCTCCCCCTTCTGTGAGTCATAATACCCACGCTGTCCTTTGCTTGATGGACAAAATAAGTGGTTGACTTCTGTTTGACCTCATGGCCCACCCTTTTTTTATCCCATCTGGGGAACCCCATCCACACAACTACATGGCAGGCCTCGTGAATGGGTCTCGTTTGTTCTTTTTGATGCCCGTAATGAGATCCGTGTCCCGCAAATCATCCCAAAAAAAAAAAAAAAAAAAATTTATGGGTTTTAAGGGCTTCGAGATACCTGTTGGGCTTGCCTAAAGGTTATGATTGGAGAATTGTTTCATATATATTTCCCAAATAATGGTACAATTACTAGCTTTGAGACTCTTTAGATCTATTTGAAATAACTATTTGATGTTGATTCTTAAAAAATAGCTAATAAAAAATAGCTGTTTTTAACTTCTTCTAACAGCTATTCCAAACTAAACCCTGAGTTAGGGCTACGTGAAATCAAATACCAACCAACTTAAATTTTAAAGTCCAAAAAACACACTAGATTAGGTGTAGGGTGGGGTTTGAGCATAAGGTTTTAATCCATAAAAAAAATAAAAGTAAAAATAAAAATAAAAAATAAAAATGACAACTCAATCAAAATTATATATTTATATGAAGAGCAATCTTGTCTTAATTTTTTGTGAGTGATAGAGAGATGAAAATGTAATAATCAAAATTAGGAATGCATTTACCATCCGAAAATGAACACTTTCTTTGTCATGTGCACTGTTCATGCTAAATATCAAGCAGATCCGAAGCATGGCCATCTTTGTGCCTAAACCCATAGAAAGTACATCATGGCTTAAGATAGAGGGTGCCAACTTCCTCAAAGGGTGAAACCACTTGGATAAGAATCCCACCTCACCCAACGTGCTCTTTTGGGGAAGCATATAGTGACTGTAAAGTTCATAGCCTTCATACATATATATGAAACATCATACTAGCTTCATGTTGCAAGTTGTAATGAAGTACAAACAAAGACTTATAAAAACATCTAGTAGAAAAATATATCACCAAAAGAAAAGATATGTTCTTGTGCGGATATTAACCAGCACAATTGTTTTTTTTTGGGAGAAAGACCGGACAGGATCCAATCAAACTTGCCAGCACAAATTAAGCATTGCTTGTGGTAGTTAAATAAATAATTGCACAGAGTAAAGTAATTCTGCGTGAATATTGTGTATTAATTATGGTATTTGTTGATGGTGATCCTTGGCAGTGATGTCCTTTGCTTCTTCCTAAATTATAGTCACTTAAATTCTTCTCCAACTTTTGGTTCCATCGCCAAAACATTCCTAGATGCCCAACTTTTGCCTGAGGTTCAGTTTACCTCTTCTCTTGATTAAAAATTTCCAATTAATTATTCTTTTTTAAGTTTGTTAAGTAATGCAATGTGCTCTGGCCATTCATCTTTGGTAAATAGGGTCTCATAGATTGCGCCAAACGTGCGACAACTTTGAAGATTATAATGTCCTCTTAACTTGGCAGCACTCTTTTATCGGTGGAAGTGCATGGCGCTAGCGGACTAAATGCCCGTGACACTCACGTTGTTGCATCCTCGGTACTTCTCTGTAAGCAGACAAAAGATCAAAAAGATAAGGCCGAGGGGAAAATGAACCCTTCCATGATGGAATAAGTCAACCGACAATACAGGTGACAAGTCAACTCAGAGGGGGCCGGACGCTGCACCGCTCCATGCGATGCAAAGTACTCGGACATCTGACCGTCCAGGATCCGACATGACCTTTGGCGACCCGAACGCAGGTATCCATCCTTTCGGCAAAAGTTAGCAGGCCTCTCCCATCCATCACATGGTTTATGGAATAAACTAATTTGTACACGAGGCCGGAGCCATTAGCTTCAAAATTCAAGTAAATATTATAATAATATCTCTTTATTGATCGATGTGAGTTATGAATTATATAGTCCATTAGAGACTTATTTAAATTAGCGGTTAGTAGGCACCACCTCACTGGAAACGTTTGTTAATTAATTTGATTTACGAACTATGACCTTCAGCCGTTTCCGAACTTCGAAGTTAATGTCTCCTCCTGCGTCCGAGTTACGGATGTGCGGCGGAGCCGACCGACGGGAACGCTTGTGAGAAGGTCCGTCACCGAGACCTCCGCCGAGTGCGGCGATATAATAGCTCTGCGTCGTCTCGTAGAGCCTCCGGTTGTCGTCGCGCCAAGAATCTGATCTTGCCGTCGAGGTCGACGCTGATGTCGCCGTCCATCTCCCCGACATGGAGTCACCGCCGGTGTCGCCGGTGGGGGTGGCGACGGTGAATGAGGGTGTTGGTGGGTCCCCGCCGAGGGAGTCCGGGCATTTAGGGCAGGGTGGGAGTAGCTGCCGGCTGGGCTGAAAGGGAATCAGATACGGACAGACATCATAGTTTCCGTCACTCTGTATATCAATTAAGAACATGGATGCATTTGAAAATGAAAAAATTATATTTGTGTTTATTTGAAATAAATTTGAATGCAAATCAAATATTGAAGATAATGATATAAAGGTGGACAACATTGAAAAGTTAAATTTTAAGATCAAAGAATCAAAGATATCATTAAGCCTAAGAGTAATCAAGCCAATATCTTTAAATTTTAAATTTAATAATATAAATTATATAAAAATATATAAACATATATTTTTATTTACCTTATTAACCACAATGATTCGTATTGCATGAGTATATATATATATATATATAGAATAATATAAAAATTTTTAAACAAAAAGATGATAAATAAAATATAAAAAAATTTTGAAGGTCAAAAGATTTTTTTTGAGAGCAGCAAAAATATAGTTTTTATTTCTTAAACTTTTGGTTAAAATTTATTTTGATACATTTTAGTCCCCTATATTTTTACATAAAGATGACACGTCAATCATTTCATCGATTTTAATTTATCTTATATAATAAAATAATAAAAATATAATATTTTTTAAATATAAAAAAAATTAAATTATAACTATTAAAAATTTGTATATCAAAATTAATTTTAAGTGAATGTTTGAGTACCATAAAATAATTTTAGCTAAAAAAAAAAGAAGGGAGAAAAAGAAATAGCCCGTAAGTGTAAACTGTTAGCAGCTCGATACCATCATACCTCATCTCAATTTTTTTTTTTTAAATAAAAAAATCACAGTGCCATGGAAGTCTTGATCATGCGTCGCCTCTTTTGACCATGCCGCCCTGCAAACTCTATGCCAAACACTATTTTAATAAGCAAATTTCATACGGTTATCGGTTACGTGTGTGACGAGCTACAAATCCGCGTAACAGCAACTATTATTTTATGATTTATGTTCATGTCGTTGTTGACATCTATAATTGAAATTTGAATCAAGCATGGCTTTTAGTGGAAGTTTGGCTGATGGCTTTGATTTCGTATTGCACTCACATATGATGTGTCAAAAATCTATGAACGAAGTATGCAATGTCCCCATGGAGGAGGATGAAATTACCAAATGCCCGGCTAGAATGGTCTCACTTTACGTCAACGACCAATTTGGTCATCCATTGCTTTTAGATATAATCATCATACACGCTAGCTTTTGTGACAAGCTGATTCACTCGTATCCGTCCTTTCGCAAACACCAGTAGTTGATGGCATATCTCTCTCGGACTTGGAAAAAAAAAAAAAAAAAAAAAATCTTTAATAAAATTATACATTTTTATGGATTTTTTTTGATATTTCCATCTGTAAGTAATTTTACTACTTGTTTTCTATTTCATAAATATATATATATTTTTAAGAATAAATATGGCACCATCACATACGAGGAAGGACTATCAAGTATAACACCTAATTTTTATCATAAAGGTAACCACTTGGCTATTTCTTTGTTACTTCATAGATCAATAGGCACGCGTGTTGTAGCATCGTAAAATTTTATGCATCTCAAATAAATTTTTAAACTACATAGTTCTTTTTTTTTTTTTTTAGTTTTTTTTTTTTTTTTCACATGAGACACTTGTAACCATGTTTGATTAACTTTCAGAAACAACTATGTTCTATGTTCCAGGAAACATGTTTGGTAATCACTTTTTATTTTTGTAAATAATAAAAAATATTTATTAAGTAGTAGTAGTTATATTTTTTTATTGTTGATTTTTATCTTAAAATTATTGAGAAGAGGAAAAGAAGATTAAAGTTAGAAAAAGAAAAAAGAACATATACCTAAATTGATCTCACTGGGATGTTGGATCTCACAAGAGCAACATATCGAATTTTCATTGCTTGAGGAATATAGAAATAAATAGAATAAATGAAAAAAGTTAGATGCAAAGAAAGCTAATTATAACACAAAAGTTGTTAAAAAAAAAAAAAAAGAAAGCTCACTTCTATATTTTTGAAAGTATGATATTTGATTTTTTTAAAAAAATCAATAAAAATCAAGTAACCCAACACACTTTTTCTTATAGGTTTTATTTTTCTACTAAAAAAAAAAAAAACCCCAATGGAGTCTAAAATTCTCGTTTCTATTTATTTAAAAAAGAAAATGATTTTTTTTTTTTTTGGGGTGGTTAGATAATGCTATTCTGAATTTGGTGGATTAATGCATTCAAATCTATTGGATTATACATGGATAGACAATAAAGTTAAAATTAACTAATGGCAACTAGTCATTAAAAACCAAGAATAAATTGACCGCTCAAATCAATGGAAAATTGGAAGCCTTTTTTTTAAAAAAAAATATAAATATCCTAAAAAAAATGTAAGTCTTCATAAAAAATAAATGGCAACCTGGGAGCTGTGGGTTATGAGCCACCACGCTTCCGCTGCGCGATTGGCGGAAAAATCTTGAGAGCTTTACGAGAAAGCCATCCTACCTTAGAAAGTATGACAAACCGTCGGCCAAACTTTGACTTGATATTAATTAATTACATAGAGAACGAAGACACCTTCCGATGTCAAATATATGCTTCAAATCAAAAATTGCTTTGACGTCATCACAACTTTGGATAAAATCTTCCCCATATTATGGCAACTAAAATTCCGCGCAGAGTTGATAATAATTGCCTCACAAATCCTGATGCATTAGAATGCAATTAAGATTAATGAAGCCCTTGTCCAAAACATTCAAAGTCGAAACTACATATAGAAAACCAAGCAGTAAACAGAAGAATAAATGGCAGCAATTAATCACTACAGCGTGATCCAGAGAAAATTCTGTGGTCTCAGAAAAAAATTTTGAGTGAAAAAGATACACCCTGGCCATAGATACACCCCATAAATAAACTTCGTATGGTTGCATGAGAGAGTAACTTTTATAGCGTTAAGACGCATGAAAGAGACACCATGAAGAAGCTAATACAACTAGCTGGCTACAAGCATCCACCACTTGTACAAGCCAAAGCCATAACTTGTAGCGATCACAGCAACCCTGAGAGGACAAAATTTAAATCTGCTCCACAAAAAAAGGGGAAATAAAATGATTAACGTTGTTCTGATATAAAGGGATGGATTGTCTTAGTTAGATATGACAACACAGTCAACACATTAATAAAACAAAGACAGGCATGCAGAAATGATAAAAATAATCCATTAGATTACATACACTAACAAAGGGGGCAGAGAAAAGGGAAAAGGCAATTCTGCAAAGAAATAGATTTACATTTGGGCTTTTTTGATGCTGGCAAACCTACACCATTTTATCCTCTTCATTTTTTAGCAGAACCTTTGAGACCACTGTATTCTTCAACTGTTCTTTGCAACTAAAATTAAAGCACAAGCGATGCTGAACAATGTGAAATAATGGGTCTTATATTCCACCCTCTGTTTGATTATGGAAGCTGGCTTATCAGCTTTACATTGTGCAGAAGTTTTAATTAGCATGAAGATGATCTCCGTATTTGAAGGACATTCCAACTTCGCGCTATTGTATTAATAAACCCTTAATAAGGATCTAACCACTCTTGCAGATGTACAGTTTGAATTGTAAGAAAGAAAAAGAAATGGGGTTCTTGATACCAAAGCTAGCATAAATAACCTGTGGGACATCACCAACACACCGCTAGCGCACACATGCATGGGAATGCACATGCACACTCATGTGCGCACATCCATCTAAAAATATACATGCATAAATACATGCAACAATAAGTGCTCCTCCTGCGAGTGTAAGCTCAGCACATGCCATGCATTCAAGCAGCACTTATGCATGCCTCATGCGAGCATAAGCCCAGAAGCGTACAGCAAGGCAGGCATAGACTAGCACTTACAACCTTGGAGGTAGTGGGTTTCACCATCATCTAGACTGTCAAGTCAAGATAAGGATGATTCTGAAGCAGAACACAATTTTCGAATCATTCATACAATAGAGGAAATAACTATACCTAGCTTTACACCTGATGTGAACCATCCCACCTACCGACCAACAAGGAGCTACCTTGCAGTTTGACAACAGCCAGTTGAAAGGTAGGTTTGCTCGCCATCAGTCATAACCAATGGTTGGTATTTGCTAGGAGAGTCAGAAGATAAGAAAACACATTAAAAAAAGAAATATATGGCAAGAATGTAATTTAATTCTTTTTGAATGATTCTACAATGAAAGAAAACTACTTCCCCACCATCATTGCATCCTTAGGATCCATAAGACACACCACCTAGTACCCACTGCCATGTAGTTTAAAGTTTAAACTGAGCTCAGTCTGCTTTTAATATGGGTTCATTGTCTACTTTTTTTGCTACCCCCATCTGAGTCTCTTAGGTTTGCTTGACCATGCTAAGATTTCTGCTCATACCTGCATTCTCAGCATTAAAACGCTGCATGCTTACCCCAAAGAATCTGTCCACAAACATTTTGGATATCCAACCGAACTATAGATTGGAGAAGAAGACCTGGTTATCTTGCATATCATAGTCTTAAATTAGTATTTCAATGCATAATAACTCATAACGCTCCTCATAAAACAAGCAGAACTTAAATTCTAAAATATTTTGGTCCCTAGGATCTACAAGCTTTTAAGGCATACCACAAACTCACGAGATAATCTTACATGCTTGTCACAGGGTAGACATGACATGCCATAAAAGGAACAATTTTGGGTCTGAAAAATGAATTGCGCACCACCACATATATCAAGTTTATGATGATGATGATGATGCTGATAAATGCATGGATGGCTATTCCAAAACTGAATTGGTTTGGGCAGACTCCAAACAGACAAAAGTTGAATTAAGACTGGAGAAGGTCCTAGTTCTTCAGAGGAGCATCTAGAAAAAAGCCACTCCAGCCAATCCAAAAGGCAGACAAGCAGAACTGTTTTATCCAAGCTTCTGGCCTTCTACTTCTCTACCAACAGTGTGTGCTTCTAGAATTTCCTTATAAGATCTTCAGTTTAATTCCACTAATATGCTGTCATGGCATGGGGAAGAAACCCTTTCACAGATAAATAAGCCCATCAGCCCTATCACAAGTCCGTGGAGTATGGTTTCTAAAGAAGAGTTATTCTCGAAAAGTGCTGCCTTAGGTTTGAAAACACTGATGTACCTACCCAAAATAATTATATTTTACTCAGATATCATTCTTTCTATATATGAACCTCTTCTAGTTTTCTCTGCCTGCTTCTAGAACAGTAAGCTTTGGACAAGCTCATGTACACACAAAACTTTCTGAGGGCTAGAGTTTTCTCATAGCTTATTTAAAATGAAGTTAACATTCAAGTAGCACAATTCATCTGATAAGATGCTTATGGGGATACTAGGGTTCCTATGAGGTGTCTTTACAGCTTCCTTTCTTTCAACTTTCAAAATTAGAAGATGTTTTGATTATAAAGAACTTTAGACCTACATCTAGCACATTGAATCAGCATGAATGCATGATTTAAGGATTCTTCTGGATAAGCTTAAGGACAGTCTGGGGTCTATACATGTTCAACTAAAGGACCTCCCTTTTTCCTGTTCCAAAACTGATAGTTATCTCAAAGGTTTTAAGTATCACAATGAGTTACTATTTTTGCAAAATTCTTGCAATTCAACTCTTAATTCAAATGTAAACATAGATCAATTTACAAAGCACATTTAATCAATGGATTATCCAATTTATCTAGAAAAACAACAACCTATACTGCCTTACTGTGATTCAAAACCAAATGGAGCTGCATATAACTTAAGGATTTACTTCTCATAGTCATCATCTCACTATTGTATACGCATCGAATAATTTATTGATATGTGAAAATGAAAAAAAATGTTATACTTGCGCCGTAACTTTTCATGGGAAGATAAAGTAATGAACAATTTGATTGAACCATATACTCTGTAAACCTAAAGCAATGGACCTTTTTTTAATTTCTAAACAACTTCAAGGTGGCTCATGATACACAATCCTAATTAGTAATTTGGTTTCATCTATCATTTTTTTAGGATTTAAGAAATGATTCATTTTTTTCAAGAGACCAGGTTTAGATACCAGTGGATGTTAAAATAGATATAATAACTTGAACTGAAACTGTGTTAAGTTGCTAATGTACATAAATTACCCAGATAAATTGCTAATGGCAATCTTCTTAGGTTGTGTTGAAAGTGGAACATGTGCTCCTAGGTGGCAATCATACCTCACTTTTTGCACTACTACGACTTTAGTTCAAGCCTTTGGTGCTGTCTTTTGAGTTACTCACCACATTACCTATGAGTTATGATGGATATAAGGAAAAAGAAAATTACGTAGCGGATCATCCTGAATGTAGCGTAGTGGGTGGTTTTGATAGTCCTGTTACGAATGTACTAGAAGTAGAATATATGTGCTCCTAGGTGGGAACCATATCTCAAACTTATGCTTCACTGTGACTTTAGTTGCAGCCTGTGGTACAGTCATTCTAATTTATTGCCTCATATGCACATGGGAGGCATGAGAGAAAACCTAGTACATAAACCCGAATTTAGTGTGACAGCTAGTTTGGAAGGAGAAATCTCAAATATGATTGAGAAAGTTAATATTGGTATGGAAGTAAATGCGATTTTATCATGTGCCTTTTATTCTAATATAAGGGCACTAATGAACAGATGGTAATCTTACTACAGGAATTCTACAATTTTTACGCATCAAGTGATTTCAAAATGGGCAGGTCAACCGTTGAATGTCTTGATTTGATTTAAGGTTCAGAAACGCCTAAGTCAGTTGAAATTTAGTCTATGCATTTTAAAATGTCACGGTAATGGTTTGGAATCTCAGTCAACATGGTCTAAAATACATCTTACATGCTTACTATATCAAAATGATCCATATGTTGATTTGATCTATACGTAAAGAAACCTCAAAAACATATAAGCTTTGTTTAGGTCTTTTTAATTTGTAAATTAGGACCAGCTGTGTAAAACTTTAACTTGAAAGGCCCATCGTTCATCTTGCATCAGTATGGGAAGAATATGTAGCACAATTAAACATGTCCATATAAGTCTCATCCTGGGTTGTTTTCACCTGATCAACTTGATAATGCACCAAAACCGTATAACTCTCTCACTCCCCTAAAATTTTTAGGATTTTGGTGAATAATAATTTGATCATAATGATCAAGACTCTCCCTAACTATCCATGGCTGGCTTCATGAATCTTCCTTCACCAATACCTCCCATAAAGCGCCACCTCCGGTGTCACTGCAAGCTATTCCAAATCCCTGCCCCATCAGTTTGGTGAACAGTGATATCGTCTAATACAACAAGGTGAATCGCTCTCTAAAGTGAAAACTCACCAAGTTCTGACTCAGAATTTCTAGAGCCTTTCAAAGCTTTAGCTCAAGAGGTTCTTAGTTGGAACTTCATGCAAAGAAATTCCATATATCCAACTTCTAACCCCAAGTTTTCTTGATCAAAAGACAAGTAGAATTTATTAACCTCCAAACTCCAAAGTCCAAACCCAAACCTTTTTTCATCTTCAAAAAAGATTCGGTGCCATCTTGGATTAGGCGACGACACCTAATCCATTATCCCTTAAAAAAGAACTAAAAACATAATTCTTCACATAAAAATTCGAACTTTCACTGAAACCCCTTCACAAACTGAGCAAGAGAGATCAAACCTTCCAGCATCCGGGGCCTTGTCAGACGGTGCCCCTCTCCGGGCCGGCAACGGAGTGAACCACTGCGAGAGGTCCCGATCGAAGAACTCCCAGTCGGGCAGGAGGATCCCGGCGATCCCCAGGAGGCCGAAGAAGTAGGTGGCCATCATCTTCTTGAAGGAGAAGGTGCAGGCGCCGACCAGGAGCACCACCGCCGCCAGCGCCACTAGGCTCGACCACAGCGCCCCGTCCCTCCACATCCTACCCGTCCCTCCTCCTCCTCCCCCGGCAAAACGCTAACCCTAGAAGCGAAATGGGGCGAAGGAGATGAGCTTGGGGCACGAGGAAGGCGTGAGGGATGGGATCCTCCCATGGCGTCGCTTTTCTCCGCCTTCATCAAGGCTCCCTAGCTGCCCCATGCCCGTGCTGGCCCTCGGGCGCCTCCTACCGTCCCGAACCGGCCCGGTGGAAATCAAATACACGCCACGTGGCAAACCAACAGGTCTCCCGCCTTTTGTATTGGATCAATCGCATGCGGGCTGTTCGCATAAATTTTTATGCGTATTTAGGGTGCAAACCCATCATGATTAGGTAAGTTAGGTCGTGTTGGATCATCCTCGATCCCAAGTTGATCCAGCTTTATTTTTGAATCTTAATTTTAAATTCAAAGCCAACCCATTTTCTGATCGGATCGGATTTATGAAAAAAATTTTAGATCCAATGGGTTATTCAAATCTTTCGGATCCAATCCAAAATACTGCATTTGAATCAAATATTTAACTATTATTTCTTTTTTGCTCAATAGTCAAATATAGATCCACTAATAAGATTAAAAAGAATTGATTTAAACTTAAATTTTTATTTAAAACTCTTAATTCTATTTAAGTAAATGATTATCCTTAAGTTTATAAATTATGATATTTAAAATATTTATTGATATACTTAAACATATAAATAAGAATCCATCAAAATAAATAATAAAATATAAATATTTATATATAATTAAAGAAAGAAAAGATGAGAGAAGATCTAGTTGTTAAGATGAAAAAAAGAATTAGTTTAAATTATAGTCCATTTAATGAATTTTAAAAGATAATTGGATTAAAGAAAAATAAGATTTATATAATTAAAGTTTATGGATTAGGATAAATTGGGTTCAGATGTAAAAAAATAAAAAGCACAAGATTCGGACCTGATCTAAAATTTAAATCGAGTCCAATTTTTAGACCCAACCCAACCCATTGGTCTCTAAATATAGATTGGGTCAGGTTAATCAGGTCAAGACTAGGTTGAGTCATGGGCTAATATGATCCATTTGCAGTCTTATGCATATCAAGTAATCTATGACTTGTGCTGTCATCGATTAAGAAAAAAAAAAAATACATGTCTAGCAGAAAGGTTCCAAGCAATGTAGATAGAGGATATACTTAAAATATAGATTACTATTATGTAGTTTAAGTACTATCAAATTATACTCATATGGTTTGAAATATTACATATACTACCATGCATTTTAAAGGCTATCAAATTATACACATATAATTTGAAATGTCACACTTAACTACTATATGTTTTATTTATTATTACACTAATAGGTATGCAATTAACTTTTTATACGTGCAACTTATGAATATGTAATATTTGCCTCCATCCAACTTGCATGTGTAAGAAGTTAATGGCATATTTGGTAATAACGGATAAAATATATGGTAGTTAAATTTAACATTTCAAAGCACATAGGTATAATTTGATAGCATTTAAGTAGTTAAGTGTAATATTTCAAAACATATGAATGCAATTTGATAATGCTTAAAATATATAATAGTTAAGTAAAATATTTCAAACCATATAAATGTAATTTGGTAGTGTTTAAACTATAGGGTAATAATCTAGGCTTTACCTTTATAATAATTGTGGCGGTGTGTCCTTCATTCGAGCTGTTTCGAACCTTTCTAATATAACATAAATACTATATAATTATTAATAATATATAACATATAATTTATAGTTTATATCAAAATAATAATAATAATATATTATATATTTATTAGTATATAGATATATTAATATATTATATAAAATAATATATTATATATTATTATAATATATCACTTCATATATATATATATATATTTAATAAATATTATTAGTAGGATTTAGAAATCATATTTTAATTTTGACTTCTATATGAACTAAATAGTTGAAGGGAATAGGTAATTTTGATTTTAATTCCAATAGAATTCCATTTTCATTTTAATTTCGACTATGATATTGAACCAAATGGATCTTTAAATTCTTCCAAAGAGTAAATATGCTACATAAAAGAAGGAATCGAATTATGAATCTGAAAAAAGATGATGGTACAATAGTAGAAAATGATGATGAGATGTAAAATGTGATTGCTTATGAATTTTAGGAGAAGTGGTCTAAAGAATATATAATGTTAATTCCTAAGTTGCCCTCGATCTTATCTAAATTTAGCCAGATTTAGAATGAAGAGTTGATTGCTGTGATCATTGAAGATGGAATGAAGGTTGTTACAAGAAGTTTGAATCAAGATAAGTCAGATAGGTTCCAACTCATGTTTTTTACTTTTTTTTTAAGTCTATTATCAAGAATGATGATGTCTTAGTTGTCAAGGAGTTTTTTTCGCAATATAGTGATGCCTATTAGTTGGAAAGATATCTTTATTATCCTAATACTTAAGAAGCCAAACCCATTAAAGGTCTACGCTTTTAGACCAACTGGTTTGTGTAATATTGTGTATAAATTGTCACCTAAATCTTAGTGCCTATTTTAACTCCATTAATATCAAAGACTGAGGATGCCTTTATTCCAAGAAGAGCTATATCTAATAATATCCAGCTTACTAATGAAATTATGCATTATCTAGAATATGAATCTAAAAGGAGAAGCTTGATGTTTGTTAAAGTTGATACAGAATATGCTTATCATACTATTAATGGAATTTTTTAAAGGCAATTCTTACTCACTTTGGTTTTCATGATAAATTTATTTCTTAGATTCAAGTTAGTGTATTAAGCCCTTGATTTTCTATTATTACTGATTTTAGTCAAAGTTAGAATTAAAGTTGGGATGTCCTCTACCATCCTACCTTTTTATTCTTTATTTTAAGATGCTCTTAAGAGTTTGGACAATGGTCACCGATAGAGATATTCTTTGGGGTTTCAAACTTAATGTTCACAGTCTTACTATCTCACATGTTCTTCTTGCCAATGACTGTTTGTCAGTGGCCCATACTAGAAAAAAGGATTGCCTTTGTTTGGCAAACATTCTCACATATTATTAAAGAATTTTAGGTTAGAAAGTTAATTTAAATAAGTCTGATATTTATTTCAGTCTTACTATTCCTTGACATAGCCAAGTTAAAATTTATTGCTTACAAATACCCATCAAGCATCGGACTTGGACATGTTTAGAGGTTTTGGTATTTGGACAGAAGTTGGTAGCTACTGATTTCAAGCCTCTTTTGGATAAGGTATAGATAGAAATGAAAAAAAATTTGTAGGTTAGAAGGTTAACATCAATTCAATATGTTTTGTCTTCAATTCCAGCATATTTATATCATTGTGCTATTCCTATTGGCATATTTAAAAAAAATAAAAAATTGAAAGAGAGTTTAGGGCTTTTTTTTGAGCTCATACCTTTGATAGGAAAGGCTTGCACCTAATTGCTTGAAAGACTATTTGTTCTCTTAAGGGCTAAGTTTGGATGTTATGTGGCTACGACAAAAAGTTTTTATATGCAAAATTGCTATTAATCCTATGTTATATCCTCATACCTTATGAGCAAGATTGAAAGTATAAAAGTATAATATTTTGGTTGGATCCAATATACACCTTCTCGAAGGTATTTTGCTATGTGGTGATAAATTTGTCAGCATGCAGCATTAATTAAGCATAAATTTATTTAGCTTCCAGGGTCAGGTGATCAAATTAAACGATCATCTAATCACTATTTGATAGAGATCCCATTGGCTACTTGTCCTACAATTTTTATGTGAATGTTGATGTTGATGGTTTATATCTTGTAGACTTTATTGATGATCAAAGAGGTAAGATGTCAATAAATTATTTTTGATCTTTACTATAGACATGATCTAAAGGATATGCTGCATTCTTTTGTCTAAAGGGCTATGGCCTGATACTATATTGGGATAATTGCTGGTCGCCTAAAGTGTCTGCTAAACATATTTTGATATTGCTCTTATCGGCAAGTTAAATAATCCTTATAGCTTTAATTAACTTTAGTCATTACCTATATTCCTAAGAATTAAGTTGTTTTGGTGGAAGCTTATATGTGAGAGGTTTTCTTGCAAGATCATGTTGTATAAGCAAAGCACTTTGCTAAGTAGTATGTCATTTTGTGACCCATGTTTAGGCCTGATTAAAGACTCTTAACTATATTATTTTTATTTGTGGCTTAGATAAAATATGTTGGGCTAAGTTACAGATTCATATTAGAGCTTTAGACCCTTGTTTTACTTTCTTTACTTGGTTTCATGATTAGTTTAGTGGCTAATATATCAACCAAAAGTAAGATAGTAATGATGGCATATTTATCTGGACAATCAAAAATCAAAGACTGTTTTAGAGCAGGTTTTTCTCCTCAAGTGACTTAATTAGATAATCCTTCTCATATTTAATGGTTAGTTACAAGACCATCAAATTGCTATCAATAATCAAAAGGTGTTGGAATTCTCTTGGTTCTTTTGGACCTATTTATTATTTTATTGCTTTTGTCAAATGGGTATCCCAACCCCTTAGAGTGTTTAAAGTTAATTTTGATGATGCCGTTGATCATTCTATGATTACTACTGGTTTTTATTATTAGAGATTATAGGGGTCATTTAATTCATATTGTTGGAAGGAAATCGCTTGAAAGCACAATCCCCACTGCTAAGCTATTCATTGCTTGAGAGGGTTTTAAAATTTCATGCTACCCAAGAGTGGTTAGAGGGGAGTTATTAACTAGGATTAAGTGGATTACTAACCAATCATCCCATACTTTTCAGCCTAATCTTTTGCTCAGAGTTATGTTGTAGCTTAAAAGATTAATTTGAGCTTTCAAGGTTTTTTTGCCTCCACAAGAAAGGCAATCGGATGGTGGATTGATTTCAGCTAACCAAATTGATGAATGATTGGTGCTTATGATTGTATTTTTGTGAGTAATTAATTTGGCTCTAAGTCCTTTATTAAAAAAAAAAAATTCCTAGCAGGGCACGTAGATAAATTGTAACTTAGTAAAATTTAATAGGTTTAATGTAAACATAGTTATTTAGAGCGATGTGTGCGCAAGAAAACAGGCGCAAGCCTCCTCCGTCGCCGCTCTATCTTCTCCGTTTCCGCTCTCTCCCCCAAGTTTGTTTTCCAGAGGATTCGCGAGCCTTGGCCTTCGAACAGAGACCGCAATGGAGGAAGAAGGCCAATCTCAGTCGAACAAATTCTCCATGGAAACCCTGGATCCGATTGCCCAGATGAAGCACGCCGCTATGCTCGAGCGCCTCTCGAACCTCCACCACTCCCGTCTCCAGCAGACCGCCGCCCGCCGCTCCGACTCCGCCGCCGCCTCCCCTGCCTACGAGTCCGTCCGCTCCTTCCTCGAGAGCTTCTCGGACTCCAAGCGCTCCATCGAGGCCGACCTCGCCCGGTGCCGCGCCCTAGCCTGCGATCCGGCCTCGGCACCCAACCTGAAGCCCGAGCTGGACAAGGTCTCCGCCTCCATCGCCGATCTGGACCGCCTCGTCGCCGAGAACTCCTACTTCTTGCCCTCCTTCGAGGTCCGCTCCTCTCTCAAGGCCATCTCCGAGTTGAAAGAGGCGCTGGATAGCGCCAACTCGGAGCTGATGCCGAGGAAGAAGTTTTCTTTCAGAAACAAAGCATCGAAGAAAGATCCGGCCGTTTTGGTCAAAGAAATGGAGGAGATCAAGGTCCTGGATGCGGAAAAGTCGAATCTTGCGGGCGTCCGGGACTCGCCGGGATTTAGGAACAAGGAAGGTGCGGTTTTGGTGAAGCGTTTTAGGGTTTCTGAAGAGGGCGAGGGGGATTTCTCTCTTTCGGACCTTAATTCTTGCGACGTCTACCTCAAAGGCCGGATCCGAGCACTCTTTATACATCGGCTCAGGAATTGCCGCATCTTTGCTGGCCCTGTTCAGGGATCAATCCTGATAGAAGATGTAAACGGTTGTTTGTTCATGCTGGCCTCTCACCAGATCAGGATCCACCAAGCCAGGGCGACCGATTTCTATCTCCGTGTCCGGAGTAGGCCGATCATAGAGGACAGCAGTGGTGTGAGGTTTGCACCATACCAGTTGTTTTATGAAGGCATCGATGAGGAGCTGAGAGATTCTGGCCTAGGGGAGGAGACAGGGAATTGGGCCAATGTGGATGATTTTAAATGGTTACGAGCTGTGCAGTCTCCAAATTGGTGTTTAATACCTGAGGAAGAACGTGTGGGCACCACGAATGCTTCAGATAGGGAGGAAAAATGTGATGACAAATAGTTTATTTTAGCCTTAATTTTCTGCCTGCAAGCATAACTGTGAACCAGGTAGATCATATATGGTTTATCTGGTTATTTTTTCTCTGAGTAATTTCCTCTGCTATAGATGTACGAAAATTTTGGTATATAATCATTTGTTGTGCTTATTACTCTTGTTTGTGAATGAGTGAATCCACTTTTGGCGTATGAAGTTGCATGCTTTCTGGTTATAAACAGCTGCAGCAATCAAGTACTTTGTAGACAAAATGATAAGTATCAGGTGAACTGTTTTGATCAAATATGCTAGACTATCCAGTGGACATTGGAGGTATTGCTTGTGAGCCTTTTATTATTTATTATTTCAAACTCATCATACTTGACATAATATCTTTCTCACCTTTCTTGACTCATGATTATGGAGCCAGGTGATGTAAGACATATATTATCATTATCTTATCGCGATAAACAACCAACTACTCTCATCATTAATGCCATTATTGACATCAGAACAAATTTGGGTCCAAGCTGCTTCCATAAAGTGTTTTCTTCTCCGGCAATGCTAAGTAGGTCATGGTCCTAGTTTTTATTTTACTATGGATCTTCATCTTCATTTTTTTCCTTTTTATTTTATCTTATTTATCATTAGACATATTGATATATATGTTCGCATAGTGGTTATGCATATCAGCTCTGATCAGGTTTAAGATGGGTTTGGCTACCCACATCTTTAACCCTGTAATAATCAAACTGGTAAGTAATTAGTGTTTTTTTGTTCACTTAACCTCATCTGATCTATCGTCTGGACAGATCAGCTCAACCTAATCCAAAATCCAGATTGAGTTTTGGACAATGTGGCCATAGTTGAACCTTATCGCAGTTAAGATAGTCATAGTGCTATGGAAGTCAAGTCTAGGAGGTGTATACTGTTGCTTTGCATTAAATGATCTGCATAAGGATGAATGAGCTGCAACAAATACCAGTGTTGACGTTAACAATAAAGAATAATCTAATTGTAGGTTTATTGGACCTATTTATGTTTTAAATGGAGTTTTATACTATTTCAAAGCTGCAATGAAAGGAATAAATGATGGATACGAATATATTAAACAAGAGTTTGCTTACTCTGTTTGAGCTTCTGTCTCTTTTTATCAATTAAGACCTATTTTTATAATAAAATGGGTGAAAAGGTATTAAACAAATGTGGGTTTATTATTGCAACTAATATGTCAGCAGTACTGTCTAAACATTTGCACGGCCAGTAGACACATAAAACACACTAATGTTTTTAACAAGTTCTTCACATAAGATGAAATAAGACTAGTTATTGTTTGAACCCAAGATTTTCATCATCATATCTGTTCAAAATTTATATAAAGCATTATGTATAGCTGATGAAAATAGAATATATCATGGATATCTTGAAACCAGATTTTAATAGATAGTGTCTTGACTTGTTTGGCAAGCATTTGCTAAAATCTGTAAGCATCATATACTGATGCAGTTTTTCTTGTTGACTGGCACTATCATATCAATGTAGCATTGCAGTTGCAGAGGGAAAAGCAATCTAGACCTGTTCCAGCCATAATAATTGAACATCTCTATTCATGCACATTTGCCCATTTAATTTCATGATGCTTTGGCTAAGCAGTGGTTATAATACAAGGAGCATCCAATTGGAATCTTGATATTCCTCATGAGATTCTTGAAATCCAGCTGACATGAGAAGATTGTCTTCTTTTAAAATGAGATAAAAGATAGCTTGGTAAGATAGATTCTGAAGACGCTGAGTTATGATGATAATGTGCCTCTTCATGAGAAACTCACTGACCTTGTAACATTGTCCTTAAAAGGAGTATGCAGTAGTCAGTAGATGGTTGTTGTCATTATTATTATTATTATTATTATTATTATTATTATTATTATATGTTTTTTAAGAGCATAGTAGATAAGCATGTGGAAGGCTTGAGAATTGTTTTAAGGAGAGAAAGATTGATGGTATCAGGCTCAGAACCTCAGACGAAAAAAAGTCAGGGTTGTGCAAAGAGGGGAGCAGCTAGGGTATTTGCTAATTGTGTTGTAGATGTCATTGATGATGACAGGCATGCTTGGAATCATCATTTTCAGGCTAAGGGGTTGGAGATAGTTAGGTTTTGTTATTGATGATGGTGCAGATATCCTTCAAAAAGATCTCAGGATTGGGAAAATACCTACCACATGGTTAATGGTTATAATTTGTTTGGAGCAATCAATGTTAGCTAGTACCATGATTATAATGAAAACCGCATGCCAAGTGTCTGCCGATCTAGTGGCTGCCCAGTATACTGGCTTGTTTGATAGTGGTGGGGCCTTTAGCGGTGTCAATACCCATAAATATAAGGGTGGCAATGAGCGTTTATGTATGGTGGTCAGATGCACTTAACATATTTTCAGCTTTTAAATTATTATAGGAGATTTTTCTGTTTTTATATTTGAAAGGCTCCTCTTCTCTTCGTGCATCTTGGTATTTCATTTGCAATCATAGGTTCAAACACAATGGGAGCATTTTCGTTCCTGTCCATATCCATTCAAGTTTTCATTTGGTTTCTTTTAGATTTGGCTGAAAATGATGATCTTAGCTTGGCAGGGTTTTTTCAAGAAATTTAATTTCAAATCTTGACTCAGTCTTGGAAACATAGAGATTCATCAAGGGAATTATTTGGATGGGGCTTTGTGGAAGAATTTGTTCTCTCTCCTTTTCGGATGAAAGAATCAGCTGAGGCAACTCATCTGGATCCAAGAAGCATGTTTAGTTCTTTTATAGTTGAGTTGATGGGTTTGCAGTGGTCCAAGTAGATTCTTCTTCTTTGTTGTGTCTCAGTTTCTAATAGACTTCTGGCCTGTTTCCATTTCTTTAAGTTTGGATTCTTTATTTCCTTCCTTTGACAACATGACATTAAATTTTTGCCCCTCTTTGATTGTACTATTATCTGTTTTGTAGCTAAAGCCTCTTGTTACATGTCTGACTTCAAAAAGCTTTCATGGTCCTTGTTAACATACAAAGATTATCTCTTATCTGATAATCACATCCCATTCTTTCTCTGTTCCACTCACATAAAGCAGCGTCAGGACCTGCTTAGTTCATTGCATGAAGTTTTAGATGAAATAATGGTGAGTGTCCTTTACAACAAATGGTCTTCTTGTGGTTATAGTTGCACAAAGCAAGAGAGTGAATGATGATGGATATTGTAATCAGGCAGGGATATTATGATTCCTAGTATTGTAAGAAGCAGGACCTCCTAAGAAATATCCACATCATATACAACCCAATGGTCATGAACAATGCTGCAGAAGTCACAGCTTATATCTTGAGGTGATTTGAGTGGTTTGTGGCTAATAGCTTTGCTTAAATAATTTTCCAGTTTATCTAGGAATTTTATGATGTGGTTCCTTGTGCGTCTCTTGAGTTGCATTAATGCTGTAGCTCTTATGAACATGCGCGCGTGTGTGCGCACTTGTCATTTAGCATGCATTGTTAGATAATGAGAGGAATTATGAGTGTTCATGACATCTCTTTCTGAGAGGTAACAGAAGGAAAGAAGTGCTGTTTCAATTGTTGGACGTTTGTTTGCGATTGAATTTCTGCTATGAAAGAAGCAAAATAAGCTAAACATTTGCTAGCGATATGGGTTGTAACAGCTGCTAATTTTCTACTGATGGTTTGATATATAAATTTACCCAAAATTCTCTTTAGCTTATCTAAGCCATATGTATCATGATCCTGTGGTTTGAAATGCCAATCTATATACAAAATGTATTTGCAAATCATTATATTCATTCTTGGTTAGGATGGAGTGGTTGAGATTGCAAAACACCTCTACATTAATCTTTAACAGCATGACAATAAGGGGAAACAGTTTCTGTAGTTTTGCAGGCCTTGAGCTCGAGCATCATCAATGTAATTGCACTTGTTGGTTGTGTATAAACCAACCAGTTTGTGAAAGCATTCTTATTTCTTGAATTGATGAAAGAGTTGAGCATTGTGAACTTGACGTCTCTTGCCACCGACCAATATTGATCAACAGTTTAGGCATTTTTTCCAGAGTCCACCATCATCCATTTAAGGATTTCACTAAATTTAGATGATAGGGATAGATTATGCACTAAATTGATTTACCTGTAGACCTAATTTTTTTGGTTCATTAATAATCAACCTAATGAAAATTGCTTTGTAAACCATTATGACTTGAGTGAATGCTCTTTAAGTAAGGAAGGGCCTTGCTTCAGCCGCTGAAAAACCTACCTATCTAATTTTTTTGACAATTTGTTCAGGCTACGTGCAACATCATTAAGATATTGCATCTTCTTTTGTATCATAAGAAAGGATCCACATAACCCAAACAGTTCCTGAAAGTGACAGACCTCGTTCATATTTTGAAGCCAGTTGACCTTGGTAACACAGGCTGCCTTCAAACTGGGTGCTATGCTGGTTGAAAGAGTTGGTTCCCAGAGTTATCATATCCAAGGGTGTGAATTTCCACATATCGGCGACACAAGTTTCCTTCTAGCAGCCATTTCACAGTGAAATTTTTGAAAAATTACAAATTTTCGCAGGATAACAGTCCATTTTTCATCTTTTGTCTTCTAGATCAGTCATTTGAAGAGGCTTTAAATATCTTTCTTAAAATCTTAGTTAAAAAATCCAAGTCCCATCTTTATGACATTTATCTCTCTCTCATTCATCATTATCTAGATTAAACATTTTGTTAGAGCTCTAATCATATGCTAAATTGCAAAATAATAAAAATTCAGGTGCCATATCTTTGATGCTTGCCTGCTTCATTTTGACCCAAAAACTTCTAGTGTAAGTAGACTGATGTAATAGGATCCTAAAATACACGTTAGCTTCTTTACTCTCTCCACCTTGTTCCTTCTATGAGCATACTATTCCTATCCACATAAATCTTCCTTTAAGTCATACCCTGCAACCATGATACATCACAAAATTTTCTCCCTATCATCAATTATTGGATATTCTGAATGGACCTGGGTTGCTGGTGACTTTATGATCTGAGTCAATGCAATGCTATGAAATAAGAATCTTCCTTGCTAGGCTTGGAAATTGGTCATCTTCTTACTTGTACTGGTTACAATGTCTTACATTCATTTTAAGTTTTAAACTATCTCAATATCTCATGTCTCAACTATGTTCAGACCCCAATTTAATTGGAGCAAACTAACAAAAGTTGCTATAATCAGAAGCCGAGTTCATAATGATGCTAGAAATGGAAGAATAAGATCCTTCATTTAGTAGAACTTTGAATAGCATTTTATATAAAGATGAAAGGGGCATCCTGTGAAATGGTGTTAAACTTTTCAAGGAAAAATTTTCAGGGGAATAATGTTGCCAAACTAAAGATAGACATGCATAGCAAGATCTGTAGAAAATAAATCATATTGTAAGCTTTTTTTTTTTTTTTTCAAAAAAAACATATTATGATCATCTTAAGTTAAATAGAATAATACTATGAAGGAGCATAATTCAGATAGAGCCATGATAGCAATGGTTAGTAGTACCACTGGTAGAATGCTTGAAACGTTTGGTGAGTGGTACCCAATTAAAATTTCTGACATTAATTAGTACCACTGGTACCCAATTAGTACCACAGGTTACTACTAAGCTTTGGCATTCTTTAGATTTTACTTGTGTCAACATGTGGGCTTTCCTTGAAAGAGTGGTTCCTTGATCACTGAAGAAATAACTAAACAAGTGTTATGTGAGTCAATGACATTAAATAACTAAAAGAGAGAATGTGGTGTTGCTGTAAACTGTGGCTATTTGGCTCCAATCTCCACCATTAGTTTGCTGCATAGGTCTGAATGCCTGATCAATGTTGTTGTGCTTGAATAAGTTGCACCAAAAGATTGATCATCCAATGAGTTTTTTTAATTAAAAAAATAAAAATTAAACAAGCCCCAGAAAGACCATAACCATGATCAGTATTCATTAATCGGACAATTAGATTCATCCAGTTGGCAAAAGTAGATCAATTAAGGACCAGAATACTCTCATCTTACATTGTTTCGAAGAATTTTTTTAGTGAACTAAAACTGTCCCCTAGTCCATCCTGAGATATGTGTGGCTGCAAAATTGTATTATGATATAGTGGATAAAGAACCCTGTAAGTTGTGTCTTAACTAAATCATTAAAAGATGACTAGAAGTGGAAATGTGAAATCATTAGATAATGGCATTAAGCAGCCCACTAGTCTTATACAAAGTTAAGATGGTCCTTATCATATGATTCATGATTCTTTATCAGCAGAATATCTGAATCTTGCTATAGGATATTGCAGTGGTCGACGTTGATGATATTGAGGATCTTGCTATATAGTATCTACATATCAGTTGGCTGCAAAACTGCTGTGTTGAAACCATGCACCTTGTTTCATCTACATGGAATCAGACTTTGCTTACATGTGGCCAGACCTGCAATAAACTAAATTCTGAATATTGCATGGCTGACATTCTAACTGATCTATTGCCAAATATAGACAGCCTATTAACAAATCTTTTCATAGCATCTACTACATTTAGTAATCTGCATGATGACTCCTGCATGCAACAATTTTATGATTTGGTAAGATGGTTTTGGGGGGCGGGATAAATTTGCAAAATCATAGGATTCACATTGGAAGCAATCGGATAGTGCAAACAGATTGGTATCTAGAAAGAAATGCTTGAATATTATATGAACAGTAGCTTAGCACTACCATGCCTAATACAATGATATAGAACATTATTCTTAACCAATTTATTCATGCCACATTAATGATGGATGATTTATGTCCACATGTACACTGTATGTAGGTCGCTATCATGGATTTGAATCCACACCAAGGGATTTTATTAGGAAGATTTTACTGTTTTATCTTGACTCAGAACGGTGGTTATAAAATTCTACACCTGTATTAAGTCTAGATATTTAACTGTGAGGGTAATTTCACCTTTCTTTCACAATGTTGTGCTCCTTATTCCTCTAATTAGACTTACTCATGAGCTCACCTCTACTAATCTTGTGTATTTTATGCAAATACCAATAACAGTTGTACTTCCAGACCTATTAACACTAATCAGGTATTCCATTACTCCAAGCTATCCTCAAACTAATCAAAACAGATCAATGAGTTAAGACACTAAACATGGACTTAATAATCATTATCCTTGTTCAAATTGTCAAGTTGATGAATGCTATATAATAATTTCATTTCTGTATTTTCATGACTCTCAACTATGGATCTAAGGTCATTACTAATTGTAGTTGAGCAATGGTGGTAGTTGCTGGCTGACACACAATTAAAAGGAAAAAAGAATAGAGAAGAAAAAGATTAGGTGGCTTGAAATATATAAACTTCCATGGGCATAATCAAGTAAACTATCAACCACAGAAGCAAGAGATTCCCACAATGTTGGGTGGAGTGGTTGAGAAAATCTAAAAGTAGAGGGAAAATCTTTGCTCACAAACCTAAACTGCGCTCTTTAGCAAAACTGCCTGTGTTTTAAGTGCTGTCTTTCTGTAGGGCAATTTGATGACTCCAGGTGGAGAATAACACTGCAGTTATGCTTCTTTCATGCATTTACAGAAAACTAGAGATTATGAGCAACAGCTAATTTGCACCATAGTCTATCAAATTCCAATAACAAACAATATTCAGCATGCTAGCAAATTCTTTTAATTTTTTCTAATGTTCTGTAGATTAAAATATATCCAGTCCAAATGAAAGTAGTACAACTTTTATGACAGTTCTGATAGAGGTTGCATGTATTATTGGCATGGAAGATTCACATTCCCTTTTTTCAAGATAAAATTTTGATTTTCTTGCTAAATAATTGTGTGATACCCCTTGGATTTGAGGAACCAGTCAAAGATTAAATGAGAATTTTGACACTTCCCACTTTCAATTTTGCACTACGAGATACTTGGATCTTTCACTCTTATTAGGCTGTTATTCATATTGCTGTTCCCAAACATCTGCTTACTCTCATTTTGCAACTTTTGCTGTTACCTTAGTTTTCAAAAATTAGAATAGTTTTTGTTGTTATTCATTTTTCTTATGGAGACTGTTAGTGGTCGTGACTTCAGTTTGAAACTGTCCTATATCATTTGCTGGATTCCAAAACTCAGAGAGAGAGAGAGAGAGAGAGAGAGAGAGAGAGAGAAAGAACATCCTACCCTGTTATTATCGTTGAAATGGTAAAGATCTGACAAGGTTAGCATTGCATTTATTTGACCTTATAGCAAATATAGAACCCATATACAGTTGTCAGGCTCATTATTTTAGGAGCGGTATGTTGGTTTTAATATTATGACTTGAATATGGCTCACATGCATAGGATGTTATATACTCATGCAAATGTCATTTCTTTTCTCTTGATAATGATGTGGTGCTCAAGATGCCCATCCTATTGCATTAGTTTAACTGTCAGTTAGATGCCTTCATCATGTAATTCAATAAAACCTACGGCGAATAATTAAACCTTTCCTAGGATGGACGTAGTCGGATGTCTTAATTTTTCATCGGCTAGACATGTATTAGACAACAATGGATGTCCATACATCTGTTTATGGTAAACAGGTCGTAGTTGGATAACTAGTAATATATGCAAGATCAATTGACCACGCGCTATCTGATCTTGTGTCAGTTTTTTTTCTTTTTTCTTTTTGTTTTGTGGGTACAATGCTAAAATTATATATTTGAAATTTTTGTTGTGTAGTCCAAACTAGATGTGTATATTAGACAAGAGGAAAGTAGAAATTATAATTGCAACATCTAAATAAGCCCTGTCTATGTATTCCTTTTTCTTTTCTCTGTTATCTTGCCTCATGCTTGTAGTTTAAGATGATACTTTATAGCAAATTACTTCAGAATATATTTGGAAATGGACAGTGCTTGGTAGCATGACATTTGTTTAAACACAAGTCTATGAGGAAATCAGTTAGTTAGCTGAGGTCGTCGTCTGTTTGGCTTCAATTAGAAGGATGACATATGAGATATCATGCTTACATATCTGTAGATTTGAGGGTGGGCCACCAGATAAAGGAATTTCAGCCAGAGAAGGGACCTACAGAAATATCAAAATCTCTAGCCTGGTTGAAATGGTTGCTGGCCACCCTGGGTTATCTTATTGTGAAGCTTGTTGCCTTAACCAAATGATGCAAGCAAGGAAGAAAAAGAAGGCATGCAAAACACAAGAAAATCGAGAAGGAATACGATGGGAAAGAAAACCTGTCTTAGTTCTTCCTCTTTCATTGACTTCTAGTGGTGCATGCCTCTCAAACCTTTTATTCTAGTAGGTCTTCTCTTACCATATGATGCTTTCTGTGAGTAAATTTAGGTAAGTACCACTTCTACGCTCACAGTGGCATGCAGCATGTGAGCTTTATAAAATTTTTTTTTTTTTTTTTATTTTTAGTTTAATTAAACAACTAATAAGTAAACATTCTTAGGACTTTGATCCATGCATTTTAACTTAAATTTCTCCTCTATTTAGGTTTGAAGAATGCAGAGGAAGAGAGGATATCAGAGGCGAGGCTGGTCCCACCTTGATGCTATCTCCTGATGCTAGCGAAATGCAAGTGGATATCTTGAGGTGATCCTTAAGGGTGGTGCCTAATTTTTCTCATAGAAGGTATGCGTCAGCCATGGGGAATGTCTTTCAGGGGTCACTGTATGAGGTGGTGGATATCATGGGTGTTGGCTGCCCCAACTCCTCCTCTGACTCCACCACATCCACCACATCATCAAAATAATATACGTTGCATCCATTAGTCTCCATGACAATGAAATATTCTAATGATTAAAAAAAAAAAAAATCTGAAATGCAAATTTATGGAGATGATAAAATATTTTGTAAATTGATCTATTTTTTGTGTTCTTGTTAATATTTTTCTTTTGCTTATTTCCCTAAAAAAACTTCCTTTCAATTCTTTGATGACCCTTCATGCTGATTGATTTGGTGCTGATCTATAACAACAATGCTCTAACCTGAGATTTCACTTCATATTAGACTAATTCAAAGTGAAATCCTTTTCCTCTGTAGTTCCATTGTTGGGGTTTGTTTTGCATGTAGTTTTCATTGAAATAATTTAAGAGAAAATCCGGTCATGTCCTTGTTTTCTCTTCTACCCATCTGAAACGCTTCGGACCAACAACTCTGCTCTTGTGATGCCATCATGCCCTTGTTTTCGTGGAAAAACCTTCCCTACGCTTCCTTTCTTACGTTCCTGCTCAAACCCACCCTTCCCATCTCTTTGAAGAAGGGTTGTGTATTCACCAAATGTCTTCTCCGTAACAACACTGTTTGGCCAACTCAGAAGTCTTCAAGCCTTCTTCCTTCCCTTTTTTGAGGAGATAATATGAATAAAAGTGAAAGGGGCCAAAATTAAGTCAACAAAAACGACCACGAAGTTTCTAATTCTTTAATTTCCTAACCAAAACTAGAAGCTAGGCCATGTGGTTGCAACTTTCAATTGCAAGGTGTCACTAGACATCAGATTAGGGATAGATTCATGGCCATAAGATTCATTGTTATCTAACTCATGACTATGTTTTGTTGATGACACGTTAATTAATTGTGGCATTGTAAACTCTTAAGCAGCTGGCATTATAGAAATGTAAACCAAATCTAACTATAGAATGATGGCCAATGAGAGAAGAGGTTGGTCAGAGTGGGAAAACTGTCACCTTCTCGGACGCGGTCCCCCTCTTCTTCAGCATTTGATCTGCTATTACCTGTTGCACCTAAAATTATTGTACACCTATAACACCTGATCAATTTCCGTCTTTGTTCTATAATACTTTATTTATTTTCCTTTCCTTCTTCATGCACGAAATCTTCCTGCTTTTTGTCTTCTTCTTCTTTTTTTTTTTTTAATGGTACTGAGAAAGTACAAGTTGGAAGAGAGGCAATTCATCTCCAGGATGATCACATTTGGAATATGTGGCTAAGGGACAGGATTCTAAACTTGAAAAAAATGCTTAACAATTTGATTAAAAAAATAAAATATGTGATTCCTTAGGTAGATTTGTATCCTAATGACTGCTGAAAGAAGGGTACTGAAGGTAACACTGACCAACAATAAATCTGTACCACCGCCATTAACTGCAACTCAATTATAAATGTGTTCATAATTTGTGAATATTTTTAAAAGACATAATTGATTCAGGAGTTTCTCAATAATCTGGATGGCATTGTCGATATTGTCCCCACTTGAGTGTCGTTGTCAGCTTCTAACCTTCGGCCATAATCCCATGGCCCTCCATGGTTACGTGCATCGGTTTCTTGTGTTCCACTTCAATGACATTGTCCAACGAAGGAAGTCAGTCCTGATGATTTTTTTCACCTAGCATACATAAATTTGGGGCTTAACTAGCCTTAAGTTGCTTCACAAACGAGAGAGCCAACTAGACCCTCCCTTAACATAGCCTCCGCGAGAGAAACAAGTATCCAAAGGGCAAGAGTCACTGACTCTATTGTCATGTCCTATTGTCATACCTACTCGAAGGAGCATTTGCTTTCCCCTCGCAGGAGATTAGTATTTTCAGTTTATGGTCCCCTAAACTAGCTAGCAACTTCTAATGCCAACTACTGTTGGATATGAATATCAGACAGATCGGTACGTCGCAAAGAGACTTAGTGTTGTATGCCTTTTAATTAACAAAATCGACATGCTGATGTTTTTCACTGATTATTAAATTATTTCACATAAACTAGTTGTATATATATGTATCCTATCAGTAAGTAGGATTGCAAAACAAATGAAAAAACAGTAGATAGAACAGAGAAACAAGGAAATATTTTAAAATTCACTCCAAAAACAAGCAATCATGCCAACTGAGACAATTAGTTTATAATGTTTATATTCTCTCTCTCTTGTTATATATATATATATATATAGAGAGAGAGAGAGAGAGAGAGAGAGAGAGAGAGAGAGAGAGAGACTTTATGCTTCAGGAAGGATTCAGTGTAGTTTTATACGGATGCTATCACGAGATAAAGTAAAAATTAAAATAAATCGTTCTGATTTAACTAAAGAACGTACAATTTATAAACTTGGCAACAAAGATTCAAACAATTAGGCAAATTTTTAAACATTCCTTTCATGGGAACATAATTTGAAGTAAAAAAAATATATATATTCAAGAAACTTATTTTCCTCAAAAGAGTAGATTCAGAATTAAGGAATAAGAAATATGAAAATAAGGACTTCTCTTCATAAAATTTATAAAAAATATCGGTTGATCTGTAGGCATGGTTATATGCATCACTCTTTCTATTCTTAAATCTGTACGAGTTACAGATCTTAAAGGTAGAAAAAATAAGATAATTTTAAAATCCATGTAGATTCAAAGATAAAAATGATAATATATATATATATATATATATATATATATATATATATATATACAGAGAGAGAGAAAGAAAAAGATAGACTTAGATACATTGATATAGCCAAGCAGAAGATTATCCTTTCCATTATAAGATGCACATTGATCAAGAATTTTAAAGATAAAAGAAATAAAAAAAAGGTATGATAGCTTCGAGGTTTATATGGCATGATATTTAATAAAATTTTAAAAAATCTATGTTTCATTAACATAAGAACAATCTAAAACATTCACAATTTCTCTCATACTGCTAATCTAATCCGGTCGCAAGGTATTGACTGTTAAACTAATCATGACGGTAGGCATAGATTGTCATGACAGTAGGCATAGATTGTTGCTAGATGTATAAAATATAACAAGTTAATTTCTCAGGGCTTACACAATGACTAACATATATATCTGGAAAAGAAAAGAATAACGAATATCTTTTCCTACGTCTAGCTTGATTCTTATGTATTCTTGTTATTATTAAAAAGAAAAAAAAGGGTCGATATATTGACACTACCCATTGATGCGAGGGCTAATTGGTCATTTTGTCAAAGAAAATAAAATTTAATCAGATTCACGAGCTAGGCGGCTGTATAAATGGCCATGGACTGGAGACTAAAAGGTGGCAAGTTAAACTTGGGCCGCGAATCCCCCCAAACCAGGAAAGAATGGGAAGATCTCCCTGTTGTGATGAGATTGGCCTCAAGAAGGGCCCCTGGACTCCTGAAGAAGACCAGAAGCTCATCCAATACATCCAAAAGAATGGTCACGGCAGCTGGAGAGCTCTGCCAAAACTTGCTGGTACTCTCCCTCTCTTTCTCTCTCTCTTTCTCTCATACATCTATGTGAAGGGGCTTACCTTGTTCTATTATAGGACTCAACAGGTGTGGCAAGAGCTGCAGGCTTAGATGGACAAACTACTTGAGGCCAGACATCAAGAGAGGGAAGTTCTCCTCTGAGGAAGAGCAGACCATTCTCCATCTCCACTCCATCCTTGGCAACAAGTAATAATCCTCTCACTTTCATATACCCTTGCCTAGATTCCAAAGAGAGTGAGAAACATCCTTGCCCATCTCACTGCTTTGTTTACTTAGGTGGTCGGCAATCGCAACGCACCTCCCAGGCCGTACTGACAACGAGATAAAGAACTTCTGGAACACCCATCTA
The DNA here is from genome assembly GCA_017589505.3 of Metroxylon sagu. Classification (NCBI taxonomy): domain Eukaryota; kingdom Viridiplantae; phylum Streptophyta; class Magnoliopsida; order Arecales; family Arecaceae; genus Metroxylon; species Metroxylon sagu. The sequence continues at coordinate 163,328 of JACVBY030000571.1, read as the reverse complement.
AAGAAGAAGTTGATCCGCGTCGGCATCGACCCAATGACCCACCGGCCGAGGACTGACCTCTTTGCCACCCTGCCCCAACTTATTGCCCTCGCTAGCCTGAGAGGTCTCATGGACTACCACTCGTTGGATGACCAGCTGCGTGCAGAGGCATTTCAGTTGGCTAACATTCCGTCCCTTCACTACCTCCTCCAGTCTCCAGCTGCCATCAGTGGCAGTTCCAATGGCGGCAACCTTGGCGGAATGACTGGTGAAATGGACCCTATGAACTTATTCAACCAACCTCTTACTACCTTCCCTCCAAATCCTTCTCACATCCCATTCACAGTGGTTAATGCTCAAACCCAACTTCACCACTCGTCAGAGATCTCATGCGGTTTGGAGCAGGCTTTGGGTAATGATGCCAAAGAAGGTTCCATATTTATTGACTTTGACCAGGGAGAGAGCAAAGGCCTTGCGACACCAATGGTGTCTCCTCCTCCTTCAACAACTCTTCGTCATCTAACTGATGCCTCGATGGGCAGTGGAGATGCTTGTAGCTCTTCCAGCCATGGCGGGAGTGTCACCGCTCCATTCTGGCCTGAGCTCTTATTTGATGATCCTCTTATATCTGAGTTTTCTTGAATCTCTCTTTTTTGGGACAGTTTGAGAGGAGGTGCACCAGCTTTTATATTGTACAGTTAGTCAATTACTTTTATACAACTATGTACGCACGAAAGCCGCTTTGTTAATCCTTGTTTCAGATTCTTGTGGCTTACTAGTTATTGGTTGATATTTTATGAGGATGCTTAATCCATCTGAGATCCCTTGTTTATGTTGTGTTGCACTAACAACTATAATAATATCGCCCTATGAAAAAAATTTATCAAAAGCAGTGACAAATTTTGTTGTATTAGTAGTAGTAATGCCAATAAATGACAACAAAATGATGTAGTAATCACAAGTTAAAGGCATGCCTATTTAATATTCACATTTCTAGCAACCAAATTTCATGCATTTATGGTGCTAACTGCACACAAGGAAACATTGATTTAAGGAATGCAATATCTGTTTCTTTTATGATCACTACAATACTAACACTGGTTTAGTTGGTAAAGTCTCCTGGTACAAGAGAACTGAGTTTGATTCCTCCCTCGCGCTCGTTTTCAACTAGTTTTCCACGCATTGTTATTTAAAATTTATTAGAGAGAGAGAGAGAGAGAGAGAGAGAGAGAGGGAGGATCATTGGTTTATGAGTCTTGATCCTTCAACCTTCAAGACTGCATGGCTGCCTCTAGTGACAAGAAAATTAATACTATTTTGTTGGCTCAATTGTCTTTCAAGATTAAAATATTGCAAGACTTGAAAGCTTCTCTCCAACCAGTACTAAGAGGTCTGTGATTAGGATATTTCTTCTGGAAAGAGATGACGGTATTAAAGAATAAGCAGAGAAGAAACATGCCATGTCAGGTGGTTAGGGTCGAGTTAGGTTGTTGCTACAAGAGAGTGATGTGAGAACATAAGCAATGATAAAAAAATTATAATACATAAAAAATAATTTTATATCAAATTAAAAAAAAAAATAAGAACTTATAACTCAAATTTACCTATTATCAATTAACTTATACTCAAATTCTTAAGGCCACATTGTTTCGGTTAGATAGCAGATTAGTTGGATCAGTAGGTGGGTTTGAAATATTACAAATGGTATTAGAGCCAATCCAAATGTACGGAAGTTAATGAACAGAAGGAAACGGCTACCAATAGAATGGTAGTAGAGTCCTACCATGGCGTGGAACCGCCCTTATAGCACCAATGATCTGGTTCGGAATAGATTCTGACTAGGTGTGGTATGCGATGAGGACGTCCTTGATAAGGGAAGAGATTGTAATATCCAAAAATAGTCTCACATTGGATAGAAAAGAAAAGTTTAAAGAGCTTATAACTCAAGTTCATCTGCTAGCGATTAATTTGCACTCAAGTTTTTAAGCCACATGGTATCGATCTAATAGCGGATTAATTGGACCAACATATGAGTTTAAAAACTTTACAAAGGGCCTAGCAAATTAAATTTGCAGATCTCATCATTTCCACCATCTTATCAAATACTATCAATCATAATCTCAGTTAACTAATATGGGGATGACTAAGAACAAATGTCACTCTCCTCCGTGGTGAGCGCATGCACTTAACTCTGTGCCCTTAATTCTTGAAGTGATATTTTTCCTAATGAGCAGGTGGAAATCATAGTTACTTACTGTGCCCTAATTCACGACAAAAAAGTGCCATTTTTCCTAGTGAGCAGGTAGAAAAGATGGCTTCTTCTGTAAGGGACTAACTACTGCTACAGCCCAAGCTAACAGGGCCTTTTATCCTTAACAGCTGGTATATTTGCATTGCATTAAGCCTTCAGTAGGTCTATTGCTTGCCGAAATCTGATCACAACTGAGGCTGGTCTTGGCTGTTTGAGGCATGGTAAGCATAGCAAAAAATGGTAAGCATGGCAGCTTGTGTTTAGATAGAATTTGGGTTGCTAGATAAGTAAATTATATATTATTTAATTATCATTTATATTCCCAAAAAAAAGTTCTGTCATCATTTATCAAAACTATCCTAGATTTATAAAATAGAATTATTTCAATTTTAAGATTAATATATATAAAAAAATTCTAAAATGAGTTGGGAACGGCAAGGATTTAGTTCAAAATCAAGCCAGCTGGTTCAAGCTCAACATGACCAAAAGATGAGCTTTGCCAGAGCTAGGCCTACCATGCTCAAGTTCAGCTCATTTACCCTCCTAATAATGGAGCTATACCAAAACTTAGGATCTCATGTTAGTAACGCTCTAGATTTCATGTCATCGCTGGCAAGGACTTTTTAAAAGCTTATAATACCTCATGGTATGGTGCCAAGTTGCCTATATATTGATAGCTAGAAGAAGGAAATATTGGATACGAGTTGTAACATGAGAAAGGGAATCTCCTCCACTGGTGCAGATCTCATGCGTTAGCTTGTGGTATGGTTTGGTGCAATGGTGTTTATCGTTCGAGGGTCCCATGTGTCCATCCTTATCTTTTGTATGTTTGTGCGCATCTCTAGAAGACTAAGACAAAAAACAATACATGCTTCCAACTAGGGTTGCATTTCAATATATAAACAGGTACCTTACCGTAAAAATATGGTCCACTAGTAGGAGATAGATTTGGTTTTTGAATATAGCCAAGTTGCCAAGTTTAGGATTCGATCACTTTCTTCACCCTTGAATCTATATGCATCCCAAAGTTATTCTATTTTTTTTTTATTTTTTTCATCTTTGAAATTCATGAATCGTGTAGATTCAAGAATGAGAAAGGTGATCAGATTTAGGCTTGGCTACATTCGAATATAGCTAAGCCTACCTTCACTAGTAGAAATTAATACCTTTATTTTTAATAATGGTTATGTTGATTATTCAGTTCTATGCATGATATGTCATATTAGGGTATACCATTTTGTATCGATTGTGCCATATCATATTGGCACCAAAATAAAATATGATATCGACATATATCTTGTCTTAATACGTTGTAACGGCTCATGTATCGAACATACTGACACTATAGTAGTGTAGTACTTATACGAAATCTAATACCGAAATAATGAATCTTGTTCTGAGTGTGTTGAATATGGGTTGTAGCCAATGATCCCTTTGTACATTGAGTGCGAGCTCTGGCAAGCTAGGATTATGAATGAATGTCACTTTTCTTTCTTTGGAGTGGCAATTTGACTCAATAGGTTGTATTCGTATCATATCAAAGCTAAAGTATTATGCTATATAGTTTGACATAAACGCTATATGATTAAATAATCATATTAAAAATTACAAGATGAATACAACTCAATTATTAAATAGGTAATACGAGATTATGTCGATTAATATGACATGACTTACTTAATGACTTACTTAATATGAATAGATACGATTTGTCTAACACGAATAAAGATAAATTACTTAACACCAACTTATTGCTTCTTTTTTAATATAAAGATGTACATTTTTCAATATAACACTTAATCACAACAAACATTTATTATAATATTAAATTATTTAAACTAAATAATTTAAATTTTATCACCTATAAAAAAAACCTAAATGCATAAATAAATAAAAATATAATTAATTTTAAATTAATTAAATCATAATCGTATCATTTTTTAAGTTGGTGGGTCACCTAACGATATAACACAATCCGCTTAAATGTCGTATCCACTTTTGCGTTCCCTACGCTTTGTCTAGCTGTGGTTGCATGGAGACGTCATGATGCCCGCATTCACCATCTAACCATTGAGAGCGATGAAAGGCCCATCCACCCTCCTCTTTCCTTCACACCTTGGACACCCTCTTCCTGTGTGGTGCCTACAAAATTCGACCGTTGTATTGTACGCTGCTGGGGTGCCCGAGGCCGAGCTGATCACAGCGCTGTTCAGGCTTGTGCTACGTTGCCGATGAGTTTCAGGCCTCCAATATGAACTTGGAAGGATACATGCAGCTCGTCACCACTTTTTCTTGATGGATATCTGGTTATCATCACATTCCCTATTTCTCAGGTAAGCAGCCTGTTGGATGAACTTGAAGATATGGTAATAGCCATGGTGGTGAAAATAATGATGCTCCATTCTGTGGAAGAAATGCAAATAGTGGTTCGATTCCCAGCCAAAAAGTAAGTATATTGTTCAGTACACGGTTTCCAGAGAATGCAAATTATGCATCATCTACTGCAGTTAAGCTATGCTTGAAAACTGCAAGAACAGAAGAATTAGAATATTATCATTTGCAAGTGCTTAAAAAATGAATGTCATTCATTTGGCAACTTGAAATGCATGTTTTAAGATCAAATAAGTACAATGGAGGTCATCCTCGGTTTGAAAGACAACCATTATTACATCTTAGTATCTGAAATTAATCAAACGATCAAAAGAATGAGCAGTTCTAGAATCCTGCTTTCAGAAAAACTTGAAGCCAACCTCCCAGAGATCTGGTTTGGGGAAATTGCATTTTGCTATGTTCAATATCCAGCACTGAAGGATGCAAAGAAATCTCTCTTCCTTCCCTGACCGAAACCCTTGAAACACATTTACACTCTTTATTACCACATGAATAAGATGATGTGTCACCATCCACTATACATCACCACCTCTGATGTTGCATCCTCTGGCTCCGGCATAGAGATTTCTGTGAGCTCTTCCAAATGGACGGAGGAAAAATATTTGATATGGTGAGAAGAAATGATCAGAATGTAATCACCCACAATTGAAAAAATGGTAAACCTTCAACTCCTTCCACCGAGACTCTCGTAGAACAAGATGTACCCATGATCAGTGTTGCTCGAGTACTCCTGTGTGGACCCAAAGAAAGTCTGCATCACGGACTCATCAATCATCTCCACATTTTCATCGTCAAAGAACAGCCAATGGTTATGACTCTTGACGAGACTAACATAGTGGCCATGGTTAGGCCCACTTCCAACATGCACCACAACTGCAAAGAGGGAGTACTCAGAGTCTGCATTGTCAATGGTGTTGCTAAGCTTCAGCTCCAGAGGAAACACGACACGATACAATAACTTCTTGTGCCGGCTAAGATGCTCGATGTACTTGAAGCGCTTGAGATGGATCACTAGGATGTTTGGTGGCTTCTTTATCTTCATTCTCTTCTGGGCTTCTTGCAAGCTACATTGAAGAATAAATAGTGTTCAAGTCTAATAGATCCAACTAGTTGTAACAGAGAAAAGTAGTTCATAAGAATATATACATGAAAAAAGGACTAGCATTGGAGCCTCTAATGAAATGCACAACCATTCATGTCTAACATTTTGTTATTCACCTTTTCAAAAAATTCAATCTAAGGATACTGTGTGGATGTTAAGTCAACAATAACAGCATCAGGGGGCAATTCCACATTCAGACTAAATCAACAATTTTTGTTGCCTAAATTTGACTTGGATAAATAGAAAAATAATGTCAAGAAAAGATGGAATATGAAAAAATAGGTACCTGCAACATTTGTCACAGAAGAATTTATCCTCAGCATTTAAAGTCTCTGTTGAGCTGAAATTTTTGAGACAGCTTGTAATTGAACTATTTTGCTCAATATCAAGACTCAGGTCAAAGAAGGTTTCATCCCTTGCAGTGACGGTTTCACACCGTAAGCATCTTGTTTCATTGGTCAGTATGCCCTATATATTTAAAAGAAAATAGTCATAAAAAAGAAACAGCTACATGAATTTAATCAAAGCAAACATAATAGAACATTAAATCAGCTCAACAGAGGAACTAGACTGAGTTGCTTGATTCACCTGAAAACATTTGTGCACCCATGTAGAAACTGGCTCTTTTCGAACACCATTGGCTTGAGGATGGCTAGGCCCATTTGCAATCTTTTCTGACGATGATGAGGTTTCAGGGGAAGCTTCTGCAGCGTTAGATTCTTTCTCCAGGATATCAACAAGCTCATTCAACAAGAAATTTAAAAATTCATGAGCATCCTACAAAAAGAGGATACAGTTCTGAGATTAGCTAAGCAACTCTTAAGATACAACACAGCAAGCAATAGAAGGCACCGTAATAAGCCAGGATATTCCAGCATCAAATGCAGAATGAGCATAAGGTGAAGGTATGTCTTTCCATGAGGCAGGCATTTTTAGAAGTCCTCAAAAGATTGCATCTTTCTTTATACTTTGAAAAGCAAGAAAAATGGACGAATTGTTGAAAGTAAGAAAGAGGAAAAAACAAAAAGATATGACTTCTAGATGGTCAAACATAAGGGCTGTTTCTTGGGTGGCTAAGATAAATCACAGGTATCACTCTCCCCATGCCACTTTAGGCTCGCAATAGACGAGTTATCTTGGGAAGCAAACATGTTGACACTACATCGAGACATATGGCAAGTTACTGCATCCAGGCATTTATGATGATATATTGAGGCAGTTATGAACTTGTGACAGTATAAAGGAAGTAAAAATCAAAACATTTACGACTAAACATGTGTGATTATTGGCTATGAATCATGAACAATCATTATCATCCTTCTTAAGAAATTCAACTTAGATCACTACAATCCATACGAAATGGATGTAAGAAGAAATATAACTATTCATACAAACAGAAATTTTGACCACCATGAACATCTTGCTTTGTCAGGATATTCCAAAGGCTGCCACTATGTCTATTTTCATTTGTTTCAATATATAACCAGCTCTAAACTGGATTACCTGGTGCATATAGCTACGGAAAATCTCATTTTGTTTCTTCACTCTTTGCACAAAACGTTTTGGAGCAATGACACCAGTTTTCTTCTTCTGAGAGCTAATCTGCACAGAGTAGCAGACATGTATTAATCACAGCAATACCTTTTACCTGGCTAGGAATGTTATAACATTTTCCTTGTAAGACTAAAGAACATTGTGGGCATAAAGAAATCAAAATTAAACTTTTTATGACGATCTAAATGGCAAATCCATTTGATTGGGTCACCACTTTATCATGATCTTAAACCACTCAAAATTTTAACAGTGCCACTTATATAACTGATTTTTCCGAATAAGGCAGCACTAAAGGTGGTAACCTCGAATCTGATTGCATATATGTACATGTATGTATAAGTATATTAGAGCATGATCCAACTTTATACATGATTCTTCTATAAATTAGCAGGACACAACATCTATAATGCATTTCTTCTCATTGAAGTAGACAATGTTTCTCTTTCATCCCATAATCTACAAAAAAAATATTTGCACCAGCAACAGCACTGATATTCAGGTATTCCTTGAACATCTTTGACAACAGACTGACTGAGTAGAACCATTCTTGCAGAATTGAAATTTCTTAGTACCAAGAACACCACCAAAAAATATTACAGCGACCATAATATGAATGCTATTAGCAAAAACCCTGATATCAAAATTTTAGACTGTAATGATATTAAGCACATTTATTTTTACTTAAACATAAAGAAGAGTTATTTTCGAATTATTAAAGTAACTATTAATAAAATAAATTAAATTGCAAGCATGTTTAACAAGGCCTCTCCAAACAAAACCAGATGTTGACACACAGTTAAGCTAAAGACATATTTCCAAGCAAATAATAATAATTTAATGGCATTTATCAGCTTGTGCAAAAACTCGATCTTCTAGACTCAGGAGCTACTATTCAAACGAAGGCCCACAATTTTCAGCATTAGATTTTGAAATGACAGAGTAAACAAAAAAAAATCAAGACTCATTAATTTATAACTCAAAGATCCTAAGTGAAGCGTACAATCAATTCTGGTAGCAAAGCAGTGCAGTTAATTTTCTTGACACAAAGCAAACAAATCCACGATGGAGGAAACACTGCCTCTAGAACAATTACCTGAGTGAATAGATCAGCCAAACATGTCAAAAGATTATCTTCTGCTTCACCCCCACTTTTGTTATTTGCATAATACTCCAGTAGTTGCTCTCGGAAAGGGAGACAAAAATAAAGTGCCTGCATAAAAAAATATAGCCCTTGTAGCATATAGCCAATTGTTCATCAAATTAGAAAAAAGAATAAAATTATACCACACAAAGGTCAACATAAAAAGATTTGTTGAATAGGTTTTATTTCGATTTCAAAGTTTAATCCTTTCAGTTACTCCAATGAACACCTCAAGAACTTCCTTCAACTAATGGGTAACACCCTAGAAAGGTGCTGATGGCAAGGATATGCAAAGTTGACATGGGATGTGGCTTGTGGATATGGTTATGATCTTGCTATGACTTCCTACAATGCCTCAGGAAATGAAGAAAACATTAAAATAATTTTGACAAATAAATTTTTCAAAAGAGGATTTGCAATAAATTTGTCATTAATGACCACCCTTTATTCACGTCAATCTAGACAGCTACCTTCACTTTTTCCTTTAATCATGTAATGACTCAAGTTTTCCCTAAAATCACCTCGTGAATGGAAGTCATTCCCATACATTAAGACAAATATTTAAGCCAAGAAGCCAACAGCAATGACATGAAATGACATACATGTTATGTGAACGACAAAATCTGACTCTGAGATGGGAGTACTATAATTCAGGACTCAATGCACATACAGGAACGCCAGTGGGAAAATCACAGAGATTACCGCACTCTGAGAATTTTCATTATCTTTGATTAAGCATATAGGCAAACAAATTCCTTCTTCATAACTAGAGTGATGTGAGAAAGGTGGAGAGGAGCATCTAGGCTATTGTGTGACTGCAGCATACCTCTGAGATGGAAGAAAAATTTATCAGACAGCAACAATGCCTACAAAGTTGTAGTGATCACAATGTTAAGAATATAAGGAGGGTCCATGCTCCTAAGTTGAGTCTCACAGAAATAAGAATGTTGAGGCAGCTTTGTGGTAGAACAAGGAACAATAAGATCAGAAAAGGTACATAGAAGAAAACATAGTAGTCGTATTTGTTGAGCATAAAGGTGAGGCAAAATAAATCAAGATAGTTCACATGTGCCATGTAAAGTTGAAGAAGACCTGACACCGAACAGGCCTCACATATGTGTTAAAGGACCAGGCAAAAAAGTACTAGAAAATAGTTCTAATGTAACTTTGTTTGAAGTTATGATAAAAAACTTGGAAAAGCTTGCAGTGGCAATGTCATAGACCTGACACTGAACAGGTCTCACATCTGTTAGAGGATCAGGCAAAGAAGTACTAGAGATTAGTTCTAATGCAACTCTGTTTGAAATTATGATAAAGGACTTGGAAAGTCTTGCAGTGGCGATGTCATACACCTAAAAAGAAATGTATGTCAAAGAAGGTTCATGGAATTGAATGGAAATAGTTGGCGCAAGGCTCATAAAAATTTATGACTATATCACATGATACAAGCATTTATCCAGATTTACTATGTCAGCTATGAGATATCCATTTGAGAATCCAAAAACAAATCCTTAGCAAAAGCTTTCCAAAGAGTTAATTCACCAGCTACCATCAACTTTGATTATTCTGTCATTACAGAATAGCCATCACATTGACATAAAACTTGAGAATCTGTGTCACGTAGCAATATCAGTGAGAAGCATTCCTGCTGCAACTAATGAAGGCACCGAAAATGGGTGCGAGTATCAAATAATTCCGTTTCCAACTTCACTTTTGGTGAGATTGGATAACTGTGCTGCGAATGGGAGGCATAAAGTTGCGGGAAAATGAATTGGAAGTACAGTTGGTGGCATCAAGAAGCTTTGGAAATGATGCATGTCAAGGTCCAATCCAATATTTATTTCACATTAATGTAAAGCAACTGTACGGACAAGCATGGCTAATACGTGTCTTAAAGGCTATTAATCCGAGCTAAAAACATGAAGACCAGACATTACAAGCAGCTCTAAGAAGCAGGGCATCGACCGACAAATTACCAAGAAAACATAAAGGCGATCTTTTGCAATACCATGAACAAGAACACAACATAACACCCATCTCTAACAAGCATATCTCCATCTAGCGAAGAAAAATCTATCATCCCTAACTAAACTTAAGAAATTGAAATCAAATCTACAAATATCAACGAACCCTACAGAGAAAAATATAACAAATCACTAAATTTATCCCCCCAGCCCCTAAAAAAAACATTTTGACTCCAAATTCAGAACTTTCGACAACAATTGCATCGAACGCATCCACATGTAACGAATCCAAAGGCAGTAAAATCGGCCAAAACAATAAAAAAAAAAAAAAAAAGGAAATTTGATCAGGGTTTCGGTGATCGGATGACAAGGAGAGAGCGAGACCGACCTGCAGGACGCTGTTGCAATAGCAAGTGTTGCCGAAGTTCTCGAGGCCGAAGTAGCGCTCGCCTTCGGGGAACTGGTCACCCAGAGCCTTCTCGAGCTTGGAGCCCGTGGCTCCCATCACCAAGCAACTCCTCAACGCCTCCAAAAGCTCCGCCACCGCCCCCAAATCTCGATCCAACCCGTAACCCTAGACGGCCTTCCCCCTTCTCTCAGCAGCTCCCTCTTCGTCAACGAGGAGGAATGGACATGTATTATTCGATCATCCCTAGGGTTTCGCGGTATCTTCTTCTTATCCGCCGTCAATGGCGATCGGCGAATAACGAGAGCGACTCACCCAACAAATTTGTATAACGATCTACGCAAAATATTAAGGAGCGAGAAGAGGCTCGCTCGCTGCGGTGGCGCGTGGGGTTTGGGTGCCGATGCGGTATCGGATATCTTAGGCTCCCCATGGTGAAGCGACCGAAACTTTTGGTCTCCGAAGACCAGCATACGTGGAATCGGAACAGTTTATTCTGCATTCGTTGGTGGAGGCAATTTTGGAGACCATTCCGTTCCGACACAAAATTAGCATGTTAAAATTAAGCAAAATGAGTTCAAATAAAAATTAAACTGATTTATTAAATATAATTAATAAATAAATTAGATCATAAATTGATTTACTAATTTAAAATTAATTCGTAATTAATCTGATAATCCAATCAGCCATCCTCTATATATATATATATATAGCAAGCCAGTTCTATTTATATAAATTAATATAATTTTTTAAATTAATTATTATTTTATAATAATAATTATATATTTATATAAAGATTTTATACTCACATTTCTTTTTTATAAATAAAAAATATTATTATTTTAATTATAATTTTTAATATATAATTATTTTATAAATAAATTAATATTAAATATATTATATAGAATTACATTTATTACACAAGTTATATAAGTTATATAGATCATACAGATTATATAGGCTAAATAGGTTAAATGGATCGTGTCGTATAACTTATATAATACATGAATCGAATTTGGATTGATTATTTGTTATTATACTTTAAAATTAATCTGATTTATTTACGATCCGTTGGTATGATTTGCCATTCCTAGCATCTATTAACATGTTTTCATATGTCAACTGGTTTATACTTATTTCATAATGAACCTGTAAGGAATTTAAACTAAATTTTGATTGCTAAATTTATAGGGGACTAGATTCTGGCGAGATAGGTGGGCAGTAGAATACCGAGTAGAGAGAGGGATGGGAGAACACGGAAGCATGCTCGAAATATTTAGTAGTCTAGGTTTCTCATGTTGGCTAAGATTTTGATCCTTGATTTCTATAATAATGGTTGAAATCTTTGAAGAATGACCGAATCTTTTCAAAATTTTTTAATATTTCTTTTTCCGTTGAGGCAAAAGGAAATCACAATCACGTGAATCTCGAGATCTCCATCATGTGAAAGGTGAAATTTGGACAAGATGGTTCTTTTAAAATCTTATCTAATTGTTCATCTTACATTTTGTTCAACTGCCCACCACCACGTGGCAGCAGTACAAAGCAACTCATGTCACAATGTTAACACAGCTGCAACGGAAACTTTATTCGTTTAAACAACGATCCATGAAGCAGTTTCAAAGCGGAAATCGGCAATCAGGCATGCCAACACTAGGCAAAACAAAAGTACGTTTAGAAACGACATCTGCCGGATTTAAAGGGAAGATTTAGGTCATGATCTCTAACTAACCACTATTTTGCGACCATTCTTACAAAGTTTTTTTAAAAAATTTATTAAGTTCCTGCATTGTTGTTTTGTTAATATTTTAAATTTAATATGAGTCATCACCGATCATATATTTTTATATTTTGTAAAGATGTTTTGTAAAGATGAGTTAAATGTGATTCAAATCAAATAATTGATATTAGTTCAAATAATTAGCATATGTTGGGCTTTCAGAGGCTTTGCTGGAGCAAGGCATCGAGGATGAAAGCGCCCTTTGTTTTAGAAGTCACTCCTGTTTCGTTTCCATCCGGACGGCCACTCGCCGGACGCCGCCCTGCCGAAGGTCTTCGGTAAGAGGATCTTTGAAAGAGCGATCGTAAAGTAGGGAGTCTTGGAGGAGTCGGAAAGATCAAAGAAGTGCCGATGGATTTGGAGTGCAGGTAAAATGGACGCCGCTTTGGTTCTCGGGACAACTCGGATGGTCACCTTTTGAGTCCTTGTGGGAGACCATGGTCCGGCTTTTTCTAGCTAGACTTAATGGTTTAATTGATCCAAAATCGTGCTGGTTTACTTACAGACGATCGATTGGATCGGTTGAGGTCCAGGAATTGGGACATAGCTGGTTTTTCTTTGGCTTCAGTGGAAAAGGACGAAGGATCTTGGGGAATTACGTGATGGTCATCCTTCGTCAATCTCCACGTCTATTGATTAAATAAAAAAATGAGAAAACTTTGTGCTTGAGGAGTACGAAATCTTGCAAACAACTGATTTCATCGATTTCATTTAGTGAACGTTGGTCACCATCTTTTGGTTAGTGTTTGTTGTGTTCTCTGTAACTACGCAAGCAATTGAGTCCATCATGAGAGTATATTTTCCGATATATACGAGGCCTAAACCAGACCCAACTACAAAAATACCATATGGACATGCTCCTGTTATTTTTATGTACTTTTGATTAAAAAATTTTTAATTAATATTATATTATGAAATGTTTAAATTAACATTTTGATAAATCATGCATTTATTTTTTTTAATTGTGATTATGTTGATTAAATGTTATTAGTATTCTTAGTGACTATATTTGTGGATGGAAAGATGTATGCATTTGTTTAAGATGTCCAATAATAAATATATGCATAAAATTATAATTTATGGGCATAAAGTTTAATTCTTTGGTTTTAAATAAAGGACTCCTTCTTTGAAAATGTAGATGAGACCCTCCAAGTAGATCGTCTATTGAGATTTATAAAGTTTTTTCAATAAGAATTCTGCAAAGTTCATCTAAGGTTATAACACTCAATTACTTACTTAAAGAGTAATTGTGTGCGCTAATTTTGAAGGCAATATTGAATCATTGGTGAGAAGATTTCCATTGGCTCTAAGAGTGCTATCTATTCAAATGAGATAGTTTTCCTAGGTCATTCTTACTGATTGACTTATTAGGAAGTATTTAAATATATCCTACATTTTATCCAAAGGTGTTTATATTATGGTGCACATTTGAATCTTTGAAAATAATCCTCAAATTTATTATTTAACATATATTCTTGTAACTTATTAATGCCCATGTATATCTAATCGACATTATATTTTATTTTATTTTAGTTACTAGCAACGTTGTTATAAATAATCAAATCTACACTATTAAAGCTTTTAACTAAAAATAGCTTTAAAAGATGGAAGAGAGATATTGAATTAGCCGTTAATTTGTTGATTTTGATCTTGTTTTAGTTGAGGATGAGCCTCGCCCCTTCACTCTATTGAGAATAACATTGCTGAGCAGAAGGCTCTTTACTAGAGATGGGTAAAGACAAATAGGTTTAGTATCATTATCATAAAGAAGTTGATATATGACTTAAAGCGGACTTTTAGGCAGTGATATTTGAAGTTTTATCAAGTTGTTTTATCTCTTAATTTTGTTGAAAATATAGTTGATTCATGAATATCCCAAACTCAGTAGAAGCAAATTTATTATTTTTGATTTTATATGTTGATGATATCTTGCTTTGAGATTGTTGCATAAAGTGAAAAATATGTTATTTGGATACTTTGGCATAAAAGATCTAGGGGAAGCAATATATGTACTTAGTATTGAAATACATAGAGATAGATTTAAGAAACTTTTAGATTGTCTCGAACATTATATATTGATCATGTTCTTGAGAGATTTAATATGAAAAATTATAGATATGGTATATCTTCAGTCTATAAAGGAGAGATAAGTTGAATAAGATTTAGTACCCATAGGTTAAGATAAAAAGAATGTTTATAAAGAATATGCTATACTTTAGTGCCATAGGAAGTTTGATATATATTGGTATTTGTACCAAGCCAAATATTATTTATGTAGCTAATTTATTGGGTAAATACTTCTTAAATCTAGGTTATGATCACTAGATAGAAGTAAATAAAGCATTTAAATACCTATAAAAGACTAACAAGCATATGCTTATTTTCAGAAGGGTTGACTATCTTGAGATGATTGGCTATATAAATATAAACTTCAATGGATGCCCAAATGACATGAAATTTACTGCTAGTTATATATTTACATTAGCTAGGGGTGCAGTGTTATAGAAAAGCTCTAAACAATTTCTAATATCTTCTTTTATTATGCAAATGGAAATGATAGCTTACTTTGAAGATGGGGCTCAAGTGATATGGCTGAAGGATTTTATCTCAGGACTCAATATTATTTATTCTATCTCTAAGCCTTTGAAAATTTACTATGATAATATAACTATAATATTCTTTACAAAGAATACTAAAATCTTCAATGGTGCTAAGTACATAAATATGAAATACTTCAAAGTTAGAGAATAGGTTAGCAATAGTTACATAATTTATGAACATATTGCTACAAAAAAATGTGATTATTGTTCCATTAACTGCAGGCTTCAATCTATTGTCTTTGATAAGCATGTTAAAAACATAAGTATTTTGTTATCTTTTGACATGCTTGGTTAGTAGGAGTTTCATATAAACTTAAATTCATTGATATTGTTTAAGTGGGTATTTATAATGCTTTAAAGTTAATAAAGTTTACTTTTTATTTATTAGATTTATTTCAGTTATATGTATGCATACGTAAACATTACCTATTATATTATATTTACTTTTAAATAAGCTCATATATATATATATATATAGACTTGACTACAGTCGAACATATCTAAATCTAAATCCGATCACCTCCTCCATCCTTTGATTTATACAGTTCATGAATTTTAGAGATGAAAAAGATGTAAAATGATTGGGTAGCTCCAAAATCTATGTAGATTCAAGTGTGGAAGAAATAATCGAATCTTAAATTTGGCTACATTCGAATATAGCCAAGTTTAGATCTATCACCTTTCTCATCCTTGAATTCACCTAGTTCACGAATTCTAAAAATCAAAAAAGTAAAAAAGATGAAAGATTCTAAAATTTATATGGATCCAAGGGTGAAAAAAATGACTGAATTCTAAATTTGACTATATTAAAATTACAATAATTCTAATCCGCATAGCAGCTTTTCCTCAATGCTAGACAAATTTTCTTTGCTAGTATAAATCTTTTCTTTGATAATCAAATTCCAGCTCTGCAACAGCCACTTTGTCATATTGATACATCACTCTTTGTTGGACTTGATAAATCAGTCAACAGAAGACGGAGTCAAATTCAGTGCATGACTCTTCCTTCAAGAACATTCTACCTTCTGGATATCAAGCACACCATAACCAGAAAAGCTCATTAGCTGACAAAAACGAGAATATGGTACACGAGCTGACAAAATCAGAACATGCGGTGCGTGCGTGCGTGCATTAGTTGACAAAATGAGAACGTGCATGCGTGCATACCGTTAGATACCAGATCTGATAATATGATAAGAGCTGGAACCTACCGTTGCCCCCTGTATGTATGCTGTGGACCTTGACACATAATTCAAAGATCAATATTCTACCATGGTCAGTGTACAGCAGGTACCATAGATATCTGGCTGAAGCATGCAATGTAGGCTGAGAAAAACAAAAATCAACAAATCTCATTTCTCTATTTTCCAGCTGGCACTAATGGGGCCACTCTGGGATCACGCTCTGCAATCAAAACTGATTCACACCATCCATCATACAAATATATAGAACTCTCTGCTGAACTAGCAACTTTCCTGATTTCTCTTAGCATTGTTTGTCATGCTCATCATCACATGCAGGTGGCAAACCAAAGACCCAGTCAAGCACATTCAAGTATTTGGAGCGGAACACCTCTCTTTCGCATGCATAGCAGTGCATGATGATGGCTGTTGCTAAACTAAATACAACTACATCGGCTCGCTTGAGCTTTGATGCTTGAGGGCAAAGTCCAGCTTCTGCCATGCATGTGAAAAAGCTCTCGATCCCTCGGGCCAGGCAATATAAAGATATTTCAATCCTCCTGCTCTTCTTCTCAATTAGCAACGCCAGGCCAGTAGGAAGCTGTCAAAACAATTGCTTCGTAACTGATAGAGAATCTGGTTTGATGCATGATATAAACAGTATACAGCTTTGAGGCAGCTTCTTACCGTCCCCATTGCAACCAATGGAATATTGCATCTTTTAAGAGTTCTAAAAAGCAGGCAGGTCCAAGCCCTGCAAGCAAAGTAAGAAAGATTTTCCTATAAAGCCAGAATCATCAAAAGAAACTTTACCATATCATGATAGCTACCTGGACTTCAAGTTATGAGTCATTAATGTACCTCTAAACAATGATTCAGATTTTATCTAGCTAATACTACTCCCCCGACCTTTGTTATAATGTTACCCCTATGCAATAGGCAATGTAGTTCTAGCATGATTGTGAAAGATGATTTAAAGGATCCATCAGAAAGGGGGATTGAGAAATATTTTTCTGAACAAAATGCGTTTTCTTTCATGCTGTGTCTAAATGGTAAATTTCATTACATACGGTTCAGAAAATCATTACTGGTTGCAGGTCGTGCCTTAGTCCAGAACGTAGTGGGAATTTATATTTGAGCTGAAAATACAAAACCTCATTTACTTTTTAAATCGAAAACCTTTGGTATAGTGGTGAATCTGACAACAGTGAAACATACCTCACAATATGAGTCTAATAACATTAAAGGCACCTGGGTATGTCCCTTAGTTCTCCTCCAAAATTTTTGGATATATGGCCACCAAAATCCTCAAACAAACCAACCCTGTGAGAAAGACAAGAAAGCATTGCCAAATGGAATGCCGAGACCTAGGATTGCAACTCCCTTGATCAATACAGGGGACACATGATTGAGATATCTGTAGAAGTTCTAACCAAGCCTAAGATGAAAGAAAAAAAAATTTATAAAAGACATAATGGAGGTATATTTATAATTTTCTTTCATCAATGTAATTTTTATTTTTTCAGGAAAAAAAAAATCAATGTTGGTGGAATGAAAAGCGGAAGTCCTAAATTTAAGATATTCTGCTCCCCTAGAACAGACTGATGTAATCAGAATTAATAGACACTTCCATAGTTACAAGTTCCTTGCTGGATTGAACTAATTTTTCCTACCAGGGATTTACCATACACATAAGAAGAAAATTGCGGACTTAGAACTTCATTTCTAGAGTCACTACACTCCATCTTAGTTCAACTAACTCTCAGATTATGAAGAATATAACGACAATTGCCTTCAGATCATGGTAACATCATACATTTTATTCAGTAGATGGACCGGAAGTCTAACAATAGTATTAATTAAAGATGAAGTTTACAGGTTCTCGTAGTCAAGCTGTCCCATTCTTTCTAAAAGCAGATGTAAGCTACATATGACTCTATTTTCATAATTGGTATTCAAATGTAGAGCGAAAAGAATTTGCCAATCAAATATTAATCAGTAATGCAACTGAAATCAGATCACATCTAATAATGTTGAGGACTGATGCTTGTTGAATAACAATTAGTTTTCCATGTCTTGCATAATCATCATTTTAATCATATAATTCCCAGCTAAGTTGTCCCCATCATAAAACAGCTGAAAATGGAATAACAATTAGTAAAATAGCTAATGCAAGTCATAAAGATGAATAACTGGCAAGAAATTTAGAAGAAGCAAAAACCAACCAGGCTGATGAACAGTATACGGAGAGAAACAAACTAGATCTTGCAGTACCCAGAAGGCTTTTTCCCAAAATTGTGTATGGCCTGTATAGGTCAGAAATATGAGATTAAAACCATTTTTGATGAAAGGGGAACAGCTCATGAGAAAAAAAAAAAAAAAAAAGTACCACTGAAGCTGTCCATAGGAAAGACAAAAGGAAGAGAAAACATATTAACAATGTTAATGAGAGAATGCAGTGTGTCAATTTTTAGACAACCTGATGCATAAGGGGCCTTTAGAACATATGAATTTTTTTATTCGTACACTTCTTAGATATTTTAGCTCTTGCCTAATGGTTCAGATTTTCATTTTGCATCTCCTAACATTGAATTTGCAATAGGTGCAAACTCCTCACTTGCACAATGTGCATCATAACCGCACTCATGTATGTATTTGAGTGTGCACATGTATGCGTGAATGTATGTGCATGTGTATGTATGTATATTTATACATCAAAGAAACAAGAATGCCATCCATGGGTTATTGGTTTAATGGAATTGTAAGTTTCAGAGGCTCCTTGCCAACTACAAAAGAGATGCGTTTGCAATTACTCTCAAGCCAATTATTTGTTATATCTATGTTGAAATACATAGATTGCACTGAAAAAGAAAGAATGACAAGAGAGCAAAACTAATAAAAAGGAAGTTAAGGAATATTTACTACATGATCTCAATATCCAGTCTATGTTGTATTTATTATTCTAATATTTAACTTAGCTCCTGATTCCGACTGTTCATGACCATTTGAAGTCCCATCAGCCCTTCCTGGTTCGTCTATGAATGACCATGGCATATGAGGATGATTCAGGTTGTTTAACTCATAAAACTGTTCTCAAGGAAAGCATAGTTATCAGAAAGAGTGTGGATTTAATGATCAATAGCATTTAAAAGGAATTATATCTAAAATAAAAACCTTATTATTTATTTGTAAAAGTAAAAATAATGTAATAGAGTAGCTCTATACCTTTTCAAGAGGCCTTGACGATGAACAATAAGTGCAGGAACCAAGTATACCGGAAGATAAACCGGCAATGCCCTTTTATATGCTTGTAACAGGAAAGAAAAGAAATGCCCTACACAGGATTGATTACCATGAACAATCTGCAACAGAAAATCATGCGTTCATTGATCAATGATATTAATAGCAATACGATTACTGAATAGACAGGTAGTTCTTTTTCAAGATCATCACCAAGAAAACCATAAATATGAGTTAAATATCTAAGCACCATACTCCAATGAGCTATATGCTAGAAATAAAGGTGTTAAATTAGGGAATGTTCCATAAATAGCACCAGGAAAACCATAAGTGAACACAATTGAAATGGTCAACAAAAATGTAGAAGGAATTTGTATATTTATCTATTTCTATATTTTCTTTAATCCATATTCAGCAGAATGCAGATATAATGTACATATGATTGAAGTGAATCGGATTCAGATATGAACAGACGTGAGAGTGACCATTGAAGAAACGTATGCAAGAGAATCATTAATCAAATGAAGTCCATGAGATGACCTTCTAGGAAAAGGCAAACAAGGAAGAGAGAACCTCCATTGACATCACACACAAACATGATAAAACTTTTCCTAAATATACAAGACATAAGGAAATAAATGACATTAAAAATCAACATATAAAATATTTCCTAGAGAAGCCCTTCTAAAAGAAAACGAAACTAAAGTGTGGAATACATACTGAACATGGCACTTTCATATTAGGGTCTAGTTTTATGTCAACGCCCAAGGACTTGTAATGCTTCTCAATTGCCTCTAAATTGGTGAAACGAATGTTACATGCAAGATCCTTCACTCCCTGCAGAACAACAGCAGCCTTTCCACCATGTTTATTAAGAAATGATTTGTATGACAATGGCAAACTGTCTTGCTTCAAAATGTAAGCAGATCTGCAAAAAGAATTAGAGTTGACCAATATTATATGCCTATTATCTTATTCTTAAGTCCTAGAAAAATGGATAAAAACACCATGAACCAATGCCAGTAAAGGTCAGCATTAAACAAACATGTCTCTTCAATATGGGAAAATTCATTACCGCATATTCCAACCACAGATCAAAATACAGACATCAAAAAATTACAAATCTTTTTTTTTTTTTTTTCATTTTGCACAATTTTATTGAAATGTGGAACTCTAACCAAGCTGACAATTTCAGTTCGCTTGCTTATTGTAAACACGACAATATTCTACGGAGATGACAATAGATAAATAACATAGAATTATAGTAATCTGTTGCAAAAGATGGCATAATTTTCACCACTTAAAAACACCAAATAAGGAAAACAGGCATCCCTAGATCTATAAATTTATATCAAAGCCATGCACAAACAGAAAAGGGCTGAACCAATTCCCTGATGACCCACCCACTCCTGTGGATAATGAACAATGCTTGCATGTAAAGGTAACTATCAGGCAATTATTCAGTGTGTAGATAAAAAAAAAAAGGGAACCAGAAATTTAAAGAAACCGGGGGCAATAACTTGCACAAAATTGACTTTTGCATTCATGCTAGGCTGGTTCTCAAGAAAAGCCAAATTCATCTCTGTCCATACCAGTTGAACTGGCCTGCAAAATCAATGGGATACTAGCTGGTGCAACCTTGACAAGGTAACAATTTAGTAGACTGTGCCACATTTGTGTCATAAAGCATGTTGTTTCGATGTTATGATGATTTTGGAGCAAAATGTACATAGTTTTCATCACCACCAAATATACTAGCTTGTATTGGTATTTGCACTCACTCACTGTGCAATATGTGTGAAACATTGGCCCCTCTTATCTATGTTTCAATAAACTGATATATCCCAAGATATTGGCTCAAAAAGAGGTAGATCAAAAATTACATAAGAGAAACTAATAAAGAAAGACTTAGAATCTTTGCGTCTTATAAAAAATATGGCTCAAAACCGAGCTGAATGAAGAAAAAGGATTCATGTAGCCGATCCTAACTAGTTTGGAATTAAGGCTTTGTTGTTGTTATTGTTGCATATTGACTAATACATTAACAAGATATGGGCCATTTCTAATCTTTTTCCCAGTATTTTAAATGGGTTTTGTATTTACTAACTACCATGGTCGATGTCTTAAAGGGTTCTTGAACTATATTTAACTATATCAGCCAATATTTCAATATTTCAATATTTCATTCATGACATATTAGCCAAGATCTTGATAAATCTCAGTTCTTTTGAAATTCTTCCCGCCTTCAATCTTGGCTGAGATAGGCCAATAGCTTGTTTCATCTTGGTACTGGTCACCCAGTGAACAAGCCATCAGCATTTAAAAAACTTGGGAGCAAGGAATTGAAGTATGAAGAAAGAAAAAAGAAAGCCTGGAAGAATGAGTTCACGTTTCCTTTGTTGTTAGATTTAAGAGAAGTGAGTCTATATGTATAAAATGTACATAATCATGGAATTGAGGTATGAGAAAAGAAAATAGAATGAGGCAAATTCCTTGAAGAATGATTTTACATTTCTTTTACTGCTAGAATCAAGAATGTGTGTATATATAGAAAAGGCACATGCAGAAGCATAACAATTAAATTTCAATAGGGATCATCGAATACATGATTTTAGACTTGCTTGTTGCTAGTGTTGTAAAAAGAAAACACCTTCACAAGGTCCCATTACTTTTCTACAGATTTTCAGATTCCTATAATTTTTATTATTTTTAAGTTTTCTTTTTTTTTTTTTTTTTTAAGTTAATGTTTTTGCTCTGTAGTCCCTACACATGCAAATACAATTCACGACATACCTACCAACATGTTAGCCAATACTTGCATTGCATAAACCAACCATGACTGATACATGCACCCCCTCATGTGGCAGCACACTTATAAGGTGTAAGATATCCACTCGGCTGCCCACTGAGAATACTGCATACACTCTGAAATCAAATTTTACTTATAAATCATGTTTTCTTTTTATAAACACAGACAATCTATTGACACCATCAATTTATTTCCTGAATCTGAGATACATTTGTGCTGGTGACTACTACTCTTTATTAGCTAATCCAAACAACCAACCCAATAAATGGCATTAGAATTTTATTGGATATAAAAAGTGTTTGGTCAATGATATACGTAGGCATTAGTTTAGGGGAGCCTATTTGAACTTCAGTTTTCTTTAAGGCATATGTTTGTTTCTGATCTGACACTCTTAACAATGTTGAGTACATGAAAGTTCCGATTGATTTTCAACATATCTTGCTAAATGGATCTAAATAAAACTGACAAATTAAACCTTTCTTGGTTTTATTCTAATGTTGTTATCCTATATCCAACTTTTGAGATACAACCTATCCATGTTATGATCATGAAATATAAGTAGATGTCAAGTCCAGTTCAATGCCAACTTCAATCAACTTAATTAGTATTCCAGTTTTGACAAGCATAAGCAATCCATTTTAGGAATGGGACACAGAGACACCTGAAAATTTGATCTATAAATAAACTCACAGTGAACTTGCCATTCCAAAGATCAAACCATCTGTAAAACCAATGTCACTAGAGATCTAACTAAAAGAATCAGGCAATAGAGCCTATGAACTTCAACAAAGCAAGACTAAGACAAACCAATAAATAGAGATCAAGAAAACTGGCAACTATTCTACACTATACATTTAATATAATCATTTACTTAAACCGATGGGGCAGTATTTTGCAAGAATAAAAACATCATAAAAAAGTGCAATGAGCATTAAATCAGCATCGGAACAAAGAGAAGTCAGAGAGGCACCATGTGTATAACATGCAGTAAATAATTTATAGTTACAAGTGAAATGGTGTTGGTCTCAAGGCTGCACATATCATCAAGCCAGTATAATCAATATATCACATACCTTGGTAATGGTGACACAAAGTATCTCTAATAAAAAGATTCAGGTTTCAACCAAGTTTATGCCGCTCAGATTGCATTCAGAACATTATCATAATTCATTTATGCTTCTGTTCATTACCTCCATTTAACATGAATAGCTGGTGACTTTTTAAATAATTTTCTTTTTCTACGATGTAGGTAAATTTAATTCATTTATATCTCATTCTTCCATCAATTCATGATGAGGCTGGTGTTCATTTTAATTGGATATCTTTCAGTATGGAATAAAGAGATCTGCAACTCAACCGGGCACTAGACCACATATATTGTAATATTATATTTTGTGAAATTGAACTAAATATAAAATACTTTATGCTGAGGTAAGATGTTGATTGAAAATGAGATGCCCAGAAGGAAGCATACAGTATTTGTGAAGAGGAAAGACACATAAGGAATATATCACCATGCGACCAAGTCAAAGGTTTACAAACATTTCCAAATCTTTTGCTCTTTATCCCACAGCGAGATGCTAGTACAGAGGCACGCATAAGAATGTATACAGCCAAGCTAGTATGTTGTGTATTTGGTCCTGTCAAGAGCATTGATGGACCAGCCAATAATCCTGCTACCAGTGCCCTCCAGCCTGCAGTCCTGAAGAAAAATAAGACATGACTATGGGATAAAATTTCAGAAAAAGAAAAAGAAAGGTTAATTCCACACCCCCGCTTATTGAATTTATGTTATAAGAGCCTTAGTAAACCAAAAATGTGAAATATGAATGCAACAGTTTTATTAACACAACATCCAGCAATCTATGTAAGTTTGATATATATGTAACTAGCTAAAATCAATCAAAATCAAAATCACATTAAAAAGAAGCAATTTGTTTATCTTGTTATAGAGGCATGTCGGCGTTGATCTGCTTCAAGATCACAAGAATTCAATTGCTATATTTGTTCTCCATGTGTGGGTAGACCTTGGCACAATAGCAATACTGCTTCATTGTGATTTGAAATATGGAAACAGTCTCTTTGCATGCAAGGTAAGATTAATTATAACTGACCCTTCCTAGACTCTCCAATGGAAGGAGCATCATGTACTGGACCACTATTTTTTTATCTATTCTCCATATATCAACACAAAATAAATATTACTTGCACAAAATAGAAATTGTTAAAAATAGTGTCATATATATATATATATATATATATATGCTTTCATTATTTTAAATGCTTATTCAAAAAAAAAAAAGAAAGAAAGACTTAGAATTATAAACACTATTCAACAAATAAACTAATGGAATAGCCATGAGCCAACAAGTTATTTAACTTATTTGCTAGGTCCATTCAAGATATTTTAGATTGACAACTAACTGTGCTATTTTGATATTTAAATGATAATGATATTTTGCTTAGATTGTCCATATTATCTTAACTTTATATTAAACAAATAAGAGCACTTTACTTGAGGTGTCTAGAAAAACTTAAGGACACTACACTGAAAGCATCCAACACGCTAAAAGTGTCCAACACTTAAAACTAAGAGTCCCCGCATGATATTCCTAAAAAATGTACTAAGTATAAAAAACTTTTTCCTAACATTAGCAGAAACTTCAAAGTATAGTGTCCAGCCATGTCTAAGGCCCCGTTTGATGAAGCTGTCAATACTGAAACTTTTGAGAGTAGATCTTTCTGCAATAGAGCTTTTGGAAAAAGCTATTTGATATTTAATAACCACATTTTTAAAATGCTTTGAGACTTCAACATATGTTTGGTAACCAAATTAAGAAAGTGTTTTTAGAATAAAAATGATGAAAGATATTACATTATTCTTTCAATTATCTAACCTATTAAAAATTATTATTATAAATTATTCTAATAATATTATAATATAATAATATCATATTAAAATAATATTAGATATATCATATTATAGTGTTATATTAAAGAAAATTCAATAATATTCTAATATAATAATAATTATAATATAAAATTATTATAATACATTATTTTACTATTATTTAATAATTATATTATAATATATTATTAAAATTATCATCATTATTATCTAATAATTTAAAATATCACATTATTGTGACATAATATCAAATTATTACAAATTATAGCATTACATAGTATAATAATATTATATTTATATGCTAAATTATATTATTTTATAATATGAGATAAACTTGACTACATTCAAATATGGCCAAGCCTGGATCCAGTCACCTCTCCCACCCTTAAATCCACACAGTTCGCGAATCCCAAAGATGAAAATGGTAAAAAAGGTGGGTGGCTTTGGAATTCATATAGATCAAAGAGTGGAGAAGGTGACCGGATTTTGAACTTGGCTACATTAGCCATTCGGATATAGCCAAGTCTACCTCTTATAATATTATTATATTATCCCATTTTACACTACATAACATATTATAATTATAATAGCATTTGAATATAATATAATATAATATACTACATTATGTTATATTATTATAGTTATATTATATTATTGTTATATTATAATATTAAATATTATTGTTCTTGTGGTTCGAATTTGTGACTTTCAAGTCTAAAAATAATTTTTCGACATTTAGCAAGTAGAGCTCTTGGGAAAAGCCCTAATTTGGAGTGTTTCCAACTAAAGCTTTTAACAGCTTTTGATGGAGTTAGAAAGCAATTTTAAAAATTTTATCAAATACTATAAAATTATCTAAAAGTGTTTTAAGGCCTTTGAAAGCGCTTTTGGTTCCCCCAAAAGCACAGCCAAATGGAACCTAAGCATCCAAAAATGTTGACAATTCCAACAGCTTAAAAATGAAGCATCCAAGTAATATAGTTAACAAAATACATTGATGTTCTTGATAATAAATTTGAATGTTATATTTCTATAGATTGAGAAAATAAGGAGTCTCTTGGACTACAATTCTAATAATCATCCTATAATATGGGGAACAATGGTAGGTTTCAAGTAATAATAATTTGTGGGAGCTATACAGAAAAAGTTCTTCAAATTAAAGCATGCCAAAGTTCAAGTTCATATTTTAGAGCATCTACGTAGTATGCACCAATTTTTATTTATAATTTCAAGCACATCAGTGGAAAATATATTCTCGAGAAAAACACTCCATATCATCCATGACAAGGCAAAATCCAAAAGAACCAATCTAAAATCAAAGGGAATGTTTAAGGGGAATTTGTGAAAAAAAAAGAAGGTTATAAATAAAAAATTCCAAAAAAGTTACTATGTATTGGTGACCTACCATTTGCATATTCAATGTTATTTCAAAAGATGTTCAGTTTTTTGTATAATTTATTACTAGAGGAACAGTGAGTTCATAATTGTCAAGCATTATCCCAAAAATTTGGAGAATTTTGCTAATCACTTATTGAGTCATCCACTATGATTGATATTTCTCACAACTTACAAGTTACAATCATTTATTCAAAGTTTTTGTCGTATCTTAACTGGGTCCTACCCCTTCGAGACATATTGAAGCCCTGTCCTCATTGGGCCCACCTCCAGTTATTGTTGCACATGCCCATGCTATTGCAGTTTCTCCTATTCCATTCCTTAACCGGAGCAACTGCTGTGTATGCATTAATGTTATCATTCCACATGCATCCACTCTGAATTGTCACATATCAACCAAATAATAGCCACCTCTAACATGGTCTTACTTTTACTCACTTTGTTATCAGTATAAATGGAGTAAGAAAAATTGAGACAATCCAAAGCGAGCAATTTATGCCAAAAAAGGGTTAAAGCATGGTTTAGAAAACCAACTATACCATGGAATGTACCATTCATACTATGGTATGCACCGATAGATATTACATGCTGGGTTGCCTTCTATCAGCAAACCATGAGTACATTATTGGGTTTACTACAATAAATACCATGCCAATACATGACTAGTATGCCCCATTACTATGGTACTTCAAACCTTGGACAAAATCTATCCTAATCAAAAGCTGACATGGTAAGGTATGTTATCATGCCATGCCGTGCCAGTCATGTGCCTATCCACATGTCAGGGCTCATAATGAGAACAAAAATGAGGCTAGCTTGTATCAGCCTATGCTCTGTTGATTACCACATTTTAACGAAGCTTCCTTGAGTCACAATTGTGCTTCATAGCTAATCTCATCATGCTGGGATGTCTTGGCTGTTGATTTGCTGTTGCTATTGTTGGTGTGTTAATTAATGATACTAGATGGGAAACATGAATTAAATTCTTCCCCATCATAGAAGGCAATGTGAATGGTCAGACCTTGGATATCAGAAAATGCCCTAGCATGGCTAGACATTTGCATCAGACTAAGGCGCACCCTTATATATCCACTATGATATAGCTCAGGTGGGTGATCAAGCCAATAGCTTGAAAGCAGGGCATTACAGAGGAACTTTGTAAAGGCAGTCAAAAACAGAGGATAGAGAGCACATGAGCTTTCATTCTGCTTCTGAAGCGAGTGTCAATGATCTAAACATTAGGTTTCAGTTTCCATGACTTGAGTAACCTTTAGACTTATATAGGTCCATTCTATAACTATAGTTTTGATGTTCTATGTCACTTGAGCAGTGTATCTGCTTAAGGGTCTAGCTGATGCATGTTTCAGAGCAGATCTCATGATGTCCTTCATATACTTAATTGGCCCATAACTTACTCCAATGAGAAATTACCTCAACCACCAGAAGGTCAACCATCTCTGTCATGCTCCACATTGATGCATAGGGCATCCTTCCTCTTCTAGATATATGCATGGCAGGAAAAAAAGAGGAAGGAAAGGAAGAAAGGAGGAGGAGAGTTTCGAATAAGGTAGGTGAATCCCAAGCCTTCCCTGCCTGATAGTTTGTAGCCATTGATTGAAGGAGGTCATTAAAGCCCATAAGATTTGATTTCAGTTTATCAGAATTCAAGCAAGGAGGAAGTTTTTATCCTTTTTCCACACTTTTTCTTGTCCTTCTCCTAAGATTTAATAACTTAAGTTTGATTCTGAGAACACCTTATTGTGTCCAGAACAAAGTTAAATCCATTGTGCAAAATTGTTAGCAGCTATCATCATAGATTCACCATACTGGATCCGACATATATTCAGATCCAGTTTTTCCATGATGGTTCCGACTTAGGCAAAAGCACATCACACTCCTTTGGTAAATACATCCCTCTTAATTCTAACTCTCTAGATAATGTTTTAGAAAGAGAACAGAGAGAGAACAAAGCACAACATCCAACAGTGCAACCGTTGCAAACAAAATATGTCAAATGTTTAACTTGTCAATGGGATTATAGCAATCTTAGAACTCTTTCTTCATCAGTCGCATTAGTCATGCATGCCCAGAATTAGTTATATATAATGGAAACGTCACCATTGACAGAGAAGGGTCAGCAACCACAAATTAAAATGTAGCATTATATTATATAATGAACTTCATCATCGGGCAATTATTTCAGGATATGCCACAAATTCTAACAAAATTATCAAAATCCAAAATCGTTACCATCAAATGACAATCCGCCTCCTCTGATCAAACATAGCAAATTCTTTTTACAAAATCCAGAACAACCGGACGCAGAATTGGATGGGTGCAAAAGAGTTACAATCAGAGATACGAATCAAGATTAGAACTCACCTCTGATTACCCCCAATAGCAGCAATGCATTCATCAACCGAAACAAAGGTTCCGGCAAACGCACCCAGAAACAGTCCATATCTTAACGTCTCCTTCACCGCCTCCACCACCGCCTCCTCATTCGTAATAGCACCCACCTTTCTAAACAATTGCTAGGAGAACAACTAAATGAGCATCAAAGAAGAAGCCAGGAAATATGAGAGAACAGGAACCCTAATCGGCCGCACCTGGCGGAAGATCCCGCAGATCTGCGGCTCCGCAGCCGGACAAGGATGGAGAAGAGGGCGAGGCCCCCCTTGAGGCCGGCCCCAATGGCGAAACCCTTGCCGGCGGCCTCGACGCAACGCCGGAATCTCCTCCACTCTTCATCTGTTCTCAGATTAAGAACTGCACGAATAGGACGCGGGGCGGCCGGAGGCTCCGGGCTCCCGCAGCTCGCCCCGCTGGAATCCATGGCGTTCTCCGCCGAGGGGCCGTCGCGGCGGTCGGTGCCTCCGTCGTCGGGGGGCCGAGACATTGGGCAGGACGAGGGAGAACTAAACACGGCAACGAGAACGAGAGCTAACGGACGAATCAGAGAAAGGAAGGGAGGTGGGAAGGAACGGAGAACCAACGAGAACGCGAGTCTTTTTTGAATATTTGAAACGGAGCTTTATTTATTTATTTTTGTCTGGGTTCGTGTGATCGTATCACGCCATGTCACCATCAGCGGAGGAGAAAAAAAAAAAAAAAGAGGAAACAAAAAAAAAGGCCACAAAAAAGAAATTTCACCTAACCTTATTATATAATAGTTTGGCATGGAGAAAGAAAACCACCGGTCATACGGTAAAAACGAGCTCAACCATATACAAATTCATCCAAAATTTTGGAAAGAAATTAAATAATTAGATATTAAGGAGCAACAGACGTATATATAATTTTTATAATGTCGATATATTTATATTTATGTGCATGAAAGTATGGGAGAAAAAAATAGCACATGATGAAAAAATATGGCATCATCATTGCTAATGAACAAAGATTTTTTTAACTAATCATCAGAAATATATTAATAAATTAATAATTTTTATATACCTTGTTAATTAACAAATAATTCTTAATTAACTTTTTACACAGTGCAATTTCACCGTTGTTATCTCAAAAAAAGACTACATCTCTCTTCGTAATTTTTAAAAATATCGCTAGTATTTATGGTGAAGTTATGAATGCAAGTTATTGATAAGAGTTAAAATTTCTCATTGATCTATCATTGTGGGGTCGTGAGTCACACCAAATTAAATATGATGATGTTATGAGGTGATGCTAGTTGGTGTAACTTGAAGATACACCATATAAGCTAAAGGTCTACATGTAAACTCATTATGTCACATTTTTTATTTTATAAAAGATAATTAAATTATTAATGCAACTTACTGAGTTGTGCTAATTTGGCTAATTAATTGTTGCACCCAATTAACATCAAGTTGATTGCCATGCGCATAGGATGCATGAAATTTCTACAACTTGATAGTAAAATATTACCATTCAATCTCTCTCTCTTAAATATTATAATCCTTTTGTAATTAGTTTTCAAAGTCTAGAACTGCATATGTCACTCCCTTATAAAAATAAAATAAAATAAAATAAAATTAGTACGTTGCTCAAGTTAGTTTGAGAAAGTTTCTATCTATTGCATTGCAAAAGAGACATAACTCATGTAGTTAGAATATGCATCAAAGTATTGGCACTTGACAAATTGTACTACTTTCCTGCTTTATATGTAGGAAAAGGACCAAAAATTAAATGGCTGTCAAACAAAGTCAAAATTGTTAAATGACATCAAAATCAATGGCAACAAAGCCATGCCAAATTGCGAAAAATCCTTAAATCAATGGTAGTCCTACAAAATTTCTCAAGGTTAGGTCAACAAAGAGAAGAATTCCTTACATGTACACAGATCTTTTTCTTTTTTCATCATGCTAAGGGACTATTTTTGGCTCTTCATAACTTTTATCATCACGGATTCAAGTCACGTAGAGATCTCATCTGGGTTCAGTTAGACGACTTGCGAAGCTCAAATTGCCTTAAGAAATTTTGGCTCACCATCTCACATCTTATTTTCATGGATTGCAGTCGTTAGCGGAACTTGAAACCCTTTTGTTTTCTTACTTTTTTTTTTCACCTTTTATAAATAATTAATTATTTTTCTACGGTCCAGAGAGACCCAAATCATGTCATATCATTTATCTCATGTCTCTGCCCCTTGTTAACGTCCTGTTAGCAACGCGTTTTATAGCAGTTGATAAAATATATATATATATATATATAGAGAGAGAGAGAGAGAGAGAGAGAGAGAGAGAGAGAGAGAGAGAGAAAGAGACCTTTGTGAAATAGATAGAGTTAAGAATAAAGATCTGATTTTTATTCTCCACCATCTTATTCGTCGTGAAGGTTACGGGAAGCGGTGAGAGTTTGATAGAGAATAAATGCCATTAATGGCGTGGTCTCAACGCAGTTGGAATGGATGGAGAACGTACGCCTCAGACCCATCGGATGACTGCAATTGCAATTTTCTGATTCAAGTGAGCGAATGACGTCCACCTAACGCATTAAACCCCACAATTAACTTTTCTTGCAGGATTTACAATGCACATCACTTTAATATGTTGTCAATTTTACGTTGTTATCAATTGCAGAACATTGACGGAAACATTTATATTAGACAATGCTCCACCGAGTACTAATGTTAATCCCTCCCTCCCTCCCTCCCTCCCTGCAGCTTCCTTGATAATTTTTAACTGCGCTTCCTCCTAGGACCCTGTTGCTTATTATTATGTTGCTTACATCAGTAATAGAATGCCGATAATATTATAAAATCGAAAAAAATTACATTTGTTAGGGCCTTGCTCCTCCTTCAAGGACATCAACGGAGCCCCCAAACTGAAGCTAAATAGGCCTCTTTGTTCTTCCATCACCCTTGCATTTGAACCTTCAGGGACGGCGGGCAGACTTGTAGCCAAACAGAAAAATACTTGAGAACAAAACGGTATTTATTAGTAATGAAAAGGCCAATGAGGTCAAGCACACAACCACCCCTTTTCACAGGTAAGCTTCCACGTTAGGAAACGATGGGCTCACTCGAAGGGCAGAATAGGGTTCAGCGCTGACACTGTATCAATGGAGGCAGGAGAAATGATAGAATAGTATGTACATCCCTAATCAACACCAGAACGGAAAAGGTTTCGAAACCTTATCTTGAATAGATTGGGCATCTGAAGTGTTCCAATTCATCATTCTTTTTAGCCAACAATAGAGTCAGAATGAGAAATGATTAAAGCATCCATATCCATAACTTCATTCCTAAGTTACGTATGATTGGTACACATATATACAGCACGCATGTTGGCCGTAAGGTGCAAAACACACAGCAGATAATTTACAGCAGCAGTTGAATGGTACACAGTCGCAAACTTTCAGTATATGAAAGCAAGGAAATCTCAAACATTATCAAGCTGTGGGCATGGGAGTGTCATCCTGCCAGAGCTCTTCCAGTTCCATCATGAAATCACTATCAGCAGCCTCCTCTGACTCGTTCAACAATCTATCTTGCATAGCCTGTACAAAATAATATCAAGAAAAGTAGTCATAAGGTGAAACCATTGACGATAGGCAAGAGAATCAACCTAAGACCAACTTGTATGGGATGAAGTCAAACTAAGAAAACAGGACTGGTCCTCCAGTTGGCATCCCTCTCTCCTCAGCATAAATGCCGGGGAGAGGTTCCAGGCTAAAACCTGTACGGTAGCATTCCCAATGTATTTCTCCTAAAAAAGTGCTGAATATATTGTGATTAAACAGCCACCGGACTCCTTGAAATGTAGTTGCAGGACTAGCAGCAAGAATGGCTTTTTCACAATAGAGAAGAAAATTTTAGTCTTCAGAACATCCATTATTAGAAAGCAGAATGGTGAATGTAATGTTAACGTAATATGTTTATATAATATAAAAATACTACCAATTATACTGCAATGGTGTTTCATATATAAGACATGTTGATATATTTACTCATGCTATTAGAACCGACTATAAGGTATAGCATGTACAAAATCTAATAATATATTATGCTATTGTAATTTTATACCTTGACGTATTCTAACTACCATATACAAACTACACAAAAATATTATTGACAATGATATTAATCATATTAATATTATATATTAGTAACAAAATTATGACAATATTAATATATAGTAATAGTATGCTATAATGTATAGCTACGTCTCTTTAACTATGTCATGACAAACAATGCTACTGTATTTATTGCAAATGTACCAATGCGTGACTAAGAATCTGACATGTTAAAAATACCAGAATTACGGCCATGGGTAACTTTATCTACACGTTCCTAATTGCATGCAACCAACAGACCTTATGGGAAGCAAGCCAATACTTGCACAGTTCAATTTACAATTAGGCCCCAATTCTTTAGAAGCTTACTGGAGTGACGATTATATAAACACACCAAATTTAACAATTACAGAAATAAAATAGCTCAGGAAATGAGAGAACAAAATGCTACCTTGGACTCCTGGAGCTCAGTGACAACATTTATAAGCCTTCGGTACTGATCTCTTGCTTCTGGATATTGAACCATGGATTTCACTCTTGCAAGTGCTTTTTGTAGCCTGGCCTCAGTCTGTTTTCTGCCTTCTTGCAAGAAGTCATAATCATCCTCTGTAGCTGCTTGGTTTTGAGTGGTAGGACCCTCCAGTAGTCCTTCAGAGCGGAAACCACGAAATCCACTTCCTTTCCGCCTCCACCGCAATATAGCTTTCTCCACAATCAAAACCGACCAGACAATTTTTTTGTAATGTTTCCTCACTTGGTGTCCTCGCACATGGGCCTATTCAGCAACAAGAAATGAGAATCTGAGATGAATAACATTATTGAGGAAAAATTAAACATATGTTGATAAAGAAGTACATACTACGTGCAATAATGAATCAGAAAACAGGACAGAGAATTGTACAAACAGCAAACAGTACTATGTATTAGCTGCACTCAGACAGACTATATCAGAAATTTTCATTGAGCTGCCAGCATTCAAAAAAAAAAAACGAAAAATAATAAATCATGATTAATAGAAAAGAAAAATTACTTTTGCATATGAGTTGATGTATTTTGACAGTCACAGAGACTACAATATATCCATGGTGAAGATCGAAGCTCACAGGAATTGCATGCAGAGCTTGCCCAATAACAAAAGTGCAAAAAGGACACGGTGGCAGTGGATCATCGAGAAAGTTCATGAAGGGGACTGATGGATATTTGGCATAATGGGATTCTTGCAATGATGCTAAAGTAGAACCCCTTTAACCTTCCATTAACCACAGGAGCAATACATGATGATGAGTTCTATTTAATGGTGCTGGCAATATAATGAGACATGGATATAACAGAGGCAAGAATGATTATGCTGCCTTCTACAAACATGTGTGTATTGTTCCCTGATTTATAGATTGCTTTATGTTGATGACATGGTATTTGACATGAAAAATATCAACAAATTTACTTCACCTCAGTGACAAGCATAAAACAAAAATTTAGGAGCAAGAAAGAAGGTTTGGGCACAACAATGTCCTGGGATGTAAAGAAACAAAAGTTATGATCATCCCAGTAGAAGTAATTTGACAGAATCACACAAAAAACACAAAACTAAACTTTCCTATTGCAGACTACATTGTCTATTTGTATTTGCCTGACATGAATGCAAAGCAAGATTACAATCCTCAATGCCATCTGTCAATGCCAGTAACTAGAGCATCATGTAATGAGGGCTTGAACCTTGCCAGAACTTTAAGAGGTGTCCAACATCAAGAATATTAATATGGACACCAAGCATATTATACTGAAAGAAGAAAAGAGAACAGAAAGGAAATGAAGACAAGTCCTATGTATCATAAGGTGGTTTTCATTGTCATTTTGACAAAGGTGATGCTACAAAGGGTGCCTTTAAGAAATGGGTGCCAACTCTGTCAAAGGTTTTGATAACGTAGGTTAACCATACACCAAGTTATCACATCTGGATTCACACTATGATTGGTGCATTATTTGCCTCCACACCGTGTTTCCTGGTGTATTTTCATATAAAAACCATCTCGAAATGGTTTCATAGTAATATGCAGGACTTCATCCCAGTGGTTCAACTTGTCACCCATATTTGGAAACCCCCTTCCCTCAAAAAACAAAGGTAAAACTAAAACATAGAAATATAACAAACAAATATACACCTACTGCTTATTTGTGATTTTTCTAAATGAGGTGGGTATTTCATCGTACATGCAGCTGTCTCGAGTGTTTCTGCCATCTGATTGAATGGATGACTGCAGTCATTTTTATATTCAAGTTGACCAGCAGAGGATCAAAAATATCTACATCTCTCAAAACAGAAGATCTGAAGCCTTAGCAGGCATTAAAAATCAATACTAGAACTCCAGAGATATGCAATGTCCCAAAACTAGTCTTATTTGAGATTCAAGGCTAATCATAAAGTAGACATTGAAATAATTGGAAGTGAAAATTTTCCAAGATAGGTGAACAAAAATGGTTACAATTAGAACAATTGCTGCAGTCACTAATTTTATTCCGAGTATATCACCAAGTGATACATAAACTTTCTCATTAAGAACCAGATTTCTAACCAATTTAATAGAAGATATGCACAATCTTCTGTTCATAAATTTCCAACTCATATAATTATTCCAGAATATGATAGCAACGAACATTTTTAGATGCATTTCACTACCTTGATAACTTCAGCAGAAGATGAAAAGGTTTTCTGGAAAAAAAAATCATTTTTGGTAACAAACAGAATTAAATGTACAACAAGAAAGAAAGGGCAACCTGCAGCATAGAAGACAAACCAAAAATATTCAAATGCACAGCTGTAGAAGCAAACTAAGTAGGTTGGTCCATGACAACACACCTGGATCCTAACAATACGCTGCCGAATAATCAAAAACTCCTTTCTTCCTTTCCACCCTCTAAACTTGTTTTGTATACGAATTGCAGCAGCATGCAGAGGCATATCATGTTGTCCTGGCTTGGATGTCTTGAGAGATACGAGTGAAAGAGCACGCTCATCTGATATTCCGCATTTGTCATCTCCATACTCAATGAGTTTCTTTCTGTGGAATGAATGAACTCTATATACTTGATAGATTCGAGCTGCAGCCAGAGAAGCATTGCGGACAGCACTCAATGAGTCCTTCAGTGAATCCTGCTCATCCCCATCAGGAACCTGAATGGCACTCTTGTCTGCAACATCTTCAACATCTGTAATACCAGAAACTTCAGATACATCACTGCTTTTTGACTCCTTTAAAGTGAGGGTTGAAAGATGATTAGTCAGAGAAAACTCTGCCAGAAAGCCGGCAATCCCCTTGTGCCCATTTGTAGATGCTAGATCTGCAGGTGTTCTTCCAGTTGGGAACTTAGGTGTAGGATCTGTTATAGCTCCAGGCGCTGCACCCAAGGAAATGAGTGCAACAACTGTCCGCTCTCTGATAATAAAAGGAGATCAAAAAATATTAAATATCAACACACATCGTAGAGCAACAGTAGCAACAGTAATGACATATGAAGGTCCCTTACCTGCCACGGTATGCTGCCCAGTGAAGAGCAGTCCATCCATGAACATCCCTGAAGTTAATACTTACACCTGCAGTTATTGTTGGTCTTATAGCCCAATCATAACCAAGGGCAGCTGCCAAATGAAGCACACCCTGTCCCTCCTTATCCAAGACATTAGGGCCTTTACCATCTTCAGCTACTTTGTAAAGAAGCCAGGAATGCAGTTTCTCTTTCATTAATTTTTCAAGCAACTGGTCCTTCACATTGTCAGGAGAAAACCCTTCCTCTTGAGATAGCTTAAGCAAATTGGACCACTCATCATTAACTTCCATCATCAGTGAATTAATTTTATTGGTTAAATGAAGATTCCCCATGACACTACCAGATACAGCTTTTTGTTGATCAACTGGTCCCAAAGTAAGAAGCTTTTCTAGACGTATGTGAAGATGCATTTCATTTGTATTGTAACCATAAGAACCCGAAGTCTCCATATCCTGAGCATCATTTGCCCTGAATTCGAATTCTCGCACTTCACTACAAGCCAACCTGTTGGAACAGGTGATATAAAAAGGAACCCTTCCAGATTTATGTAATGGAGCATGGCAACGAAGAGTTCCATCTGCTAAAATCTCAGCTGGAACTTCAATTTCCCCAAACATGCATGACCATTGACATTTTTCCACATCTTTATTCTTCAAGAATGTTCCAGTGATTAAAACCTGTCCAATTCAAAAGAGAAGTAATTAGAAGAAAATAACTATAACCATGTCCATGCTAACTTGCACAACATCCATCTCTGCAAAGGATCATTAAAATTTGCAGGATCTATTAGATCATTCAGGAAGAAAATAAATAAATAAATAAATAAATAATAATAAATAAATTTGAAAGATCTGAGTGGACATACCTTAGTCTCCGTGCCAGTGTATGCCCAATTAGGAGTGAAATCAATTATACTGAAAAGCTGGTCTTGGGAAAGTGAGGGGCTCATTATATATGTGCCTAAGTGCTCATGATTAGACATGCTAGAATCTTCAACAACACTTTCACTTTCAACAGTGTTCCAGTAAACACCAGAACTGGATTTCATATGTGAGTCATCCACTTCCCCAAGTTCTTTGCTCATCCATCTTGAGAAACTGTCATATTTCTTGAGGCCTTCTCCTTCTATATTAGAGAAATCTACTGATGCCTGTTTTATAAGGGAAGAGGCATTGCCATTTTCCTCTATTGTCGTGCCATTTTCCAAATCAGCATTTGATGTGCCAAGTGAACCAGTGTCAGCATTAGAAACCTACGAAAGAAAATATTTTTGCATCAGATAACTGTTAAGGTCATCAATGTTGCCAACGCTCAACTAACAACATTAAATTTCTTAAAACTCATGCAAAGACTATTGCCAAGCAATAATGACTATTCAATGAGGCAAAAAATCAAACAGTGTTCGAGAATGTTCAACTGTTCAGATCCCTGTAATCGACACACATTCTGACTTTCCCGTCTTTCTTTGGGACTGGGACGCACCAACCATGTTGGATACAAAGTACATGCAAAATAATACGCCCCATATATCTTCTTTCACACCAATCCTCAATCGTCAAACTCTAGGTGGGTTATCCCAAGAGATCTCCACAAGAAAAAAAAGGCAAACCAACATAAGGTATAAAATAATCTACTAATACAAGAGCATGAACAAAAAAAATGTAGCATAACAATTTAAGGAAAATGCTTTGTTTTACCCAAAAGCTCCCAGAAAGAGCCAGAAACCAGGGGGTCAAAGTTGGCATTTTAGACTAAACACAACACTGGTCCTCGTGTCTCACGCCAAAACTTGGATTTACAGATATTCTGGGATGTTCTTGGGGAAACATAGCAATTGTAATATTATGCAATGAATGGGGAAAAAAAGGTGGAGATGCTCAAGTCCAGAAGATGTAATGAGGTGATACATAAATGAGGGAACACAAGAAATAGAAGGTAGTGCAAGCAACCAATAAACAGATGATATAAAGTTAATTCTGTAGATCCAGAGGTTTGCTTATATTGGTATTAACAGAAAATGGCACATCAAACCTAGTTATGGAGTCAACCCAATCAAGATTGTTGCAAATATGGTCTGATTTCTACAGGTTCAAAGATTGTTGCAAATGTGGTTTGATTTCTTCAGGTTCCAAGCTGCAGAATGAATAAACATGCCAAACTTGGTAATAATGACTCTGGCAGCATGAAACTAAGAATTGATCCAGCTGGTATCTCATTCAAGTTGCCATGCGGACAAGTCATTGACACGACTGGAAGTAAAGAAGGCTAGCCACCAATGACAGCTAACAAAATAGTCAGAAACTATGAGGCATGGAGTGACATTATAGTTTTGCAGACAAATTATACCTGATATCTTCTAACAGAAATGTCACCAATACAAATTAAAAGATATGTACATATAACAAAATTTCATTTGAATGTCCACAGAGTATTCATAAACTTAACAGTTACTAAATGATAGCTAGAAAGCCAATATGAATTTCCATTAGATGTCAGTCTGATAAGAGTGCATCACTGACTACAATTTTCTTAACGGATTTCAATTCTTAGTTTTTAAAATTCTGTGGTGACTTCTAGACCTTCACCAATTCAAACTGACATATCTATTCTGAAGACAGATTACAAAAAACTGAAAGTTTGATGTCATCAGATAGAAATAACTTGAGTACCTGCCATAACAGTTTGTCTTGAGCACCTGTAACATCCACTTGCTTGACCCTGAGGTCATCAGTGTATAGTTCCCCAAGTGTTGAAGTCTCAAGTCTAGGATTGTCTTCCACTTCAGCAGCCAGTGTAGATGCAACTTCTAGGTGGAAAGATGGTGTTTGGAACCCTGTTGTGCAATGTTCCAGGACTTCATCCCATGATGTCAGATCAAGCTGTGTTCTGGACCCACTAAACGTTAATCCAAGGCCAGTTTCATCAAAAACTCTAGTTATATCCTCTTGGGCAACTGAATAAAAATCTGATTTAGGTTCTGTAGCCTGTGCTTCCTGAATATCACCTGAAAGAAAAAATTCCAAACCAAAGCATTCAGTTAGTATGCCATCTATAGTATAAGGAACTGAACAACAACAGTGTTTACTGTCATCTCACATTGGTTATTTATGGAAGCGATTGGAGCATAAGGGTTCAACAGATGAGCATCCATCACAGGTCCATCCCCATACTGCTGCATCTCAACGAAAGAGTTGTATCCGGAACTTGCTTGATAATTATCTGCTGCATCGAATTTCGCTTTAGATACACTGAAAGAAAGGGTGCATGATTGAAGTACGAATCAGTGAATCAATAGAATGTAAGATGATGCATGACAGATTCGAGATGGAATGAGCCATACCAGATTCAGCATCTTCATATTCTGAAGTGTGTGCACTATTTGGGCTTTCAGCATCTGTAGTTTGTGAAGGCAGCTGGCTATGATTTGTGAAGGAATTAGAACAGACAGGACTATCCAGACTGGCAACTTGAGCCATTTCTTCAACATCTCTAGTACGACTGAAATTTGGTCTGTTCCCCTGAAAAGCAAAATTTTGTATAATAGCATGATCCGTAAATGAATCAAAGCTAATCCCTATCACATAAAAGAAACATGGAGAAAGTCGGCAGGATGGTTCCGATAAACCAGCAATCACTGAACCAATATAGGCATTTAACATTTCAAAAAATATATCCCACCAGTCAAGCACAATTAGGTTAAGGTTTTGGGTTGGAAAAGGCTTTCATTTCAAATAAAAGCTAGCAAATATAATAAAGAGATTAATGTGATAATTTTTTTTTTCTATACAAAATTGGATGGCATTGTGAAATTTTATAATAGCTTTCCACAGTTCCATGGACATGCAGTCTGCTAAAAATCATAATAGATTTTAAAATTTATTTGAGCACTGAAAAAAAAAAAGCGATGTTATTGTAACTACTTGATTACAAGAGTCATTGAGATTAAGTTTCATCTTTTCCTTTTCCCTTTCACATGTTAAAATCCAGTGACAATGTGTCTTCTGCTGTTTGTTTTGTGGGAAGTCAGTGCATAGAACTGCAATGTCTAAACACTGATTATCGTTAAATTGTTACTCATAATTATCACTTAAATATTGCTTAAATATTTCATTTATAAGGAGAGAATTGACTTAGGAATCCCCATCCCTCCAAAGCCAAGTTTGACCTTTTTGGGTGAACTGGGAACTTGAGTCCCAAGTTTGAGCTCGGTTACAGAGAAACAAACAGTAGGAAGTGTTTCCTTCCAACTGAAGTTGAGTTCAGGCCCCAAAGTTATTAGGCACACTCTAAGAACAAGAAAATGGAAAGAAAAACATGACCATAGAACTTGTTGTACATAGCGAAACTGAACATCATCACAAGCAATAACCGAAGGAGAGGGAACTGAATTATAACCTTGACTTCAAGATAGTGTACAAGAACAATGTGCATGTAGTCCCTGCAGCACAAGATAATTCAATAAATGGTTGATTTTGTCAAAGTAGTAGAACAACACTTCAAATAAATAGGTGATCATGTGCACTAAGATCATCCTGATTGATTTGTCTGTATATTTGCATATTACAAGAAAATGATGTCAAAGAAACACAAAATAAGTGGAGACCTAATTAAAAATATGTATTAACAGAATAATAAAAAATGATCATGGAAAGCACTTTTTTCTGCCTTCATAAGGAATTCAATTTTTACCCTTTCTTGGTTTTCCCTAAAAGTATAAACCTACAATACCGGCATCATGTAGTTTGTGGGAGAGTTGATATTGACCAGCTTACCATAGATATCTGTTCAATCATTATGTGAAACCTTCTCAACCTAGAGTTGACATTCGTAATTACCCGACATATCATTGGTTAAGGGCCTGAATATCATTAGCATTGATGTATCACATGCTTCCAAATGTTGTTCTTAAAGAATGTTCATATGCATGAGAAAGGCAAGAAACTGTTCCAAAACTCTTAGTAATAACCAGATAATGCAATTGACTGGAGGAGAGGCTACCAATGCCTAAGTGCTGGTGCAATGACTGCAAGAAGTAGTGCAAGCAGTTCAACGATGAGTAAAGTGGAGCTCAACAGACTGTAGCCTAAGGCATAATACTATGGATGAAGGCACATGATTGCCGATTTGGACTAATAAAGAGCTCCATGAAAGATCAGTGAAGCAAAAGGGTCCATTCAGTCCACTTCTGAGCTTTGTACGCAGTTTGGAACCAACAGGAGGCCTAAATCAATGCAATTTGATGCAACAAAGGTGCTCTTCTAAGTCTTGCAGTTATATTGGATAAGCATCTGGAGATGTTTTAGAAATAAGAAAAACGGAGGACCTGATGAAGTGGTACAATTTATGGCAGTGTTCATTCTACACTGAAGGTTATTGTAGATTCCAATAAAAGGTCAAACTTGGGAGTCACAACTCAGTCAGGTTTAGCATCTTCAGAGAAAATGTTCCATTGTAGATTCCAAGGACTAAAATAATGATGTAAAAGGGTGTCAAAGCTAAGGCTTTTTAAAGGGCTTCAACTAGCAAAAAAGAGATTGCAATATACGTGGTTTTTCCTAAATAAGGACTACAGAAGGCCAGGTTCAGACTTTCCCTACATCTCCATACTTTTTGCCTTCTTAAACCCTTTCTCAAGTCCTTTCTCTTGATCTTTCTGACTGTTCTGATTTCTCTGCTACTGTTATTTCTAATTTCTAGAACAAATTTAAAGCTACAATTATTGATTATTAGTGTGCATTTAAATCTGTCTCATATCTTCTTGGACTCTCATACCAAATTAAGAAAATCCAAACCAGACAACCATCCCAACAACCACAACTATTCAATTGTTTATTATAAACTTTATCTTAGATTTTTTGTTTCCTTCCCAGACGTGGTCCAGAAACCAGTTCCCAATTTCAGATCAACTGCAGACTATGCAATCAGACAACAAAACCTTAGAATCATATCCCTAGAAACCTTACCTCTAGATTGGTAAAGAAAATTATACAACTCTTGTTTTTCTAATAATCAACTAAAAATATGTTTTCTCTTCTGTTTCTGAACGTGCAGAGCAGGCAGCTGTTTCTCTTTGCAGATTGATGGACCATCTTCCAACTATTCAATATAACACCACAGCAGGATTCTTTC
Source organism: Metroxylon sagu (assembly GCA_017589505.3). Classification (NCBI taxonomy): domain Eukaryota; kingdom Viridiplantae; phylum Streptophyta; class Magnoliopsida; order Arecales; family Arecaceae; genus Metroxylon; species Metroxylon sagu. The sequence goes on along the minus strand of JACVBY030000571.1, from coordinate 120,460 downwards.
ACTATATGTTGAATTCACAATATTCATTGATTGCTTGGTCCCCTTGAGCCATCATCACCTTGCCTTAAGGTTGCTAGTGACCTCACACCATTTTTGCAAGATCCGCACTCACCAACTAGCCTTTTGGGTGGTTCCTTGCCATGTACAGATTGGTCTGCCCTTAGACTTCCCTAGATGGATATATTGGTCGTGTGTGTCATTCTTATTGCATCCCATTGTAAACAATCCTTCAAACCTAATGTTTCTTATTAATTAGCCATCATCTTTCAAGATTAATTCATCTTCCTCCAAAATTCTTGGAGACTACAATTTCAGCCCAAATCACACCATTTTTGGATGTGATCACCATTTCTTAGTGGATTTTAATAAGTTTGCATCCTCACTATTCCTTATATTTCATGCTCATGATTGATTTGACTCTAACTAGTCAAAAGATCATCCTCGGTATTATCCCTCCATAATACCTAAGAGTCAAATCTAGGTTGTTATTCTGCCCAACTTATCAAAATCACTCCTCCAATGTACTTGACTGTTATTCTCTTCGACTTTATATATGATCTTACTTCTGTTGGCCTTACTTTGCAAATATCTTCGAAACTTAATTGCAGTCATTAATTTTCTCTTCCTACAGGCACCAAGTGTTAAACATATAACCCTTAGCTTCCATTCTATTAGATCCCCGCAGCCTTGAAACATTGAATATATGACAATTCCTTGACCTAGAACACTATGTGTATATTTTTCATAAATTCATAGATGCTAGTCCAATATGATTGTATATATTCCAGTAAGAAACCTTAGCTCTTTTACTTTCAAGACTGCACTTATATAGATTTTTTTACTTTGCATTCGCTTCTTACGTCCAAAGCCCCCAGAGAAGACATATCTTATTCCAAGAATGACTGCTCAGCCACCGCCAAAGCAATGGTTATTTGCTCACTTTCCCTCACTTATCAAGATGAAACTAGTCCATCAAAGCCTGCACCAACATGTCCTCTCAGATTAAATTTCAACATGCAATCAATCAGTATCTGAGAAAGAATTAATAAAATAGAGCAAAAGAAAAGTTATCATCCCATTGCTAAAATAAAAATACAAAAGACCTAAATTTATAGCAGGGATACATAATAAGTTGATCTATTCATCATGTCATACAGCATTCTAAGTAATTGATGTTGTAACAATCATATGAAAATCAAAATTATGGTAAACAATGGGCCATAAGATGCAAATAGATTTGGTATGATTAGATACAACAACAAAGGTTACAAACAATATTGTAAAAGGATGAATAAAGTGATTATAAGTTCATTACGCCTTATAAACACACACACACGCACGCACATAGGCATGCGCACACGCGCGCGCGCGCACACACGCACACACAAAGCCTCCATACTCACTCTTCCAACATCCAATAACTCCGTCTTTGGAAATTTTCATTTTCTTCTCCATGAGCATAGTAGCAATGTAGAACATCAACACTTCCGGCCTAAAAAATGTAAAATATATCAGCTTTATTGCATCCATCTCATGATGCTTGTTCTAAAACATCGGAAAAAAAAACTTAGAGAAAGGCATATATTCCATCACAAAAGCTTGAAGCTTAAGATAATGTTAGATAATTAAAAACTTAAAACACAAGAATAAAACATCAAACTACCACTAAGACTACTCACTCAAAACAATATGTGCATGAACCATGTGCACACACATGCATATTCACATGTGCATATGCATGACAAATGCATAGATCCCATGACCTATGCAATGAAATTCTAAGGTCCATGGACAATGTTTAAACACCTACGGCCATAGAAGGTCTTCTAAACACTCATCCATATATGATCACAAAAAATATATAACATAGAATACAAATATTTGCCCTTCTTTTATTTTTGATAGATCACCCTTCCATGCCTTTAAGCAGCATTTCAAGAATCACTACATGCAAGCTACCTATCTCATCTGTTCAACAAATGTAACCAGCAAGCTATCTCATCTGTTCTTCTAGCTAAGAATGGATAAATGCATGATTCAGACTTACCTTAAGCCTCTCATGAGCTTCTTTCACAGTCTTTCCATCTTTTTTCTTTCTCCAGCTATGGCCATCCTTCCGGAAGTATCTCAATACCTTCCGATCAAAAAGAAAAAGCGAACCACCTAATGCAAATACATGTCAAGTGAGGATCTGCCTAAGGTGGTTATTTGATAAAATAGAGCAATGTATACGTGATTCTTTAGTTGATAATCATTTCAAATATCAGTCTCAGGAGCATTTACTCTTCAAATACCAACATTAATTCCGAGATTCACCAAGAAGAAGAATTACAGCAATTTAACAGCCAGTCTAACAATTGAAAGCCAACTAGAGAAACAAGGGAAAGAAATAAAAATCAACCACATCCAAAATTGGATGTACATGCTTTTATTTGATTATGGTAAATAAATTTTGAAACACTGAAACCATCATTTGTGTTGGCATAAAGCATTTTCTTTTCTTTTTTATGTGTATCATACCATTAATGTGCATGATTATGAGAACAGATGCAGCTTACTCCACTAATGCACGCCAACTGATGGCAGAAATAGCCTACATGATGCAATGGATGCATGGAACCATAACATGGTGAACAATATAAGAGGCTTTAATGTTTGGAAAAAAAACAACACCCTGCTTAGGATCTGCCAAGTATAACAAAACGTAGAATCAAATCCTAATCAGCAAATATTTGATTCAAATGCAAATGCTGATAACCACAACCAGCAGTAGAGAGTACTGTCCCAGGGTTCCGGATAATTGAGGTAAGCTTTTACCAACAAACAAATTGTGCCGAATCTAATAATATCTACCAGTGAAACAAAAGAATGATTTTTAGGTGGTGGTTGGGATAAGGGGGGACAGTTTGAGTTTCTGAAGAAAGTCAAATAAATTACATATATGGATTAGTATAAGTCTAAAGACATATGTACATTGCCAGCATAAATATATTGCATGTGTATGACTATCTGACTGCATGTATATATAGAACTGCAGATGATGCATTCGAACAGACAGGTAAATTTAGATTAGCTAATCAAGAAACAGACGGTATAACAAAAAGTTGAAATTAAAGGTCATACTACGAGGTTTATTTGGCGGTTCTGGGGCAATACGAAATTTCTTATAGTTCCGAAGAATTTCGCAAATTTCTGCAGGGCGTAACCATCGATGTTGTGCCTCCAAAAGTATTTGCTCAATATCTGTCACATCCACAATCAGTTACCAGATTAGCAACAAAAAATAGATATTAAGTGAGGCCTGAAACTGAACCAAAAAAAAAAAAAAAATGATCTATCTGTATGGTTGGTAAAGGCATGACACAGGCAAAAAAAACAAAATATTAGCATTTCTAACTATTAAGCAAATGGTTTTTTCCAGCTGCAGTGGGAATTTTATGTCGCCATTAGTAGAAAAACTAAAGCTAGAACAGAGTTCTTGGACATACAACAGATAATAAGTGCTCATGCATGATATGCACAGTAACAATTAAAACCAGAAAGCAAGGTTATATGCCTATAAAGAAAGCATTATGAAAGAAGAACCGGAAGAAACGGTGTCATAAGGAGCCATTATATTGTACTAATCTGATGTGAACACCGCTTAACTCGTGCTTCTCTGAACCAAAACATAAACTCCTGGCTTTTGACCTCTATGTGAAACAACAACAGACCGAAGCATACACTTGAAAAATTAGAAGGCAAAGGATAAACTTAGTGGCAGTTCTGCCACCTGATTGTTGTCACCTTGAGGGGAATTCAACCATACACACAGGACCTTCTTATGTATTTTTTTTTAAAAGAAAATAAAAGAAAGAAATTGCTCTCCATGTCAAGCATCATGCTTATAAACTCTTCTTACTTTGAAACTCCAGATCTCTCAGAGACTTGCACTGACATGATTTCATAATCTCTACAGCACACTCAACTGCATTAGTTTATTACATTATTACGATACCAACAGAAGAACTTGTCTTTGAAACAGACATACAAATCTTTTGATTAACTTTTTACCTGAATATATTTCTAGCAACAAGCATAACTAACATTTTGTCTCATCTGTTTGGCATCTCTCTTGCTGTTTCTCCATCAATTTTAAGCTAATGTCACATCCTCCATTTAACAGACTTCTTAAGCTCCCTTCTTACTGCCGTCTGGGAAGAGACTATTTGAAAGAAACTCTTCTCTGCCACATAGTATATACAGCATTCATATTGCCACCTTTGCCCCCAGTTAGTGCTACCTAAACAAGTTCCTAGAATCCACTCCATATAATATTCCTACTTCTAGCCCCAGTTATAGGGAAATGATCTCATCCAATGACTTGGATTGATAACTGTGATTCCAACAGACCAAAAATATATAAAACAAAACATCAACTCCACGTCATGTCCTAAAAAATTCTCACCAAAATATCAGCATCCAGAATTTAACTTTGACATATTAAATCAACAGCCGCCATGTAAAGCAGTCACATGCTACTAATTTGACTGATATTCCGCGGTAAATCAGTTCATGCTATACCTATAATTTCATTTCAATCAAGATGCAGAATTTCTTTTCAATCAAGAAGAAGAAGAAGAAGAAGAAGTAGACCATCAGATCATTCCAAAACCACTATTAAACTGATTAAAACACCAACTAAGTAACTTTTGCATAATCTGCTTATAACATTAACACATAGAGCAGAAACCAAGAAAGAACAGGACAAGTCATCGCTCCAAAACCACTACCATATCCATCAAAACCAAGAGGAAATCCCAACATCAAGACCAGAAATTTCTAATCTCGGACCAACAATAAAAGAAAGCAACCCAATCAGCTGAATTCTCACCTAACTGAGGGGTCAATCCGTACCGCCGAGCATCCGCCATCGTCCCACCTCACAATTAATCCCAAAAACACGACCCGATCTCAAAACCCTAGCTCTTCTCGCATCAGAATTCGAAGAACCAGAACCGAAACCTGCAAGGAAAAACAGCATCCGCTCAAGTTAGATTCGAAGCTAAATAGAAGGAATTGGGATCGACAAATCCTCCAGGAGAACGGAATTCTTCTTGATCTCTGAGGGGAGACAACAGTAGAAGAGAAAAGGGTAAGAGGGGGGGGGGGGGTTGAACCTTCGAGAAAAAGCCGAGAGCATCGCCGATTCGGAGGGGAGAGAGAGAGGGAGAGAGAGAGGAGATGGAACTAAAAAAAAGTGGAACATTTATACTGTCAGATTGACGGAAATGCCCCTCAATCGCCGGCGATATCATGATCTCCCCTGAGCGCCTCCTGTCCGTTCGTCCATGGCGTCGGTGCGCGACGGGATTTATGGGCGGAGAAGATGCGTTGAATGTTGGATCGGAGGGTAGAGATGGAGCCGAATAAGATGGAATATGCGGGGATTGATGGGGCAAGCGGATGAGGTGCGGCGTCCGCACGGAGATGGGTTGAGTGGCGCCGGTTTGCGGGGGCGGCGTTATTGGTTGCTCGCAGTCGTCAGCGGTTGACCATGGGATTCTAGTTTCCAATGGCGTCCTGCCGTCCTCTTCGGTGACCGCCGGTGAAAATAAGCTGGTCATGGCCAAAGTGCGATGCCTTCCATCCAAAAGGATTCCGTTCCTAAATTTCTCCAATAATACTCCTTGCTTGATTTATATTTATTCTGAAAGTAAGGAGTACTCAATAATATATTTTAGTAGATCTAAGATCCTTCTGATTAAATTATTTTTGAATAAATTTAATTTATTGTATAATTTATAGATCAAATCAATCAAATAGAAGGTTGCAATTGGAAGTGGAGGCCAGCATGAGGATGGATGAGTAGCATCGCATGGAAGTTGGACCATTCATCGAGCGTGATTTTAAATGAGAAAAAATAGGGCAGCATTACGTAGTAAAGTCTTATTAAATTTTCTTTTTTTAAAAAAAAAATTTGAAGACTCGCATGTACCGTGACAAAATTTGTACGTCATGCATGGCCCCGCTGTCGGCCGCATCGTGCCGCTCGAGCCATCAAATCGACCTCCTCGTTCCACATGGCAGGCTGACGATGCAAAACTTTTTTTAAAAAATATATATTTTCACGACTAGATTTTCTTTACGCGTGGGTTAAAGGGTTGGAAAGGATTGAGTTAAATATTCAGGATAGTGGGTGACAACTAGATGGCATCTTTAGCGAAGGGAAGAAATTATTAATTATTTCAGAAGACCAGCTGCATGGCTTGGCATATGGATCAGCTGAATACGATGGAGACTGCTACTTTAACGGTCCCGTTGTTGTGGGCCACTAATAATATATTTGTATATATAACATGAGGATTCGGTTTGAAAAATTTATTTATTGCTTAACATGCAACATTTAGTAATAAAGAATCATTAAAATTTATTATTTAATGCATAATAAAATTTTAATTATCAAAATTTTTTACGTATATATATATTATATTTCAAGAAAAATCATACCTTTTATATTATAGTAATGACAAGGGTCTTCGTATGAATGTTTAACTTCTACAAATTCTTTGTTGGCACCATGAATGTTAGTATCAGCTACATTAGTATTGGTAATGGAGTTTTTGCTTTTATTATTATTTAATTGATATTCAACTCTCTTGCAACAAAAAATATTTTGAAGTTTTTTTTATTCAATAACATTCAAAAAAGAAAGAAAAACCAAAAAAAAAAAAGAAAAAAAAAACTATAGCTTGAATATAGCTTTTCCTTTTCTCTCTCTCTCTCTCTCTCACACACACACACTAATGATCCATCATAATTAAAATTTATTATTTAATATGTAATAAAAATTAATGGTATCAATAATATAAAAATTTTATGCATTATAATTTATTGTATTATTATCTTACACTTCAAGAATAATTAGAAAGAAGAGATTGTTACCAAAAAAAAAAAAAAACAAAGAAAGAAAGAAAGAAAGAAGAGAAAAAATCATCCATAAAGAGTTCTTTATTTTATATTGTAATATTTTATTTTAAAAATATTTAAAAAGGAGAAAATATGATGCTCCATGCCTGAATTATATGTTCATAAATTCATAATTATGTTGATAAATTTATTAGAGCATGACTTAACGACACCCAGGTATACTAATTAATGAAATTTTCATTCGACATTAAAAAATATATAATCTGAAGACCTTTAACTCATACTTCAAGTGCTTGAAAAATGGGATAGTTAAGATAAAAATTATGCATATATATATATATATATATATATATATATATATATATATATATATATTTAATCACTTGATGCGTGAGTTAGAAATTTACAAATTACATGACTTAAATCATCAATGAAGGACCGCTATTATCTAAATTTAGATTTAATTAGATTTGAATAAAAATTCTCTCAAATATAACTAAATCAAGCATAATTTATCACCCCCAAAGTTTAAACTAGGTGCGTAGACGTTAACATCTCCCAATGGTTTAGATTCACGCCTGCTGCAACTAAATTGTACTTACAAAGCCACCAATCTCAAGTAATTGGATGCATCTTCTTTTAATTTCACACATTAATAGATTTCCATATATATATATATATATATCTACTTGCAAAGACCTTATTTCTTGATGGCGACCCTACATCAATCAAATAAATGCAGGACTCGGCACATCGAAGGGTATACTCTGTGTGGTTCGCCTTACGTGCGAAGAGCTGAACTGGTGTTCTTGATAGCCTATATGTGCTACGGAGAGTTTCATTGGGCCATAAACACGCAGGTGGTGCTCGTACAAAACGAAAAGTCCTTTTAGATTACTAAAACAGCCGTACCTTGCGTTTGCTAGCTTGACTACAGGCACACTTGGTAAATTCGTAAATCTAACAATGCCCCCACTGGTTGAACTAGGCCACGGGATGAGTGCAGTTTGCACACTAGCTGACCTATGTAGAGCAGTTGGAGAATATATTTCTTCAAATTTAGATCATTCTGTGATAATTGAACTGGAGAAAACATTGGACGGCTGTGATCATAGGGAACAAATTTGAGCAATATATGACAAAACATCAAAATGTTCTTGATGAAAGATGTATCCAAACATGGAGTCAAGAATTTATCCTTTTACATGAACGATCCTGTCCATCAGCTGGGTGCTCTTGCTGACCTCCATTGTCAATGCTGAGTACAAAACAAGCATAATTAAGAGAGAAGAATTAGGGGGCCAGGACTCTCTTCACTCAATGTAAGTGAAGGTGCAAGCATGCGATTATGCAGCGGCAACTCCATCAGACTCTTCTGCATTAAAAATTGGAAAGGCAGTGGAGTAATGTCGATGACTTCCTAAATGTTTATTCAAAGCAATCTTCAATGAGGAAGGAAACAGTCTTCTGCAAACAATTAGTTGCTCAAACTACACCAGCTAGAGCACCTCCAAAATGCATGTTCTGTGGAGGGCAATTTGCCTGTGTTCATTCTACTTTCTGAACTATCTTCATGAACTCATATACAAAGTAACTAATGGAAGCAGAGGGCAAAACCTGGAAATGAGAAGAGGAGATTAGACGAGAGAATTCCTTGAAACCATCAACTAAATTTACCCAAAGATGATAGGAAAACAAATGACTCGGTTCTTAGATGACTGGTATACATACCTGTAACAAGCTGGGAATCAGGCCAGCATACAGTGCATGGATTCCCCCTTGCTTGACTATGTTCATAGCCGTAGCAAATGCATTTAGTTTTGTTGCTTGGACCTGCATTTGTAGCCGTCGCCTGACTACTTCAAAAGGATACGTGGCAGCCTCAGCACAACAACCAGCAATGGCCCCATACAATAAGGTCCTCATGGGACCCAGCTCAAGTTGATCCAAGGCACTCACATCTTCATCTTGTTGCTGCTTCATCAGAGATATCCTTTTCTTCCCTTCAGGTGAATGAAGATAAGCTGACTTCAATATATCATAAACACCATAGAAAACTGCACCAGAAGGGGCCATGCTAATAAGAGAAGGCACTAATCCCTTGTAAAGAGAAAAGAACCCTTCAGTTTGCACCATGTGATGGAAAACACCAATAACACCACCTAAAGCTTCCCCTCCAGGTGCTACCATCTTCGTACGGATCTGAAATTTAAAGCTTGTATGCAAATAGACATCTTTAATTAAGAAAAAAAAAAAAAGGGAACTGCAGAAAGAACATGCTACTCCTTAAACAAATGAATATGATATTGTTCTCAGAAAAGACTGATGAATTCCAGATTATGCTGCTCCTCAGAGTATCCCTGATATTATTTAGCTAATGCCAACTCACAACAAACAACAATGAGGGCATTTTCCACAAAATAACCTCATTACTTGTCATCTAAAATTGGAAATCAAGTGCTCCAGCTAATCGGCAATCTCGACTAAGTAAATTCAGAACATATAATCAAAATAAGAATTCCAGCCCCCAAAAAGGATGACATACAACTAAATGATGCATACCGTGTCCATTGGCAGACATAATATTGTAGCAGTAATGCCTGCTGCAGCACCAGCAAGGAACCTTTCAAAATTTGTTGTTTCTTCATTTCCAGACATTTTGAGAAGTTGTTTCCTATATGTGTCATATGCATAGAAATTTACTGCCTTAAATGGAGCAGTACGAAGTATGTTGACAAAATTGCCCTTCCAGAAGCCTTTCAAACCTTGTGTGGTAGCAATTTTATGGATAAGTGCAAATAAATTCATCTGTTCACCACGAACTATGTACTCCAACTTTAGTCTCTCAAGAGGAGCAACCAAGGTTCTGATACATCATAACATCATGTTCAGGAAGGATAATATAATGGTGACATCAATAAAAAAAGAAGACTAGTTTTTAATGTCATTAACTCATAGGACAGTGCAGAAATTCTTTCAGGTAAGTAATTGAGTTCTCCAACTAAAGGAATGGTACATTATTTAACAACTGTGACACAAGCTCAATCATATTATGAAATTTGCTCATGCAACATAAAACTTGGTAACATGTTATGAAGTCTAAATAATATCCAGAATATAGAGTCCAAAAAAATTTGCTAAATCTACATGAAAAAAATATGCAACCTACAAAGTTGATTCACTATATATACCCAACTAAACATTAAACAATTAGTTCATGAAAATTGTAGCCTTTCTAACAAGAGAAATTTTGTTGAAACAATGAGCGAATAATATGCAAAGAGTAGTTAGAATAATTGAAATCAGAATATCATGAAGTTGTTTAACTAAAATGATGAAATAAATGTAGAAAAAGTTGTACATTTACAGCCTAAACAGAACCTAATGAAACCAAGACATGGGACACATTAGTTGCTTAGATAGTTCTGGAAACTTCATCTGCAAGACCTAAATGCATATGGTACAAATATTGAGTCTTGATGACCATAAAAATATGTAACTATTGTAGTTCTGCCCATCATTCTGCTAACTGAAAGCACATACAGGCATTCATTTTTCTCTCTCTATAACAACTGGATCGCTAAGGATCTTGACTCCAGATATGATATGGTTTCTATTACATCCAATAAAATATCCAACAGATTGTCAAGATGTGATCTTAAACTTCAATACATGCTATGCATCAATTAAAATCATCAGTTTTAATTCCACAGGTAAAGTTTCAGTTTTGGCAGTTTCAGCGGTTTCGCTCCAGGATTCAGAATTTCAGTCAAAAAAATTAGAAGGAAATCCAAAAAAAAGAAAAATTAGAAAAAGATTCAGGCGAGTTACTTCATATCATTTTGTTGTGCTTTTAATTCACTTAGAAATTATTTTTGTAAAAAAAGAACAAAGTAGAGACGTTAAAAATCTTTACCCCTTGCAACCTTGATTTTTATTTTCCATGCTGACTTGTCGATCTAGTAGAATTCCGGTAAATAATTCTTCTTCTTCCTCTTCCTCTTCCTCTTCCTCCTTTGTCTTGAATCCTAGGATGGGAGAAAACCCAAAAATTGAGGTGAAGGTGGGATCAAACCTAGCTCACCAGCATCCAACATCTTGTGACTTTACCAAATCTACCATTTGGCACCTTCTTTTACAAGTCATTTTCATGTGCACTACTACTTACAAGAGCAACAAAATGTTCTTTTCTTCTCCTTGAACACATTATTAAGAAATATATGTTCTCCAAATGCTTCACATAACTCTAGTCAAACACCAACCCATCATCTACACTATTCCTTCTAACAAGCCAAGAATTCATCTTACTAGACCGAATGCATATCTCATATGTGTATGGTGTGGTGGTAAGATTCACTAAGATATAGCATTTTTACCATGATGAGAACGTAGTAACAAAATCTCATTAACCCTATTTATGATGATATTTGTCAGCAGAGGTAAGCTACCTTAATATGGTTATGTACTACAAGTACACCCTATTTATAACCGTTGGTTATGTACAGAATGGGTTAATGAGGTCACCTATGGCATGAAATAATACACCATTTGGATTGGTCCTATTCAAATGCACATGCAAGAATATATGCAATGGAATCCAAGTCATTTTCAAGATGGCAATTTGAAAGTTGTCCAAACCACAAAAACATTAATCTGAGCTAAGCAACAAAATGCTCAAGGCTAAGAGAGAGAGAGAGAGAGAGAGATCATTGCATCCCTATTTCTAAATAAACAATATTGATGAGGTGATGAAGGAATATAGCAGCTAGCACCAGATAGTTGGCATATGAAGTGGAGGAACTAAAATATAGCAAAAAGAAGAATAGAGAATGTCGGAAAGAACAGTATGAAGATGAGTTTTTGCTGCAATTTCTAATATTCATAATGGAATCTCCTTTTTGCATAATTATACTGAAACCAGAATGGAAGTTATAAGAAACAACATACCTGACAAGAATGCAGAGGGGAACAAAAGATAACTTGCATCTGTGAGACAATTTCCCCCAGATTATTTGCATACAAAAAGCAACAAAAATGAACTTTCAGGTGTATCACATGCACTAAGAGACAAAGGATCTAGGAGACTGACAGGAGACCGAAGATGCTCAATTGAACACTTTTAAACCTTCTATAGTGGATCAAAGTCCTCACAATCTATGCGGTCACTAATACAAATTGCACAGATCATGACATATCGGTCAATTAGGTTTATCAATTCTTGATGTAAGTACACCAAAAGCTCCTTGAATCTAAAGAACCCCAGTCTAGACTACTGAGTGGAGATACAGTACATCTGTTGCACATGCTTAAATTACAATTCCTAGAATAGTGGAGGTAGTTCTATAATTTTACAACCTTTTGGAAGGATGACATCTCCATCCTATACTAACCCAATCCTTTCATTACTCTTCAGAAGAACCCCTCCTCAGTCAAAATATTAACACAAAACCTAACACGTAGAAGAGAAAAGGCTTAATGCTCAAAAGGATACAAATTTTCATTAGGTTAACACTAGTGGCAACAAAACAGACTAAAGACAGACTCTTTAGATCATAACGACAACAGGAATCACCTAGATATGTTATGAAATGTTGATGTTGCCGATAACAACAGCGACCAAAACATCGCAGCTATCAACAAACACAAAGTGCAATTTCTTTTACTGTGAAGTATAAAAGCACAGAAAACTAAAAATTTGCTCTAAGACGAAACCAAATCATGGAAAATATTATTCAGCATCCAATTATAGCAACAGAAGAAAAAGCGGTAATCAAAACAACCAATCAGCTACCTCATTACCTCGAAACCATTGCAGCCACAGCCCCCGCCCACAGATGCTTGGTGGTGTTCATGGCACCAGCTCCCGCACCATGAGCTCTCGACTTTTTCTCCTTCCCCACCTCCGCCGCCACCACCACCTCATTCACTTCCTTCTCCTCCAATGTCGGGTCCTCCGATCTACTCTCCCCATTCTGCCCCAAAAACCGCTCCCGCACGAAAGTCTCCCCTCCTTTGACCGACAGGCTCACCGACAAGAACCCTACCCCATCCGCCCTCCCCCGCCGGAACACCCCCTGAACGAAATGCTTCCGGCGGGAAGCAACCAATCTAACGGCCCAGGCCCCCGGAGTCGCGGCCGAGATCGAGGAGACGATGGAGTTGGAGACGGAGGAGTCGAGGAAGAGCCCTCCCGCGACGAAGAGCGCGGGGTCCTCGGAGGAGAAGGGGGCCCAGGACGGGAGGGCGTCGCGGAACCAGACCTCCAGCCCCGGCATCGCGAAGGCGAGATCGAAGAGAGAGAAAGGCTACGATCGAGAAGGCAAGAGAGGAAATCGGAACGGAAGGAGAGGCTTTATAGCCTTAGGGTTCGGGGGTAGGAGGGGAGCGTCGGGCGGCATGACTCATGAGAGGGGCGGAGGGGAATTTGGGGAGGAAGGGAGCGTGGGTGTGGGTGGGGCGTTATATTCTTAATTCTTTATTTCTCTACCGTGAATGCATCGGTCGAGGATTCGGCGCAGCTTCCATCGACCTCCCACCTTGCGTTGGCTTGTGGTTTTTTTTGGGCCTTCGGCATTCCAGACAAGCAACCGGCCTGCCGGCGTGCTCTAAGGTGCGCGAAGTACCGGATGTCGAGCGTTGAGCACGTGCAGTGCACGTGCAGAGATGGACTTCAGTCCGCTTGCTTTAGATGAGGAAGAGTAAAGCTGGAGCTTTATTTGTGAATTGTGTGGTAGACTTGTCGCTGAGTTTTATTAATGAGCTTTTGTTCAAAGAAAAATATCGTAACGATTTATTAGCACAAATTTGACATATATGACATTATATCCACTTGTTCAAGTAGCTCTGATTATTTTTAACAAAATCCCCATCTCTTTGAAAACTCTATTCCAGATTGTTAATTGAGATCTTTCAACTCATCTCGTCTCCATCCGAACCAAATTCATCTGAATTGTTGATAGCTTTTTTTTTTAAGGATTTTTAATGATATGAATCAGTCCAATTTAGCGACACGTAAGCCAGAACCCGCTTACCCGTTCAAGAGGAGAATAAGAGAGACATTTAAAAGAAGCTCGGTGCTGAATGCGTGAAAGAAGCCAGAGAGGAAGCCATTGCGTGCCAACGTGTGCGTGTGAGAGAGAGTAACCTTTGCACAGAGCGTTGTACTTGAACCTTTCTTGCTCTTGTATCACACGTTATAGCAAAAAAAGCAAAACCATCAAACTAAAATACTTGAAACTAAAACTGTTGTTTATAGCAGTATAATAATTTTAATCTCAGCAGGAAAATGCTACGGAGCTCCCACTTGTACACAAAAGCTTCTTGGACCTACTAATGATATCATTATATATATATATATATATATATATAAGATTTAGCTAGCGTAGAGTTCCCCAAGAGATAACTACCTAAAAAACCAGACAGCTACGTTAGCAAATTACATGCTTCTTTTCTTAATTTCAGGATTACCGCATCAAGCAAGTCCATAAAAAGAGGAATGAGTGATTATCAAAGGACCAAGTGTTAGTAATGTTGAGACCAACTTGGCACCATGACAGCTTGTGACAGGTCTAGTTAACTGCTTCCGTGCTTCAATTATTTCAAACCCTGATGGGAGACAAATGGCACAAAATAATCTTAATAAATGAAACTGCGCGTGTGTATGTGTGTATAACATATGGATAGAGAATAATCAAAAAATCATAAAACCACAAAGAAAGCCATCATGGTTGAAAAAAGTCATTGAAATAGTTCCTCCACTGTTAATGCAAAATTCCAATCATATCTTCATCCCTACTGTTTCTACTACACTATAACACCTCTTATGGACTTCTTGGGGTTACATTTGGTACATGAAACAAAATTAGATTTAAAAAAAAGATAGAATTAGATAAAAAGTAAGATACAATAAAAATTATTCTATTTTCTATTTGATGAAGGATAGGATAATAAATCAGATAGAACAGTTAAACTCTTAGAAAAAATAATAACCATTGTTAAGGATAAAAGTAAAAATAATAATAATAATAATAATAGTCAAAAAAAATAAAAATAAAAATATTTATTCTAATAAAATAAGTAATCCTTCTTTTAATGAGATTAGCCATTCTTGGAATAAAATTTTATTCTATTCCTATGAAAAATAAATGTGGAAAAGGATTAGAAAAATCCTAACCCCCCTAATCTATGTATCAAATCCACCCTCTCAAAATTTTACATATACATCCTTGTTATAATAAATGCATCCCTCTATAGTTGACCTATGATGAACATGGAAGAAAGAAGAAGAAAATGCATGGGATTTTTCATAGAAGTATACTCATTAAGTGGTATACGCTAAATGATTTCAATTGATAACATCACATCCATTATCAAATAACTTCCTTCTAAATAAAGGTCATGCATTGCACAGTGCCAAATAAAGTCCTAAAACTTGGAACGATATTGATGAAACCCATAATGCTCAATGTCAGAATAAACAAGGCATATGCAATAAAATCATGCATTAAGCAGAATAAAAAAATAGTAAAAGCTGATTATCAAGCACATAACAAAATAGTAAAACCTGATTACCAAGCACATACATTCGAAAATTATTCCTGTACCTGATAAATTCTAGCCGCTCCAAAACGGAGGGGAGAAAAACATGCAACCATCCAAAGTGTGCACAGAAGAATTGCAGAAAGATTGATTACAAAATTACCAATTATCCATTAATGCCCACTATTTCTTTTTTATTAACTACAAAACCAAGAAGGCATGCAAGACCATATACTTCACATATATGCATAAAGATGTTCACTAATGCTAATTTCACCAGCAATTCTGACCTTCGCAAGTTAAAAAAGCACATGACCAGAGCCACCACAACCATGCAAACTTCTTTTATGCCGTTGTCAGAACCTCTCCATGTTAAAGATTCTAGTTAGCACTCTGTTCATCTCTCTTCCTTTCCAGCCTCCTTTGGTCCAGGGGTGGCTGCGAAGGTGCTAGAGCTCTGATGCTCACCTTTGGACATAGCCAGAGTATAAGCCCCATTATTAATGTATCACAACAGAAACCTGATCTGGCCATTCATCGGAATGGGTTTCTAATCCAAAGGCTTCCGAGGATCTGGGCGAAAGAACGCACAAAAACAATCTTGAACCTTGTTTTAGAATAAAAGGTTTCCTCTCGCTGTTTTGTTGGAGACCATCTGAAGTGCCAGAGATTTTGCCTTCTTCGCACTTGCAACACTTTGGTCACATGATTTAATGAGCAAAAGACAATTCCTTGAATTCCATGGGAGCCAAGCATTTTAGAAAAATTAGTTGGCATGGGGGGAAAAATCTCGTTATCAACCCCATCCCAAAATGTTCCTATGAAACAGTTTGGACATTTTGTCTGATGGGCACATCACAAAAAATTTGGGCATTTACACAGAGTGCTGGGAGATCAATCAGCCAGGCATTTACTCAGAGACTAAAAGAAAAGATCCTCCAAGTGAAACAAGCAGCAGCTGGTATAGTGGCGCAAAAACTCAGGCAACTCAAGTTACTGCAACACTGTCTTCTGTGCAAAAGGCAACAGTTCCCTTGGAAATCCTCTCAGAAAGATCAGAAGCAACAGAATATCTATTATTGTCATAGCATGCATTTATGAATGCAGCATGAGTTATGCGGTCAACATTGCCATCTTCGTCCAACAGTTTGTTGAAAAACAAACATGCTGCATCTACCTTGCCTTCAGAACTGAGCTTCCTAACCAGGATATTGGCAGTCCGGACCCATTGTTTCTTTTCTAACCTCTCCAACAAGGACTTAGCAACATCAGTTTTGTCTTTCTTGCAATACTCATATGCTAATGTAATGCGACTGACTTCACATGGAACCAGACCTTTATCTAACATGGCCTCATATAATGCCCGTGCCTCCTCTAGCCTAGACTCTTTGCAAAGACCACTTATCAAAGCACCATATGTAACTGAATCACCTACACAACCATTCTGGATCATCTTCTCAAAGACCCTCAAAGCAGAACTAGCTTTTCCAACCCTACAATAACCACCTATCATTGATGTATAAGTTTGCTTCGTTGGAATTAACTCCAACTCGAGACATCTCTCAAAAAGCCTCTCACTCTCATCCATTCTCTTTTGCTTGGCAAATGCAGAAATCAAGATGGTATATGTATGAATATCCGGTTGGCAATCGGCTCCAACCATCCGATCAAACAATTTCAGAGCACGAGCAGTCTGGCCTTGCTTGCAGTGCTCGCTTATAAGAATAGTGTAGGTGAATTTATCCAGCTGCAAGCCCTGATCCAACCCTTCTCGAAGCATCCTATAAGCCTCTCCAACTCTTCCATTCTTGCAGAGCCCATCAATGACTGCATTATATGTACAAACATTTGGAAGACAGCCCTCTCTCTTCATTTGGTCCATCAGTTCATAAGCTCGATCCAAATTTCCCTCTTTAGAGTGCCCATCGATCAGAGTGGTGTATGTGTTGGTGTTCGGAACCAGCCCCTGTTCCGACATCCTTGCCAGCAACATCTCAGCTCGATTGAGCTTATTTTCTTTACAGTACCCTCCAATCATTGCAGTGTAAGTTTGCACATTGGGCTTGTACGAGTCACTCCTAACAAGCTTCAGAAACAGCCGGAAGGCCCGCTCTGTCCACCCAATCTTGCACAACCCATCGATCAATGAAGTGTGGGTATAAACATTTGGCTTCAGCCCCTTCCCAACCATCTCCTCCAACACTTGGAATGCTTGCTTCACGCTTCCCTTCTTGCACAACCCATTTATCAAAGCGGTGTAGTTGATGACATTTGGTGCCGAGCCCATCTCCGACATCTTCTCGAAGAGAGAAAAAACCCAGCCAAAGCGACCCTTCTTGCAAAACGCTTCCACAATCAAAGTGCACGTCGTGTTATCTACACGGAAACCTCTCTCATCCATCGCTCTCAACAGCTTCGCGACATCGGCAACACGACCCTCTCGACTGTAGGCGGCAATCATGGTCTTGAAACTGAAAGTATTGGGAAAGACGCCGTTTACCGGCATTTCCTCGAATAATTGCTCTGCATATGCTATCGAGCCAGACTCAATGGCAATTCTCAGAACCAGATTTAAGTTGTGGACGCTGACAGGCAACCCCTGGCTCCGCATGTCGAACACCATCTCGACAGCTTCCTTCAGCTTCCCGATCTCGGAAAAGCTCGTGACCATACATCTCATGACCTCTTGGGCCTTCTCCAAATTCCCTCTAGAGACCAACGAGCTCGCCGCCGTGACGTAGAACCGCATGAAGTGCCTGAATTCCGGGCGGACGATGGCCCAATGGAAGAAGCTCATCGCCACCATCGAGCCCTCTCGCTCCGCCAGGAGGGCGACGGCGGCCACCGCTTGTTCTGCGGTGACGTCAAGCCGGCAAGACCGAAGCTTTTGGTCGCCATCGTCGAAACACTGGGAGACCAGGCGGCAGACTCCGTCGACAGTGACGGCTTGGGATTCGATTCCGCCATGGCTTGGTTTGGTGAGATCGAGAGTGGGGATTTGGAGAAGAGGGGAGGATTGGGGGTTTGGGAGCGGAACGGTGCGGGCTTGGGATAATGAGCGGGAGGAAAGAAGGCGGGAGATTGGGGTGGGGAAGGAAAGGAGAGGGAGGGGACCAAGGGAGGGGAGGCGGCGGAAGAAGGGCATGCCCGTTCGAATCCTTCGAACAGTGCGAAGAGAAGCGATGCAACCGAGGGGAACCGGGTTGTAGTTTGATAAGCGCGGTTAGAGGGAGAGCTCGGATATCGGGAATTGAAGGCGGAGAGGCGATGTTGAGAATGGGGCGAGAGTGCGGAAAATTTAGCGGGTTTGGATTTTTTATTTATTTATTTTTTTTATAACATATTTTTAAAAACCATTTTTCTTTAGATGAAAATGACAAGACGTTTCATTAAAATATAATATATTATAATTTAATACTCTATTAAGGCAACTTTTTTTTTTTATTTATTGGTTACGTGTTCAGTGCCACGTTCATAGTTGGAATCCCCTATTTTATAAAAATATTAAATCATGACAACTAATATAATTTTATAATTTTTAAAACTCTACTAATAATTATAATTTTAAAATTATATATTTAAATTTATTAATTATTTTTATATATAAATTTTAATTTTATTATTTTTTGAAAATAATTTTATAAATATTTCTTATCAAATTATTGGATTCTAGGTGTTATTATTTTTAAAAAATTTCATAAATCGTGAGTTTTATAATTTTTTAAAGAATGCATTAAAATCTTGCAAATTTAAACATTTTTAAAAAAATTAAATAATTTGACAATTAAAAGCAAATAGGTCTTATTATTTTTAAAAATTTCTTTAAATAATTTGATGACTAGAGTTAAAAATTATAGAAATATTTTTTAAACAATAAATAATTTGAAAATAAAAAATATATTTTACTACTATAGGAGGAGATATATATATATATATATATATATGTGTGTGTGTGAAGGTAGATTTGGCTATATTCGAATGTAGTCAAGTTTAGGGTCATGTCATTTTCTCCATCCTTTGATCCACACGAATCGTAGAGCTACCCAATCTTTTTCACTTATTCCATTTTTTAGATCTGTGAACTGTATAGATTTAAGGATGAAAAAAATGATCGGGTTTAGACTTGGCTATATTTGAATATATCTAACTATATCTAATATATATATATATATATATATATATATATATATATATATGTGTGTATGTATGTATGTATATATATGTATATAATTTTTAAAAAATTATTTTTTATTATATTTTAAATATAGTTACTTTAAACAAAATTTATTTTTATTATCAATATTTTTTAAAAAATAATTATTTTAAAATTACTAATATATAATTTTTAATATAATTTTTTCTATAATATTTCTTTAAACTTGAAGTAAAGTTGACAAACTATTCGTGGGCTTCTCAAAAGCTTTAGAAAAAAAATAAAAATCGAAACCATTTATTGAACAAATGATTTATCTATTAAAAAAATTTAAGGATCTCAAAGTGAAGTTGACCCTTATTGTTGATAGGGGTTGTAATTTTGAATGCGACCCATAAACATGATTAATAAACAAGTTAGGTTATAGGTTAACCCGCGAATCTGAAATTGATCTATAATTAATATGATTATTAAATGGATCAATCCGTATAACCCGACCAGCCAACTTGGATATAACTTGTTAGACCTATTTATTCAAGTTAATGCTATTATTTAATTAATTATTATTTTATGATGATGATTACATGCTTATATAAGGATTTTATGTTTATATCTTTTTTTTTTCTTTAAATGAAATTTTTTTTATTTGTACTTTAATTATGATTTTGAATATATAATTACTTTATAGCTGAATTAATATTAAATATGTTGTGTAAGTTATATAGGGTACACAGGTTATATGAGTTACCGATAGCATACCTCGAAACTTTTTTTTAGGAGAGTCAAACTAAAATTATTGAACTTTGTTTTACGGTTATATATATCATTAACTTTATTTTATGATTATATATATATATATACACTATGAAGTTTGTATGGGCTAAAAAGTAAAATTTTTTGGGGAGGTCAATACACTATGAAGTTTGTATGGGCTAAAAAGTAAAATTTTTTGGGGAGGTCATGACCCTGAATGTCTGCCTCCATAGGTTACACAAGTCATACAAGTCATGCATTCATGTCAATTCAAATACAATTTGATTATTAAATAGATTACATGAGTCATATCGTGTAACTGGTATATACATAGATTGAGTTGAATTTTATATTTCTAATTCGATTAATAAATGAGTTAGATTTGAATTGATCCATTTATCATTTACTTAAAAATTAATCTAATCCATTTATAATCTTTTAATATAATTTGTCATTCCTAATTCTCAACTTCAGTTCGAGTAAAGTTGGCAAATGAAATGCGATCCTCGCTTTAAGATCCATAATTTAAAAAAAAAAAAGAAAAACCACTAGTTTAATTAACAAACTCCACCCATAAAACACATCCAGCTCCAAATCCTGCGGCACATCTTGTGCCCTCTTCATCATCTACTCCACACCGTGGCAATCAATCTTTCATCAAGTGGAGAGCAATGCCACCGGTTCCTACAACTAGGATCTCTTTCGAGAGCCTTTCTTCTACTCATGCAAGTGTCACATTTGGAAAGAATGTATTATAAAAAAGCATAGTGAAATTTGATGAAACATTAAAGTGCAACTTGATGATTGTATTATAAAAAAGAGGAATTGGTGGCGTTCGTGTGGCTTAGCTCCACCACTCATGGGCCAACATGTTAAAGATGGTCTGGAATCTGGAGATGTTCTTGTTTCCTCTACGATATTAATCAAATATTACAGCCCAGGAAGAAATAAAAGAATTGTATTTTTATTTAATAGAGCAAGCCAACACAACACTTAGGAAATTCAATTTTCATCTGCGTGCACAAAACTCACAATTCGGTCCAATTGCAAAGACCATGGAGCTAACACTGATTTAAACAACTGAATTTGGCCATATAAGACAGATTACACTTCTCTCAAATTAAAATAAAATAAAATACAAATTGCAGGATTAGTGCTTCTAGCCAGCATGATTGACTAAGCTTTTGAAAAACCCAAAAATACTTTTAGAGGTTTAAAAGCATTTTTTAATGATTTCATAATGTTTGGTAAAATTTTCAGAAATGCTTTCTAGGTTCACCAAAAATAATTAAAAGCTCTATATAAGAAACTTCAATTTAAACTTTTCTTTTTTTTTTTTCAAAAGCATTACTTAACAAATGTCAGGAAGCTATTTTTATTAGATTTAAAGAACATATATTTAAACCAGAAAAAATAATAATATTTAATATTTTAATATAAATATAATATATTATTATCATTATTATAAATAAAATATAATTACTATAATTATATGAAAATATTATTATAATTATAATATATTATATAGTGAACAATAAGATTATATTATTATAAAATACTATAACTTAGTATACAAATATAATATTATTATATTATATAGTGCTATAATTTTGCAATACTATTATAATAATATATCATAATATTATGATGCTATATTATTCGATAATGATTATCATAATTTTAATAATATATTATAATATAATTATTAAATAATAGTAAAATAATATATTATAATAATTTTATATTATAATAAAATATTATATTAGAATACTATTATATTTTCTTATGTTATATTATAATGCTATAATATGATGTATTTTAATATTATTATAATATTATATTATAATATTATATTATTATTAGAAGAATTTGTGTTAATGATTTTTAATAAGTTAGATAGTTGAAAATATTATGCAATGTTTTTTACCATTTTAACTATAAAAATATTTTTTTAAATTTAATTATTAAATAAATACTAAAATTTTATAATATTTTAAAAAAATAGTTATCAAATAATAAATATTTTTTTGAAAAATTTTATCATTAAAAGCTCTACTACTTTGTCGAACAAAACTTTATGCTATTGGCAGGGAAGAAATGAGAGCTGGCCGCATTTTCTGCTTGCATGCCAACCATTCCTGTCGTATCATCAATTCAATAGATAAAAGAAAAGACTCTCCAACCACCCTGACACTAAATAGCCAGTGGTGTCCAGACGATTCCTAAGAATTCTTGCTCTTTTCTTACGTTCAGTATCCTAGCAGGTGCAGGGAAACTGAACCTCATCATAATAGATGTTGAGATTTAGAATTCTCCTGAAGACCAGAGGAACAACTCTTAGGGCCTATTGAGCATTGTTGTTATTTTTGTATTTTCATTTAGATACTGCACAGGGGTCTCATTTACAAATGCTGTAGAAAATTTCTGCTGCTCCTTGCTTGTATTCCCATACTTATTCTGAAAGCAATAGATTCATGCTTCCAAAAGATCTAGAGATTTTATGAACGATTTCAAATCAATTTAAATAGACTTTAGATATCCCTAAGAACCAGGATTCAAATAAATCCTCATATATGAAGATAGAAGAATAAAAATATAGAAAAATGCTACCATTCTTCAAGTATAATAGCAAATGATTGAGTTAACAAATATGACACAGATCGCATACATACTGCCCAATAGCAACTTATCCACACTTTCTTCCTGATCTCCTCTTCTAATTCCTCTGCTCATGGTGTCAGCGGAAAATCCCATTAAAAAAGTAGTCTTGCTACAGCGGAGGCCTTTGAGTAGATTAGAGGTGAAGTAGAGTTCTCTCAATCCTCTTAGAAAACGTAGCAACAATCTTAAACAAGATTGCAACGATAAAACTCATTCTACGACGCATGTAGACGTGGGCGTATGGCTTCTGATCTTTAAAACCTTTAAAAACTAAACCCATATTCATTTTTATCATTCCATCTTTTTTTTTTTTTTTTTTTTCAGAAAAAAAAGAACATGCATCCCAATCATCTGACACGATTCTTCACAAACTTTCTTCCTTAGCCATCAATTTCCCATTTTTCTCGCACTAGAGAGTTCCATTCAAGCTCAAGAACAAGAAGCAGAGCACGAACAACACCCAATCACAACCCTAACTTTAACCCTAGCTGAAATCTCTATATCAGCAGTATCCAGATCAAAAGAAGAAACAAGAAGCACAACATTATCGCCAGAAGACCAACATGAAGCGTTACCTCGTCTCCGACGAGGCGCTCCAATCTCCTCCTCCTCGCACGCTCCAGGACCAGCTTCGATCTCAGATCCTCCGCGTAGCTCCGCAATTCCTCACACTCCTGATAGAGATCTTGGGTGAAAACGAAGAATCATTGCCATTGGATGCTTAGGGCTCCAACAGAACGCAAAGAAGACCAAGAAAATAGGAGAAAAAATAGAAATCACCGGACGGCCCGCTGCCGCCGTCTCCGGCGCAGCGATCCGGCGGGGGGACGATCGGAGCTCGGCGAGCATGTAAGCAACCCTCGCGCACCGAATCGCAGTTGGCAGCTTGAGAGTGGGATCGGGCTCGCCGTCCTCCTTCCCCATCTCGCGCCTCTCTCTCTCTTTTCCCCTTTCCACCGGCGAGGGCCGAGGGGCGACTCTTCCTTTAAAACCATCGGTTCCCGCCTTTTGTTTTCTAAAACTTTTATTTACTTATTTATTCATTTATTTCACTCCTTTGTTAAACGTTGGAAATTTGCTAAGGAATTTGAGATTTTAATGGATTTTGTATCAGTTGTTTGAATGACTGATTATAGATTTATAATGGTTGGTTCATAATTAAAATTATATATATATATATATATAGTTTCTAATTCAGGTGTTAATATTCAAAATATGGTCATGATAATCTAACATCAGTTCTTTTTGAGGTTAAATTTGGACTGTCAATTAAAACATTCATGGCAAGAAGAAAAGACTTTTAGGATGGATTGATTTATTGCTTTGAGTTGCCCATTGAAAGATAAATTACAAAATGAAAGACCTTCTTAATTTACAGCACAAGTATCCTGTCTTCACTGAAACCAACCATGAAAAGATTAGCAGAGAAAAATAAGGAGACAAGTATTCTCTCTTTGATAATTTCTTTTCCATGTTCTTATCTCGTTTTCATATTTCAAGCACATACATAGAACAGATGAGAGAGAAGGAAGTTATACAAGATAGTTTTTGATGGCTCTCAAAACCAAGCCTATAAATTCTTTGGGTCTAACTCAAAAGGTTCGGGCTTAGTTTGGGCTAGTCCAACATAGGGACCTAATCAAGACCTAACAATCAGAATATAGGATGGTGTGAGTGCATGTGGGCTTCTGGATCTCTGCTACCTATTTTGAGTTCATGCTCCACCAAATGCTTGAATTTTTGAAAATGGTTAGGAATAGATCACATGTCGGCCTGACCTGACCCTCCCCTACCTCTCATCATTAGCAACCCGAATTTTTCTCCATTGAGTTGATCTAGAAATAAGCCTAAATGGTTTCCCCAAAGAACAAAAATAAAATGGTCATCACAACTTGGATTTGACCTACATGTCAACAACTCTAAGCCATTAGCAGGGCTATCCATCTCTAAGGAGAAGACTTCTGGATCAATAGTTGCAGGTAGAATGAGTAATTAAGATCCTCAAGATTGATTTCAGTAAACAAATGCAAAAGACTAGTTGAACCAAGTTCTCTGGCACAGGTCTCATGGTGCAGAGTAAAAGTATAACACATGTCTGGAAACCATCACTCAAAAACTTCCCTCAGACCTCTCAAACATGGTGCCACTTTCAATACTGCTTCTCGTAGTAATCATGCTTATTAATTTTTAACAGACAATGACAGTTGAGATGACAGAGTCTGTGACAATGGTTCTTGAGGAGCCACAAGCAAACTCTGTTTATGATTTCACATGCATTCCATGTCTTGGTTCCACATCTAGTCTGATGGCTCAATCATTCATGTGACAGCATCAACTCTAATAACAATCTTTTTTCCCAAATCACTGTATCTGGTCGGTCCAATTCCTGAATGATGAAAGCCATATTTATATGTCGGCAATTTCTGAAATGGGAATCTATTCAGCATCAATAAGATATAATATACGGTTCATAATTATTTCTCCAAAAAAGTTTGTGAGAACTCATATTGGTATATATCTAATCTTATTTCAACCATATACCGAAAAAATCTTGAGTGCTAATACCGAATCGAAGAGCCTAAATATCTTGGAGAGAGCATGATGGAAACACTAAACTAAAATGCCATAATTTCTGAAACCGATTGCATCATAATGCTCTCACCAAACTAAACAGCATTAATTGGATGAGTCTACCTCACCTAAAAGAACGAAGGCTCATTACTCCTACAAGAAGAGAGAGAGAGAGAGAGAGAGAGAGAGAGAATTTTCATCAGCAGTGTCCCTACAAGATTTAAATATGGGACCAACCACCCTTGCTACAACCCCCATTATCACAGGTTTTTGCACCTTGTGATCAAAGTGAGCTTAAAATGTGGTACTATTTAGTACAATGATCAAGTTTGGACTCATCACGCAAGAAGCCTGATGTAGGACCTCCATTCTGAAATCCAGAATAACCACTTACTCCTAACAAAAGAATAAGCTATTGGAAAAGAGAGGCAAACCATCTATCACCGGTAAAAGAGCACATGCAACATCCAAACATGCTCCCTTTATGCCAGGATAATAAGCTTACATGCATTGCTTTCAGTGCCAACCATCTATTACTACAAAGTTGAAGGTGAATCTATTACACAGAACAACACTTGAAAATGGATATCTAAACTTGCCACTACTGAACACATTTCTATTTGTATTTTTGCATCACCATAGGAAGTTTTTCTTTTTGTATTTCTTTATCCTCTCTATTTATATGCTCCTCCTTTTTTTTCCCAATGGGAAGGTGTCCCAAGGAAGAAGAGAGTTAGACAAAGGCCATGGCATCAAATTAACAATTGGTTCACCTCTCTTAATCCTTACAAACCAAAAGCTTAAACCCTGGCTTAAGCAAGGTGGGAGAGCTATGGTTTGGTGGGTGCACAAATTTGCAGTTCGGGCATGATGGAGTGGCCTTGCACATCATGACCAACATGTGGCACCGCATGCACACAGCAGCCACCATCTCCCTGTGATCAGCATCGAGGGATATCCAGGATAAGGACTTCAACATGCTGCCAGAATTATCCTCGGAATTGCACCCACTGTTGTGAGAATCCTGCTTTGGTCTCTCTTCTCCATTGATGTGGGTTCTCTGGGGCTCAAAGGTGAGGCTGAGCTCGAGGTCTAGGCTTGGACAAGAAGTTGGTGCCTCTTCGCTTCCTCTAGGATCCTTGGAGGTCCTCTTGTTTGTCCTGGTGTCGTAGAAGTGTATCTGGCCTGACTGCAATGCCAAAAATGGTCACTGAAACTATTTAATACTTCCAAGCAGTACTACCACTCTATTTCAAGCTGTCAAGTTGAACGAAATGAACTTCATACCATTCACGCAACACACTAAACTTCTCTAAATTTTAAATTCTTCTAATTAAATTCCATAAGTATCTTTATATTTTTATTTTTTATTTTAAAAAAAGGCTATAAACCAAACCAAATGAGAAGAATAATTCTAGCTAATTTAGAGCTAAAACTTTGTTGTTATTATTGTTATTGAATTGTACAGCTAAAAGACTAGAGTTATCAATCTACCTTGATATCAAGGCACCGTTGCCATCCCATGGGCAAGGGAGTGTCAAGATGGAGCTCGATGTCAGGCTTCGAATACTTAGACTTTAACAAGCTGGGCTCCTTTGCAGAAAAGTTGACATCACTCTCTTCCCTCTCCTCCCTCTTCCTTTTCTTCAATGGCTGGTTCTTGAGGTTGAGGCATGCCTTTTCCTCCAGGGAAAGGATTGCTTGCAAGGACACCATGGATTCTGATCCTCTCTCTCTCTCTCTCTCTCTCTCTCTCTCTCCCTCCTTTCTGTTGTGTGTAATCTTGAACCTTTTCTCTGTGTATCTGATGGTGGATTTTGGACTACTTTTATAGGCTAGAATAGGAGGCCCATTTAAGAGCAGAGAACTGCAAGGAAGGATCTGGTGGAGAAAGCCATAATAACACCGAAGGTCCCATGATCCCCACCATGACACGCATCCACACTTGCCCACTAGGATGCAGTCACCACCCCTTTCCCTATCCCTTCACATGCTTCTCAGGGTTGCATGGGCTTTATAGCTTCTCCCCATATCTCATGCTACAAACCACTGACAACAAAAGAGGGGAGTGACAAATCTCCATGCTTGGCTTCATGGAATTTGGCCCATTTAACTACAGCCATTTGAACTACTCTCTTTGAGTGCCACCAGTTGGGGATAGTGAGAGGGTAAGGTGGGGGTGAGAGAGGGTGCAAAATTAGAAGGTGAAACTAAATGAAGGGCAAGAGTATGCAGTTGAGAATGGATTGAATGCTCTCGCTCTTCCATTAACTCCGACTTCCACATCTGGATCACCCAAAGAAGTCAAATTTAAAGCACCCCAACACCCTCTCCAAGCCCTAATTTAAAACAGGCACACCCCGGGAAATAAATGGACACCCTCCACTCCTCCTCCTAATAAACCTCTCCTTAAATTCCTTGGGTCAGATTTCCGAATTGCCCCATTTAATTCACCTAAAATTAATGCTCATGCCATTGATGGCCTTGTCCTTTTTATTTTCCCTTCTCAAACCTCACACCTTACCTAAATCATTTTGGATCATTTGGTGTTGACTTTGTGGCAGCAATGGGAGTCTTATGGAGGCAATATGATTAATTAAATCTTGGCATGGACATGGCACATGAGTAGAAAGGTGAATGTATGTGACTTCTCTTTTCATGGTTGACATGTTAATATCTTTTAATGGTTGTTTTCTTTGCATGGTGACCTTACTAGAATGCTTTAATCTGACTAATGATTGGGTTGGAACTGCTCTTTTCCTTCTCACATGACCATGTGAGGGAGAGGTAAATGCCTAATTGACATTCTACCTAAAGTTCTCTTTGCCTATGGCAATAGATAAGATGGTCATAGCTTGATGATGGAAGGAGTATGATCAACAAGCATGCCTATGCTTGTGAGTTCAGATTAAATATCTTGATCAAAGTCTTTGATTGGACAAAGTTTAGGTTTGGTAGAATTAGGCATGGCTTAGATAGGCCAATGCCACCAATTTAACTAAACTAGATTTGTTCATACAATATTATTAAAAATTCCAGATTCTAGCTAATAAGTTTCAGTCATCTATGAAATTGGTTGAGACTTTGATGCAAAATGATTTAGACCTATCAAGTAAATGACTTTTAACCATGCAATTAGTTTAATATAAGTTAGTCAAGACTTTGAGAAAAGTTGCAAACAAGAGTAGATGTAAACTTTTGCGAATTAATTTGAAGGTTTGGTAAAATTGATAGAACGTCTGATCATGAACTTAGCAATCAAATGATTTTTTTTTTTTTTACCTTTTTGAATTCAATTTAGTAAAAAAATTCTAATTGTAGCATCAATTTAATTGGGTTAATCAAGAGCAAACATGTCTTATGTAGCTACAAACATTTTTTAACTTGTTTGGTTGGCAAAGTACTTGTAATTATCTTGTATCGCCTTCCAACATATGTAAAATTTTAAGGGTTTATCCATGGTAATTCTATAAATTATCATCCCTATCATGTTAATTCTATAAGCCCTGACATGATAATTCTATAAGTTTTCATCTTCTAACTCTTATGTGGAAGATGGTTGTGTATAGCTCAAAGTTCTTTGAGCTATGTAGGGTAAAATAGTAGGCAAATTCTACAATGCTTTTAGCTTCTTATGGATAGTTCGATAAATAATGTAAACTCTTAATGTGTAAGAAAATAAGAGGATTGTTTAGTGGGGATGAATGGTGGAGATTGAAGCTTTGTTTTTTAAAAAAATAATAAAAAAAATAGTAATTGAGCCTAAAGTAGTAATATTTTAAAATACGTGACCTTTGACTATAGGAAATGCTGTGTTTGCACCATCCTTAGAAAATAAAAAGAAAGAAAGAAAGAAAAAAAGTTTTTTTTTCAAGAACTACAAAAAATATAATTAATACTTTAACACTAAATTAACAACTAAAATTATATATATATATCGGTTTACATGCTTTTGAAGAACAATATTAGGTGGATGTAATAATACACTCTTTGATAATATTTGTTTGAAAAATAGAGTAACAGAGCAAGCATAGGATTAGAAATGAACTCTATATATGCCAAAAAAAATACTAAAAGGCATGTATAACCAAAAAAAATTTACTACCAACAAACTAAATTTATTATTGTTACACAAACATTTCAAGAAAAACTATCATAAACTACTCTTTTTCACAAAGCCATTATTTTTTAAAAAATATATAAACAAAAGCAACCTCAATCAAATATTATTCTCAATGTCTTAGCTAAATAAAAAAAAAAAGAATAATTTATGACATGACCTGTAATGCCCCAAGCCCACCTGCTAGTCCAATTAACTCCGTGAGCGGGCCGAAACCACATGGCACAAAAACTCGAGTGAAAGTTAATGGGTAGCAAGTGGACTTGAGTTATAAGTACATAGCACATTTCTCTTCCATCTAATATGGCCCGTGTCGAATCGTTAGTGCTGCAAGGGTGGCTCCACCTTATGGCGAGACTCTATCACCACCCCATGGGTAACCCTTTCCTCATGCCCACCAACTTTCATACACTCGGATCGAATCGGATCGAATCGGATCGGCTCTGATACCATTTGTAACGCGCCCAAGCCCACCCCTTTCCTCAGCGTGGCTCCATTTCATGGCGAGACTCTATCACCGTCCCATGAGTAGCCCTTTCCTCATGCCTACCAACTTCCGTATACCCCATGAGTAGCCCTTTCCTCATACCCACCAACTTTTATACACTCGGATTGGTTCTAATACCATTTGTAACGCGCTCAAGCCCATTCCTTTCCTCATACCCACCAACTTTCGTACACTCGGATTGGCTCTGATACCATTTGTAACGCGCCCAAGCCCATCCCCGCTAGCCCAATTAACTTCTAACAGATCGAAATTATGTGGCCCAAAAATTTGAGTAGAAGTTAATGGGTAGCAAATGGGCTTGAGTTATAAGTACATAGCACATTTCTCTTTCATCCAATGTGAAATTATATTTGGGTATCACATGACTACTCTAGTCCCCCCTCTTTCTTCTTATTCCAGGAACAAAACAGCAAGCTTTAAATTAAGTGCTGTATATTTTAGCACAACCAGATGGTGGCTCGGAAAGTTGGTTAAAATAAAATAGAATGGCACATCCACTGAATATTTTGACCTCTCTTTACTCCTCAACTTCAACTTGCTACGGGATTTGGATGCTCTTATCCTCCTCAAGGATTTTAGTTAATTTTGCTGGCATGCACTCTTCTTATTGTTTATTACTGAGTTTGTAAAAGTTCCACCACCAAAGAGGACGGGGGATATATCTGGAACCACACGACATCTGAGCTATGTTTGAAGAGACCAGACATCCAAAGGTGAGAAGGAGGCGAGCTTCTCAACATTAAAGGCTGGAAGAAGACGGTCATGGCTAGGCCTTGGGCATGAGTCCACCTGCCGCCATAAACTCTCTTTGAATGTGGCCTTTAATGCTTCCTTCAAAAAGAGAGCCTTCCTCCTTCTCGGTTCCTCATCAGTCATGTACTCCCCCCTCTCGTCACCACTGCTCTCTGTTAAATGCCAGCACCAACCTCCACCTCTCTCTCTCTCTCTCTCTCTCTCTCGTATGAAGATACGTATGAAGCTTTCCTTCTCACCGCCCTTTTGTTGTTTGTTACCTTGGAAAGACTTAGCCATGGCTCAGCATCTAGGAATAAATGTTGCAAGCTTCCCAATCCTCGAAAAGGGATCGATGGGAGTGCCCTTCAAAAAAGAGACCCATGGCCCTTCCATTTTAAAGGCCCGGCTGGCTTTCTCAAAAATTTAGTTGGGTCATGTTGGTACCATGAAACTTCTTGGTAAGCTTCATTATTCTAGATGAGAAAGTTGGATTCTAAATTCTTATTGGTGTTGGGTTTGAATTTTGCCAACTAAGGGCCTATTTTGTTTAACTAATGGCCAAGTTGTTCAACAACTATCTCACATGTTTATTAGCTAACAACTACTTAAAAGATATCCTAACCACTAATGAGGTCTAAATCAAAATGACGCCAATGATGTTGATATTATTTTTTCTCCACTATTATAGCTGGCACAGAATGAATTATTTAGGTAGAGTTTATTGATTACTTACCACCCTAACTAGGATACATGATATCATATTTCTCTTTAATGTTGATGGAATTAAGGGGGTGTGAATCAGTACAAGTAGTAGACTCTTTGAGATTGTTGCCAAGAATTTAGGTTCAAGTTATACTTGAATAAAGATTTACTCAAAAAATTATCTTCGTTCATGGCCTCGCTTATTAGGGAATTGAAATACAGAAAGATCTCTTAAAGATTATAATATTAAAAAAAAAAAAGTAAAAAGAGGTAAAATCAAACTTATCTTTCTTAATAAAAGAAAAAAGAGAAAATTCATGTGGTGCAAGCAGTTGTTGTTATGAGTTAACTAGTTTTACATAGAGCTTTCAAAAAATGCCAATAAAGAAAGTATATCCTCCAAATAAATAAATCTACCATTTCAGATTGGATCATTTTAATGAAATTTATCCATCATGACCAGATTAAAACACCAACGGATACTCTTACTCTCTGCAGCATGGCTCTCTATTGATAGTTAAACAAGAAAGCTCGGTTTGTCTTTTGTCCTTTGTCTTTTCTTTTATTTTGTGGTCCCGTACTCAAAGAAATCATTATGCTACGATGCAATGATATGAGAAATTTAAGTAATTACTCTAAGGAATGGATCATTAAATAACATGATGAGGCATCCAAATTGTTAGTTATGGATAACAGCTTCTTCTATTATCAAATTTCCATAAAGTTCAAATGGCACTATCCGCACCGTCATCGTATGCTTAGCAGCCAATATTAGCACTCATAAAAGGAAGGTGCAAAAGAATTCTTTTAACATATATAATTAACATCGATATTTTATTTTTAGGTAGATTTAACTTGTATAAAATTTATATATTGCATCAATCAACCATTAATATAGTGATTGAAGGTATTAGCTTATCAAATTAGTAAAGATCTTTTAGTGATTGTACAAGGGAGGTTTAAATTCTTCTTTACCAAGATTTAGAAGGCTATGAGTATTTAGAAAAGATTACTCCTCATTTGTATAGCAATTAGAGATTAAAAAAATTTTGCTACAAGAATCAAAGATTTAAAAAAGTCATTTTGTTGGTATCTGCAATTAATTAGAAGAGTGGATACAAGCTTAAAATGGATGTTAATATTATGTCATAATAAATGAAAATGATTATGCTATGTAGCACTTATGAAACTAAGGGAAAAAAAAAAAAAAAAGAGCATAATATGAATATGTTGCAACATCATAAAAGCTCACTTGAGCTTTATTATCCAACACTATTGGTTGAGCTTTCAATGATAGATGTGACTAAAGGACGACCAAGGCTCAATCATTTGTTTGACTACCGTTCTATGTTCAGCCTTTATTGGAATTTCTACATTTTAATTTTCATGATCATTTATTATTTAATTTTGATATTATATACACTTAAGCATCATCAGGTACAATTAATAAATAAGTAGATACAAAAGCAAAAGTCAATATGTGCAAAATATTAGCTTAACTATATATATGGTTAAACATGAAGAAAAATGTATCCAATGATTAAATATAAAATGACAATCAATTAAAGAACCAGCTCGATCAATTCTTTTAGAAATTATTTTTGCTTGGATTTTAGAGGGATAAAATGAAATTTTTATTCCATTAAATACATTCCATTATGCCATTTGCACGGATCATCACAAAATGGTCACTTGCCCTGAGTATGCATCCACCCACACCTATTATTGGCCTGTAGTTATTCCCTAACAACCATTGTTGGGGGACAATAACTATCAGCTAGCCTCAATTGCTGTCTTATAAGCAAAAATCGGACTAAATGCTTTCCATTTTAGGTGGACTGGTTGGGCGGACTGGGTCAAGAATATCGGAACCCAAACCCAAGAAAATAATTTTTGACTCCATTAGAGTGGCTAGATATTGGGTCAATTCCCTCCTGTATGATTTCTTTGATATGTTAAAAAAAACAATCCTTAGAAAATTCAATTGCTCTTTTGGTCTCACAATGTATATCTATATTCTGGTAGCAACTTGATTGTAGATCAGCAAGATGCTTTTGTTAGCAATCAGAACCATGCGATCTTCATCAGGTTTATATCTACATACACCAAATAATCAAATTTGCAACCCATTTTTGAGAGCATATGGGTAAGTTGTGGATTTTGAAAGTCCATAATCTAGTAGAAAATTCTCAACTGTAAATTTACAAGCAAATGATTGTCGAATCCAAATTAGGAAATAAGATATGATTAAATTCATTACTTTTACACCAACAATTTGTAAAAGAAAAACTCTTTCGTATTTCAATTCATGTAGACCATTTACTAAGACACACAGTGCATTTGTTCTTTCTGAAAATCTCAGTAGGAACAATGTTACATTTGGTGAATTGTAGCTCATTCTTTAATGAAAAGAAGAGAAAAAAGTATTAGATTTAGTGAATCGGGATACATATGACCAGCCCCTCATAGTGGCTTGCACTCCAATACCGGTATGTTTTTCCCCCTCTCTTTTATCATTGGATATTGCCAGAGAAGTTTTGGTGGAAGGCAAGAATGGATTATTTCTGACAGACTTCTCAGTTTTTGTTGAAATGTTGGGACAGAGGTTTTCTGGTTTACCTTTTGTTGATATATGATCGCACAATAATATTACTTAAAAATAATTGTTCTTGTTGAGGCAGATTCTTAAACCAGTTGGACTAGTTGCTCATTGCGTCTCACTTTTTGCAGCAATTTATAATTAATTTGATGTTGTTATGAGTTCACTTTTCTAAATTTTCTTTACAGCTCTAGTTCACATAACAAAAGTTTATTTTTAGTGGTGAGATCTGTTTGTCTGTTTGTTTTCTTCCCAAAATCCCTTAACTATAGGACGCAGCAATTTTTGTACCAAGAGATTGTAGCTTTTGGACTGTTCTTTTTGTTAACCTTGGAATCTTGCACAAAGAATGCTTGAATGTTTCTAATATCCATTTTGAAGACTCAAGAATTATGTCATTGCCTCATTTTTGTGCATTATAAGAATTATCTTTATGTGTCAATTCACAGTATACATTGATGCATAAATATCCATAAAAACTGAGAGTACCCAGTCACTTACTTTCTGATTAAAAACTTGTGCATAAATACCTATAAAAACTTGTGCTTTGGTAAGGTGTCTGTTTCTCTTACTTTCTGATGGTGAAATCAAATTTAACTGGGATCACATTCTTACAGTTTCATACATGAAGAAAGTATACCATGCTACAAAACATCAATACAGTGCAAGAAAAAAAAAATTTGTGCAAAAATAGATTTTCATGGGATCAGGATCTTATGAGTCAGAAAAATGAAATCTCAGATTTTTGTTGACATTTTCTACATGATCCGACCTAGTATCTCAAGTGGTCAAGTGGGCCTTGCCTTTTTATTCCTTCTCTGTTTTTACTTCTTGTCTTTCTCCAAATACAAGGCCTATTTTTCTGTTTAGCTCGTCTCTTTTTATTGGTACTA
The DNA here is from genome assembly GCA_017589505.3 of Metroxylon sagu. Taxonomy (NCBI): domain Eukaryota; kingdom Viridiplantae; phylum Streptophyta; class Magnoliopsida; order Arecales; family Arecaceae; genus Metroxylon; species Metroxylon sagu. Next base: position 85,318 of record JACVBY030000571.1, on the reverse strand, counting down.
GTTTATTATGCTGATTTATCAAATAACAAGTGGTGGTGTAGGCAGGCATGCCTCAGGTGCTGATCGAACAAGGTTTCCAAGTGGAATTCCTTGGCTTTAAAGTCTGTGGGAAGACTCCTTGTTCAATAACGATTAGCAGTCTCCTAGCCAAGCTATTGTTCCTTTGTTGTCTCTTGTAGTATCCCTTCAGACCCATAGAGTGCTGCTGTGACTAGAAATAGTGTTCAGAAGTTCTTTGCTTTCTATAAGTTGAGTTGGGAGGTCCTGGAGTAGTTTGAAATGTTTACGAGGCCTTTTGGAATCTAATTTTGTAACCTAATATTAAAGAGAAACAGAAGTAATGATATCAATTAGATTTGGGTAGGGTGAGTGATGTGAATATGGCTTTCAGAGCATGGCATGATCAAAACATTTTGGAATGAAAAAATATCAAATATGAAATTTGGCTTTAAGGTCGATTGGGAAATGCTACAAGGTTTAGAGCACAACCAAGGTGAAGAGATTAGTCAGATAGAATTGAATTCTACAAGGAAGAGAGCATTGAGATGCATATATATATATATATATATATATATATATGATATGATATGATAAAGGATAATGTGATGTAGAACGAGTTCGGGTTCTTCATCTGGCAATATTATGTGACAATGATGAATACAAGATTAGTTCAGATTTATGCTGAAGGATAAGAATATAGGAATCTTTTTCTTCTTCTTCTTCTTCTGGGTAGGAAAAAGTTCAGATGGCATTGTTGCAGGCAATGAAGAATACATTGTTCCTAGCCAAGCTATTGTTCCTAGGTTAGATATCACATGAACTCGGACTTCAAACAATTCAAGGAGAAAATTATATATTAGTGACTAATTATATATATTAGCATATGATTGCAACTTACTAAGTGACCCGCATTGCGCCAAGGAAGAATACAGCGAGTACAGCGGGGAGAAGCAGCGCATACCGCGTATCCAATACTCGGTTAACAAAGCGGAGCAATTTCAGCCGTCCGATACTTTCGGCAGAAGATCTCGACCGCCGTCTCCTCGCCATATGAGGGACTCGATTCCCTCTCGCCCCACCATTTGAACTAGATATAGAGCGCCCCATCCAGAGAGAGCAAAGATGGAAGCGGCTTCCAAGAACCCGCCGGAATCCGCCGCCGAGGTGACGTCTTACATCTCGGAAGTGCGGCTCGAGTCCTCCGCCACCACCGTCGGCTTCTCCGAGCCCTGCCCCTGCTGCGGCAACCGGAAGCGCCGCTGCCTCCACCCTCCAGCCCGCTCCCGCAAGAAGCTCCTCGTCTTCGAGGCCGCCTCCGCACTCTCCCCTTCCTCCTCCCCCACCCGCCCGGTTCTGCTCCGCTCCGAGTCGTCCCCGCTCCCCTCCTCCTCCCGCCGCGCCGGCCTCTCGCTCACGCCCTCGCCGCCCCCGCACTCCCCCTTCCTCCGCTCCCACTCTTTCCCCTCCGGGCCGTTCGGCCGTACCGTCGACCCTGCCTTCCCTCCCAATCTCCAATCGCCCGCCGAGGCCTTCCGCTCCCCACCGCCGACCGTCGCCCCTCCCGTCTCGCACCCGTCCCCGGATCCCGTCCCTCCAATCTCTCCGCCATCCTTCTTGGTGCCCGCACCGCCGGATCGCTGCCTCGAGCGGTCCAATTTCAGCGAGAACAACCCCTTGGCGGCTAAGACGGCGATCACCGGGCTCACGAACAACGGTAAGAAGGTAACTCGTCCGCCCTCTTCTTTATCCCTCTTTCCTTTTCATCCGCAATGATCCAATCAAGATTTATGACCGTCCGATCGCCATCAAATGGATCACTTGATAGACTTGATAGGGGAAATTAAAGATATTTTCTTTTTTGATAACGTATTCTTGAATTTAAAAAAAAAAAAAATTCTGGCGCAAAATTACGATAATGTGCCATTATTTTAGCTCTATCAATAAGGGTTATAGGTTTATTGAAGGGTATTTTTGTAATTTTGCGGTCCAGGACCCCGATGGCCGGGCATCTGTGGCGGATTGGCGGAAGGAGGCGGTGAGGGTGAGCGTCAACTGCGAGTGCGGTGTCGTCCGCGAGGTGGTGGTCCTCCAGAGGTAGGAGAGAGAGAGAGATCTCGTCCGTTAATCAGGAGATTCGCCATCCATGATGATTAGCTTTTGTCTCGGTTTTGATGCACCCACAGAGGAAAGATTCCGCCCTTCGATAACTCATGATCGCTTCTATTTTCGTTGGGATAACTTGGATACGTACAGTGGGTGTCAAGATTTGGCTGTTGTACAAACATGTTGAAAGAAAATCTTTGCACGGAAATGAAATGCTACCAGCGTGTTGTATGTGATTATGAGTGGAATTAATAAAACAGTCCAAGGGACAATGTTGAATCATGTCATGCACAAATCTTGAATCCTAGATGGCATTATTGGACATTATGCCATGAGTGCTTTTACAGATTAAACATAATATGTTTCCATTGATATTTAATTAATGCTTATAATGGATAGATGAAAATATACTTTTAATCTTCAAACTTTCACTTAAAATTTAATTTGGACATCAAACTCTCAATTGTAATAATTTAATTTCTCATGCTTTGAGAATGTTTTATTTTCAATGTCTCATTGTATGAACCAATTAAATTAAAATTGACAGAATAGTTACAGAAGTAAATCTTACACTTTGATTGTCAGATTCTCAAAAATGAAAGATTACTACATTTAATTCATAATAATAAAATATAATAATTAATTTATTATTTTTTAAATTATAATATAATTTTTTTTATCTTTAAATATTCTCTACTCTTTTTACTAGAATATAAAATATTATATATTTAAATATTATAATTATTAAATATCATATTATATATTAATACATAATATATAAATATTTAATAATATATTATATAATATTTTAATATGCAAGAAGATCATAAATATTAATAATTTAAAATTTAAAATTTATATATTATTATATAAATATATAATGATATTTAAATATTAAATATAAATATAATATTAAATATTTAAATTTTATCTAGTGCAAATTAAATATATAATCAGATTAAGTATTATTAAATATTTATATAAAAGTTAAGAATATAATTTAACATTACCAGATTTTAGTAATATCAAATATCTATCTTTAAATGAGAATTAGATTACTATGATTTGAGTAATCTTATATCACTGAAAATTAAATATTACTACTCAAATTATTATGCTTAGATTATTATCTCTAATTGCCAAACATGTTAATTTACATTATAATTTATATGATAATAAAAAAGATTATCATGAACCAAACGAATCCTAAGGGTATCGCATCAATTATTTCATCAATTTTAAATAATCCATATAACATAAAATGATAGAAATAGAAATACAACATTCTTAAAATATAGAAACAATAATTTATAACAACTTCAAGGTTGAGGACCAAAATAAATTTTGAATGGAAGTTTAAGGACCAAAAGCATATTTTAGCCTAAAATATATTTACAATACGCGTGCTACATGTGTTGTGAATATTGTGCATGTATTTAATGCAGGGCTTCAATAAAACGGTACTTCTGGCTCACATGGCTCATGAAATGCCAGTATGTTTCACCGACCCATTATACCATTACACTGGCTAATCCAGCATGCATGCATCGACAAGCGTTGAGCTTTAAGCTGCTCTCTTAATGGAATAAGCAGTACTTTGAATTGCACTCATAAAACGATCTCCAAAGCAAATAAACCATGGACCAATAACATCAAATAACTCGGCCACGGTCCAAGAAACCAAGCTCTTGACAGCCACATGCAGGCATTTCGCACCATTCATGGCGCTAAAAAGTCAGTCGACAGATAACTCACTAATACAAATACACTGAAACCCAAGCCGTAATATTCTCGGTTGGTTTCAACAACAGTCCATGGTTTACTAGAAAGAAACAACTGCAACAGATCTAATGCAAGCCGTAAAATGCTTCCTAATCTCAATTCAATTCAACCAAGTCATATTAAAAAAATATATTTCAATAAAAAAATTATTTCCAAAAGGAATCTCATGGCAGCAAAAAAAAAAAAAAAAAACCTTAGGAATGAAATAACAATGTGTTCCAAAGATTCACAAGCAAACCTAGAATTAGGGTGCTTTATGTGCAGAAATCAGCATTGCAATTGACTCAAAAAAATGAGAGACAAAAGCTTTATCATTTACTAAAATTTAACAAGCTGAAAACTACCAAGCATTTGCCAAGCAGGTCACTAAACTAGCCTGAACGACTTGAGGAAGACAAAACAGGCATAATGAGCATATCAATTATTTCAGACATTCTCTTCAATGACGATACACAGGATAACAAGTTATAAAGTTACCAAATTCTAACAAGCAATTAACTCTTCCAACATTTGCTGCATCATTAGCACCACAACAGCTATGAAATTGTGATACCCTCTACTCTTGAGGCAATATAATTAAGTTGAACCAGTAATGGTAGGAGTCTCCTCAAAGTGTTACTTTGTGATAAGATTTTTAAGGTGAACTTGTACTATGAAACTACGATTACAGCTATCTACCCATGGTCAAAGACCTGTTTCTATACCATGGATGAACCTCCGCTTCATTTGAAGCAACTCAAAGCCTTCATAATAAATGGGTCTGGCACTCCAACAAAGCACCAAGTTAAAAATGTGCTTGACAAAGCTGAAAATGTTTTCAACCATTTCACATATGACAAAAATTGATCAGAGAATGAGAATATTCATCCAACAAGCCACCCAATTTACATACTTGAAGCCATCAAAAAGATAATGAATCATATTAATCTTGTTCTTCCATGAATATTTATTTTTCTTTCAATTTCTTGCCCTCAATGTCCTAAGAAACACTTCTCAAGTACTAACATCCAAATTACTTGGCCCATCAGTCCCATATCACCATGCATCAAATCAGAGATTTAATAAAGTGATAGGGAGAAGCCAACCTACACCCATGAGATCAACAAACACAGCCAAAGTTTGCATAAGAAGACGGGTAATCAAGCATTGATCATCCTTAAAGATGATATATTTCAAGCTAGAGTTTCAATTTATGCATGCACTTTAGAAAGTAATCTTATGTAACATGTGGCAACAATCCAATAAACACATTCCTTCTTCCTTTGTTTACCACCATTCATGCTCCTATTGTACTACTTACATTGTAGGAATAACCTAAAAGATATCAAACAAACAAAGAAACATGAATATGAAAATGGATTATCGTATAAAATAGAATTAAAATCACTTTGACTCAGTAGACAGAATTGACACATTAACAATCTTTTCAAAGTACATGCTTGTGAAACATATTTTTTATCATTAACTATTAATTTTAACATGATCTTTCTCTGACAAGCTACATAAAAGTAAAACTTTATTATTTATGTATCTCCTCCATAAACATCAATATGACATCACTATAACCATAAAGCCTATGACAACTAGAATTACTGTACCAAAGGCCAAAGCTGGAGAAGGGGGAAACTTAAAGGAAGCTCGAAGGATGTCAACAGCAAAGTACTTGATTTGTTTCAAGTTACTTGGACTTTGAGGTCTAGGAGTGGATTTCAAGAATGGATGGCCCAAGAATAGAGATAATCGAATAAATTTCATTTTCCAGTGCCAAAATCCCTGTCTCTGCATAAAGAGTTACATATCGATTTTAAACGCTCCCAAGAGCCCGTGGCATCAACATGAATCAATAAGTTGGCTTTCCAACTCAAATTCCATTGAAACAAGTTTTTTCACAAAAAAAGTCCAACCTTGTACAAGCAAGCAGAGCATTACGATGGCAAATGCCATATTCCATGAAATTCCACCACAGAAACCAGTCCATTTCCATAAGAAAAGTTACTGCTCTAACTTTAATTTTTAAAAAAAAAAAAAAATACACCCAAAATATCATTGGCATTTCATCTCCAAAACCTCATCGGCATTTCATCAAACCCATATGAGCTCTATTCGTAATACTTCAGGGATTATAAAATGAAACAGGAAAATTAAATCACGATTTCCAAAATTCATAACAAAACAAAGAGCTATTTTTCTTACAAACTCGACGACAGGTGCAAACTTTCATAACAAATGATGCAAACTTTCTCCTCACTAATCAAATCAAAAAAACAAAAAAACTACCTCGACGACAGGTGCATGCTGCTCCAGGGGAACTTGCTTTCCTCCCCAGCCTTCTTCCCCACCCCACGTCTGCCGCCGCCACCACCACCCCTCCGCCTTCCACCGCCACCGCCGTGCCTCCCACGCCCGCCCGCTCCCTCCTCCTCGCGGCGCTCGTCGAGCCAGTGCCTCCGGCCCTTGCCGCCGTCCTCCCCCTCGACGACGGTGGGCCGGGACTTCGCCTGGGCAGCGGCGATGCGCTCCCGCTCCTCCTGGATCAAAGGTACAGGAAAGAGATCGGGAGAGATGGAGAGGGGCGAGCGGAGGGTGACGTAGGCCTTCTTGTAGTCAGGCTTGGCGGCGAGGAAGGGCCCCCGCTTGATCTTCTTGCCCTCCATGTTGAGGGTGCGGACCTCGGCGACGTCGAAGCCATAAAGCGACTCGAGAACGCGGCGGATCTCCACCTTGGTCGCGGAAGGGATGGTCTTGAGGGCGATCTCCCGTATGGAGTCGAAGGGCGGCGACGGCATCAGGAGCTTTATCGGGAGGTTTGCGAAGTGGATCACCCGTCGCCCCAAACGACTCCCCATCTCTCCCCCTTTCTCCTCTCGCTAAGGGGCGGCGGGGAGCTGGAAGTAGAAACGGGAGAGAGGGGGTCTTAAGTTCGGTCCTCTGAAACGGTTCGGGTCTTCTACCGGTCCGGTTCGACAGGTTGGATCGCTGCCGTTCATTTAGGTGGGTTCCATCTTTACAGTGGTGGTGATTGAAGAGCGGGGCGGCGGGACTTAGGGTGGGTTATATACATAAAAAGGATTAAATTTGGCTACATAAAATTCAATCACTTCATCCATCTTAAATTGGCACATATCTCAAAATTATTTTTTTTTTATTTTTTATTTTAAAATTTATAAATTATATAAATATAAGAATAAAAAAGATGATTAAATTTAAACTTAATTACATTAAAATATAATCTATATTATATATGAATAAACTTAAACTTAATTACATTAAAATATACTCTATATTATATATATATATATAATAACTTCTTATCACTTTTACCTTATGTTTTATATTTTTTTTTTTTACCTGACGATCTTTTTAACTGCAGAAAACTAACATATTATTCTTCGAGATTCAGTGCTTTAACATTCCTTTAAAAAAAAAATAAAAATAGAGTATTTTTCACGCATGACATGCATTTTCCTAATTTATTTCTGTTAAAAAAGAGAGGTGCCTTGCTGTCAAAAATCTAAAAAAATAAAAATAAAAATATGTTTTTACTTTTTTTGAAAAAATGACTGTGATGTCACAGGGGACTGAAAATTTTGAAATAATTTTGTATGTGTAGCTTGATTCAGCTGAAGTCTGGATATGAGTGACATTCCTTGTCCCTACACATTGAGCAATAGAGGGATAAGAATTAGCAAGTGAAGATGCTTCTATTTTTTTATTAAATCTATGGAAAATACAACAGCTCATTGTCGAGAATTGTCAAGTGGATGAGATCTCAAACTCAGAGCCAAAAGGATGGCTGGGAAAGACCATAACACATTTCATTCTATTACTCGTTGAGGACAGTGCAAACCACCAGTTCATTCAACTAAAGTTGCTGGAGGAACACAATGTCTTCTTACCTATAACGTTTCTTTCTAACAAGCATCGCCAACTCCAAAGTCTTCAACAATAAGCAGGCTAAAGGGAAATCAGCAAGCCAAGGCAATTTGGATCAAGCTCTTGAGAATCTCTACACGTTCAGTTGCTGCTCTGCTCAAATAAATTGCTTCTGCTTGCCTTCTCCCTCGCTACCTCCTTTCCAGCAGAAGCCGCACTGCAACATAGAAGTCCAAGAAATGGTGAGGTTAAAATATCATTCATTGTAAAGTATTCAGCTAGTTGTAATTATGAAGAGGGAAATGAGAGAAAAAATATAACTTTTTTTAAAGCACAAAGAACTTACTGGTCTTGCCAAGATTTAATATTCTAGTTTTCATTAAATATGCTATCTAGCTTGGATCGGACCCTGAACCTCATGGTGGAAGAAGCCATTGCAAGCAATTGCTTAGGATCAGCTCTTACCACTCTCATTTTTTCCTTTACTTATTTTAAACCAGGTCTCACTCTCATGGCCAGTGTATGCTTCCCACCATTTATGTAACCTGCTAAGAATGTGGACAGAAAGAGGCTGATCCGTGAGTAAATCTCTCCACAAAATCTACTCATAAATTTATCATATCTATCCAAAATCTTTTTGATATTCTCTAGATATACGCATATATATATATATATATTTAGCCCCTCAGTACAATTTTTCTTATTATTATTATTCTTGTTAGTATTGGTGTTAGCATTAGTAATATTTGGCAAGTCTTGCGCATGAAGTCAAAACATTTAACTACCCCATGGAAGGCTGACCAATTATGCAAGGAATTAATAAAGCATAAGCAACCACCAATATTGGATTGCATAAGTTTTCTATTTGAGTACAAGTTCAATTCTTTCTGCCCTTCGCGTGGTAAACAAAGTGAATATAAAAATGGCAAGAAATAATTTTTTAATTTATTTATCTTCATGTAAATCCACTCATTTTCCTTGTATTACCTCGGCTTCTTTAACATAACGTTCAAATTTGCATGCACGTATTCCGGGTAAACTGTGGGAACGAACAAAGCTCTTACGTATAAATTTACCTGAACATGACTCTCTCTCACGAAAAGAGACGTTAAATTAGTGAGCACAGCTACATAAAATCTTTCACCTTTATACGCTTCATGGATTTGGTGCATCCTGATAAATATAATGATAGCGTTGGCGTCTGAATCTGATCTCCACGTGCTGATGGATGGGACGCATCCTAATTTAAGATGGTAGAGCAGCTTGTTTGGCTACATGATGGGTGTTGGGTGGCAACTTTGATAGTAAAAGCTTCTAGCTAAACTTTTTTTTTTTCTTCAAAAGAACGCATGTAATGATTTAATCATTCATATATCAAATAATTATCATTTGAGTAATAATTTTATATACTAAAATTAGGTACTAAAAATTATAAATTTTTTTTTAAGAAACATAATAAAGAATTTTAATCACATATTAAAATTGATGCCTAATGAGTTTTAAAAAAATTCTTATTTTGAGTCCAGTCCTATATCTTATTAAGTTGCAGAGTGGGATTAGGTTGGGGACCTTAACTTTCATGAATTTTTATTTTCATCCTGTTTTTCTCTTATTCTTGTTATAATCTATTCATTCCTACAAATATATATAAATTTTTAATAAAAATTATTAAAATAATTTTTTAGATGAAATGCAAATAAAAGTACTATGCTAGTTAAGCATAAAACTAATGGGATGGACCGGTGACATAATTATTTATTTCTATTAAGGAGGATAAAAATAACTTTTATTTATGTTTTTATTAAAAAAAAAGAAAAAGAAAAAGAAAAAGGAGGAGGAGGAGGAGGAGGAGGAGAAGAAAGGAGGAAGGGAATTCCGGCGATCGAAATTACCATCTTTTTGCGGATCCAACTAGTCAACGAGTCAAAGTCCTCGGCCATTTGGCAAATTTCATATGTTGCAGGGCCATTTTGGGCACAGTAATTATTCCCGACTCCACCTACCACTGCTGAGTTCCAAGCTCCCGCTTTCACCACCGTCATAAAAGACGTCTAAGAAACGGGGAGAGGAAGAGATAAGAGCTCTCCGATGGAATCCGCATCTCTTCCCAGAATGCCCCTCCTCGCCTCCTCGAAGTTCCTCAAACCCTCGTCCAGTTATCGTCACCTCCGTCTGCCCTTCCCACGATACTCCTCCTCCTTCTCGTCCTCCTCGAAAGCCCTATGCTTTGGGAGTCTCGACTCTCGGAGATCCCTCGATGTCTTCTCCATCTCCTTCGTCGGAAATATACTCCGGAGCTCTCCCACGGCTCCGGTGTCGAATAGATTCGCCTCCATCTCGAACTCCGCGGCCTTCTCCAGTTCTGGTGGTGGAGGCGACGGGCCCGCCGGAGGCGGCGGCGGCGGCGGCGGCGACGGCGGATCGAGCGGTGGGGAGGCTAAGGTGAAGTCCGTCGCGGGGGAGTCCGAAGAGGTCCCGGTTTTGGGGCCTGATGTGATCGTTCTCCACGTCGGAGTAATCCATCTTCTCGTCCTATCTATTCTCTGATAAATTCTTCGTTTTACTCTCATTTTTGGAGGAAAAAAAAAATTGCGATTTTTAGAATTTAAGTTGACAATTTGTTGCAGGGAATGTCTTGTGGTGGATGCGCTGCAAGCGTGAAACGCATCTTAGAAAGTCAAGTGAGAATTCGACTCTCGTAAAATTTTAAGAAAAATACTTTATTTATAGCTGGAATCAAAGGTGTGAAATGAGAAATTTCTGATTTTTAGATATTTTTGAGATATTGTTTTAAGTGTCCTCTGGTTTACGAGCATTTGCCTCTTTTCCATCACTCTTTTTGGATGTCGCAACATTAGCTAACTAGCTTTTTATGCGAGAATTTAGCATTCCTAAGGGTAATATAGAGGAATTCTTTTGAATTAATGCAATGGAGCACCCACCAGCTCCACATGGCAGGACGAGGAGATCGGTGATCAATGCCACGTTGGATCAAGCAATCTGGCCGGCGCTCCATAATATTTTTGATATTCTTATATGCAAGGTTTTAAATCTCATTGTCTGGGGCCATTCTGATTTTTTCATGAAATCGGATGGCATTTCCTGCCATTCTGTCTTGTCTCAGTACTTAGGACATGGAATGTCCCATGAAGCACCAATTGGGATGTTAGAGACGATGCTTAGGACATAAAATGTCCCATAATGTGCAAATTGGGATGCTAGAACAATAATGGAATTGTCTCGTCTCAAAGTTCCATGGGACGTCTAGGCTGGAACTAAAACTCTGCTTACATATATCACCTCCATCATCTCATCAAATGCTTTTTTGATAGATCTTTGTTCACCCCTTCAATTTGTTTTCATAAGTTTGTCACAAGATGCCACGATGCAGTAGACAAATATTCTTGCTGTGTAGATGAATTTGTGAAATTTTACTATAGTTTCATACATTTCAAATATATACCTGATCATGTAATTTGCTTCTATACTGGTTGTGTGAAGTATATTTTGGTCATGGATGTTTGGCAGCCTCAAGTGTCTTCTGCCACTGTTAGTCTTGAGACTGAAACAGCATTTGTGTGGGCTGTACCAGAAGTCAGGGTTGCACAGGATTGGCAGCAGGAGTTAGGGGAAAAACTTGCAAACCACTTGACCACTTGTGGATTTAAGTCTGGCCTTAAAGGTAATCTCTGATCAATAGTACTTTGCTACCTTTTTTACCACAATATGGCCTGTGCGAAAGAAGATTTTTGTGGCCATTATTTGCTCTGTTACTCTAGGTCACATCTACCTATTATTCAAATAACTATCATTTTTCCCTGCTTTTCCTTCCTAAACAACAAACCTCCGACCACCAACCATACAAAAAAAGGAAGAAGAAAAATCTTCTAGATGCTCTGGAAGTTGTGCTTGATATTGCTATTTGATGAACTTAAATCAAATATATATTTTTTTCTGAGATTCATCATTGATATTTGATGCATTCTGTCTTCAGTTAAATTACATGTTCTTGAATCGGTGAGCATGACATGCGATCCATCAATTGGTTCTTTAAGACTGGTGGAAATTGAAGCTTTTGATTATGTGGGTCCACAAAAGACAAAGACTCTATCAAGATCTACCAAACTCTTAGAATGCCTTTTTTGACCTTATGACAACTTTTTGGGCAACTTATACAATCTCCAACATATTAAATCCCAATAACTCTTGATTTTGGACATGCATTCGCCTACAGGATTCTATGTATAGCTGAGCTCTCATTAACTGGCATGCCTGTTGAAATTGAATAAAGTCTTCCCTCAAATATATTTTGATTTTTAACTAATTTTGGACATTTAAATCTTTAAATATGGCTAAGGGCCTAGGAATGTAACCTGTAGAACTTAAAGGAACTTTCTCGATGGGTATGATACTATAAAATTCAATATCTACATTTAGCATCTCCTGCAGAAATTCGCTGGCATTTTGTATACATCTAATTTTGAACCACTATTTTGACAGACCCTGCAATCTTCTTACCTTATAATTTATGCTCAAGATTAAGGACAATATTCTCATCTTCTTGTGTTTCTGCATCTTAGTGATTGCAAACAATAATAACAACTTCTTTGCTTAATTAGTTGAAGAAAAGGTATCTTCTATGTGGGTAAAGCTAACAAATATACACACAAAGAACAACAAGACTTTAAGTGAACAAAAAGGAGGCATCTTTTGTGATCAATTACAACACGGATATTTGAGAAATTATTTGAACAGCTCAGATTAAATAAAATGATCTCCAATCCCATTCTTCAACTAAATGGCGGAACTTACTCCATCTACATGGTGTCAGCTATGTGAATAAGTTGTGATCCACAAAAGTTTGAGAGACTGCCACAACCAGCTTATCATCCTGACATTCCTCAATTGATGCCAATTCCATGTCTATGATGGACAAGAAAAGGGTTCATTGTGAAATCTGAAAGGTCAGTGGGTGGGTAGAGAGACCTGCCTTTGTGATAGTGCAGTTTAAGCTCATGCCGCTCAAGCAAACCTCCAAGGTTTTTCAAGACTAGAAACAAGTCAAGATGAAGAGGAAGGCAAGGTTTAATATATGAAACTATAATCACCTACAAGACGCAAATTATAAGCTCAAGAGCCTGATCACTAATTCATATGCATTCCGCAATCTATCTCTACTTTGACAAGAAAAGTAATTGATGTTTGGCCCCATAAGGCACGTTTTATTTCTACAATGAGCACTTTTGTCATCAAGAAATGATTTCACCAGTCCAAATCATGAGAAAGTCATTGTTTATTTGATGCCATCAAAATGCTTCTCTTCCATCAAATCTTTGCATATTAGATATTAACTTGAGACCTTTTGGCAACGTCATACTTTCTTCTTCATATAGTTAGGGCATTAAAGAGCTTCTGAGACTCATGATATTTGTTTGACTTCTCATCCTTGGTCTTTTTTTCCTCACCGCTTGAGATCTTAGAAAACATGTGGACTGTTGATAATGTTGTCTTTGTGTGTGTAATTCCCCCAACACCCCCCCCCCCCCCCCCCCCCACCCCCCCACAAAAAAAAAAAAAAAAGAAAAGAAAAGTAATGAGCTGTGCCCCTCAAAGCATCTTGATAACTGAGAGATCTCTCAGTGTCAAGTTTACCATATGATTTTTATGAAGCTTGGTGCTTAATTGGCAGGACAAGGACACGCAGTTGGAGAGATTTAATCTGAGGGATGATGAGGAATGCAAAAGTTGAACTTTGCTTAGATTCTTCATAATTGAAATGGTACATGTCTCTCTGCTTGTTTCAACTTTTCAAAGGGAATTCCCTCCTTATGAGCAGCATCTTAGTGATCTTTCATTATTTCTTAGCAGAGGACTACCAAATCATTTTTGTTTCTATCGATGGATTTTTGTGGCAGTTGATAGGCACAACAAAAGAATCACGGTCTGGCTGGAGTTTTATTATCATAGATTTCCTCTGTTGTCACTCATTTATTTGAGGTGTTACCTTCCATTGAAGAGTAAAATGAATCTGATTTTTATCAGGCAACTAGTAGCAAAACATAATTACCAATCAGATCTGCGTGTTGTGTTATGATGTTACTTTCTATATGAGGTTCAAGCAATGTAACTTTCTATATTTGGTTGAGTTTCTTTTGATTGTTAGACATGAAATTTCTCCAGTTTTTCAAGCTCATTCCCCTTGATGTGGTTGCAGAAAAGCTGCAAGTGCCACCACTCAGCTTCTTGCAATAGCTTATTTAACTGTTGAATGCTTCATATGCCCAGTGACTGGAAAATTAAGCTATTCCTTGACATGCTTTAAAGGTATGGTATGCAGTGAACGCTTGATTATATTATTCAGGTAAGGCTGCCAGATTGATGAGTTGCTATCTTGTAGTTGTTTAAGAATTTTGTGATTTTTCCTATAACAATAAAACAAACTATAATGTTGGGTCTGATTATGGTAAAATAAATGATATTATTTAGGAATGGGCATAATAGAGAAATTATAGATGCTGCATTGACTAGTGATGGGTTGAAGGCAAACTGATGAGACAGTATGGACATGTAAAAAGAAAATAATAATTAAGTGGAGGAAAAGACCTATACTAACATGGATGGAAGTTGAAAAGGATTTGGGAAAGCTTGTGATAAATAGGATAATTGACATAGAGGATTCACATATAATTAGGACAAAAAATGATAAATATGATCAAAGTAATCATATCCACTATTTTTAGTTCATGGAGTTTGCTGTGCCTGTTCTAAAGCTAATAGCTTCTCACAATATTTAACGAACATGTTATTTAGTTCATCACAATTATTAAATCTGATTCAAAACTTGCAAAGAGATTGGTTAGATTCTAGAGCATGGTTGGATAACCCCAAATATATCAAATTTTCCATCCCATGAATCCATCGAGATTTCACATGATCATCTAGACAAGCCATAAAAGAAGCCAGGATAAACCATCCAATCTTTGTTATATATCAGAGCTGATTGCTAGGTAATCAAGAATATATGGTGATTCGGTTGTCTGCTCATAGACTAGCTGGCTAGTTAGTTTCCTGTGATAGAACATCAATGATGATCCTTCTCTTCATATAGCCCATCTTTATCTCTCCCAGAATATGAGGAAATCACCACCAGGGCTTGAACCTCTGGCATCTTCGAATTGGAGAAGGGTGTCAACTAGCTTTGCTCGGGCTGGTTGGCCATCTCAAGTCCCAAACACTCTCATCACCTTTTTACATGCCCGATTGCTGTTCATTCTTGATAATGAAATGATGGTCTTGCTGAACTCTTTTGATTTACTGAATAACTAGAAATAAAAAGAACCTGAAACGGCAGACATTCAAAAACTCCAGTTCTTGGTCTTAGATGTGCTATTCAATTAGTTTATAATAGATTTCTTTGTCAAATTATTTGGGACATGACTAATCAAAACTTTAGAATATTAGAAACATTATCGAAGGAAGAAGAAAATCTCACTTTACTTCCCCTTTTTTATACTATGGGAGAGTTTTGTTGTTATGATTTTCTTCATAAAAATAGTCACAGAATGACAGGAACAGGAGAAAAGGTGGAGGAAAGCCATGGAAGGTATTTCTTTTTGCACTTCTCTATGCGTGCATGAGCACCCATTGAGGGGAGGTAGGAAGAGATGGGAGAGAACAGGGTAGATGGAGATGGCGTACATGGAGAAGAGGAAGAGGCAAGGTTGAGGTGGGGTAATGGTTGGGACTTGCTATTTATGATTTCACATCATAACAACACTTCTTAGAGAAAATTATGGTTTCCTGGCTAACTCTATTTATGATTTCACATCATAACAACACTTCTTAGAGAAAATTATGGTTTCCTGGCTAACTCTTATTCCCAAAGTTTTGGTCTAATGAGATATTGATTTTATCCAAAACTTCTTTTAGCATCATACCTAACATATGATTAGCAAAACCAAATAAAATCGTGTTCTTTTATAATCTTGTTTTTTCCAAACATGTAACCAAACAGCCTCTAAATGTTTATAATTGAACACACATGCATTGTTCAGAGAGATCATGAAAAGGCTCGTAAGTAGGACTGAAAAGTGGGATTAAGAACAAAGATGTAGTTGAATTGGAAGTTAATTTAGATTTCAAAAAGAATGGGAAGTTGGCTTCAATTCGGGATAGGATTCAAAGTTGTGGCCAAGCTTATCATAGATTTTTCTCTTTTTATTTTTGATGGCAAAGAGGAAGGCGTATCAGAAAAAGACCGATGTTTAAAAGTCACGAATGGTAGCGAACATATAATGTCAGGACGAGGCTGATTCTCATAAAAGTATGTGATTCATTAATAATATATATAATACTCAAATAATAATTTTCTTGTGTTCAAAATTCACTAAAACTAATTTATCAAGATCATTACTGGATTCAAATATTGTTAAAGTGACATGAATTAAAGGTCAGAGACAAAATAGGACGTGATTATAGTGAAAAATTAAAATTATGGTTTTTTAACATTAATGTATAGAACCTTAAGGATTTGTGAATTTGAACTCATGGATATTCTTGATCAATATCAAGATGGCATTAGAGTCATTACAATGGGTTCAGTTTATGGCCATGTAACCATGTCCCTGCACCTGAAAAGAGCATCCTGTATAAGTGTAAGAGACCAAATAATGTCCTTGGAACTCAAATTGCATGGTTATACTAGTCAAACTATCCAATTCTCAACCAGTGAGCAGCCCAGCTTCTACCTGTATCCATGACTGAAATTATCCTCGAGCACAGCAAACCAAGAACTGCTTAATTGTTTCTCATGGCCTCTAAAAGTATTTCATTTCATGACATACTTAGCCCCGGCAATTGTCTTCATAATTAATTCTAGCTAGAATATCTTGGAGCAAAGAAAATTCAACCATACCCCAAGGTAGTGCTCCAAGGTGAATGTAAAGCAAGAGTGGGGGGTTTAATTGGGGCCCAACACTTGTACAAAAACAGAACTCCATGACGAACGTGCGATAAGACGATCACGCTAACCTCCCCTTGTAACATGACATCCTGGAAATAATTTTCACTGGAGGAAAAGAGGGAAAAGTAAAGGTACAGATGATTTGCCATCATAGGACGATAAAAAAAGAACGCAAAGAAAACATAAAGTCACCTTAACTGGCTCCTTCTCACGTGCTTCACACATGCGCAGGATGCTCTTGAAACTTTCGTAGATATAATATATTCGGCCAGCCATCTTAAATTCAACACCACCATTGTCGGACCGGACATGTACCTGGTACTTAAATCTTTAGGTCGGTCCGTGATGGATCAGATCGATTTTGTTTGTTTGATCCACTTTGCACGCCCCAGAGTCCATTGGATTCTCTGAGTAAGCTGAAGCTGTTACTTCCAACAACGAGGAAATAATAATAAGTAAACATAAGACTCGTTTCTCTAGGTTCTCCGAAATGTTGCCCGACATCGAGCACTCATTACTTCAAACATGCTGTTAATTTGGTGTTTTACTCTGTCTACCGTCTAAAAGAGTCAGAAGCAAAGCTTCTAAAATCTCAATCACACGTATCTTTGAGAATAACCCTATTTTCCCGGTGATACTCAGCATAGTTATTTCCAGGAATCAGGATGAGAACGCTGACAATTTTCTAGATAAATAAAGAACGATAAAAGAGTTGGCTGAGCGAACAAAGCACCAGACACACTGAAGGACCAGTCTCATGCATGATGATGATGATGCAGTAGGGTGCAGAATGAACTCTGATATCCAATGCACGTCTCCCAACGAACTCACAGCAATGCCTCCTAACGTATCTGTATCATTGATAAATCGTGTAATAGACAATACAAATAACAACAACAATAATGGAGTATTAATTAATGACTAACAGTCTATTATCTCCTTACGATCACAATGCTTGCATATCCCTCCCGTTCTTAAGGAGTCCCACAAAACAATTAAATAACCAAGCTAATATGCTTCTATTATTGCATGGTTCAATGCTCCGGTTGGCATGCACAAGTGGCACAATATGAGGCAATAATACCAACAACACATACTCGCTTAAAAAAACCATCAGCTAAATACATGTCAGCGCACCCTAATTATCTTTATCTTTGGGGGGCATACAAAGATGTGCGCGCACACAACATTTCATGACTCTATTAACTTACCACTAAAGCGTAACGAATATACATACATGGTCTTGGGTAGTCTACATACAAATGATGGTTTCCGTGGGAGAAGGATAGCTGGAGTGCCAAGTTTTTCTCATTGCTGATCACTATACGGCAAGTTCAACCTCCTCAGGCATTATCAGCCAGGATGCTAGCAGGAACACGGTTCTGCTCATCCTGTAACAGGTGAGAGTTGGCAAAGCTAAGATTCGTAGTTGGTAAGACAAGATTCTTATGTTTTGAGCATCATTGTTGTGCAAGATAAACAGTCAAGAGCCGGAACTTACAATGATGGGAGACTCAAATGATATGGGATCAGCAGCAGGCCTAGGTCCGGTAGAAGGGTCTGAAGGCTTGTGGAAGAGTAGATGAGCTATAGATCGATCCACAGAATTTGTTTCAGTTTCAGCATTTGCAAGTCTTGCACACCTGCTAAAACATAAGGAAATATGCATTAACAGCATGTTGCTCTCATTAGTAACTTGTTATAAGCAAATCCGAATAATTTGTTGTGATGAACAATTTATTAAACATCAACTCAAGAGTCCTACCAAATTATTTGAATACAATAATAATATAACAATCAATGCTTGCTTCATTCAAGCTCATTGGTGCATGCAAGATAAATAACAGAGTACCTACATACAGCTTAATTTTAAAATAAAATTAAAAAAAAAAAAAAAAAAAAACCTCACACGCTTCATTGATATCTGTACTAGTAAAAAGAGTACTGAAAAGGAGGATGCCAGCACATGCCACAGCTAAGGATAGTTTTTTTTTTTAAAAAAAAAATGTAATTAAAAAAGGAGTGCATTGAAATTCCTGATGGTGTTATTTAAACTGTGCTAGGATGGGGTTCTCAGCCCTCAGATGTGTAGCTTCGCTCGAAGTTATCTTACATTCACAGGTTGACAAAAACTTGTGCATGCAAAACTGACACCACTGGGTATGCCCAACTACGGATAGACCATGCAAGCTCAAGCACACGCAAGTAGACTGTGAGGATGGTGCATGTTGAAGCCACTTTGAACTGTTCCATGTGCAACCCCAATTGGCAAGGTGATACCCCAGAAGGCAGCATGCACTGCTCTGTGGGATCGAGACCCAAAATCATGACAATGTCAGATACCTAGCTGTTTGAGTTGACATCCAGCCCTGTGAGTCTCAAGATGTATAAGTGCTAAGAACTGTCAGAATTTTATAAAAGCAAACTTCCAATAGCACAAAAGCTAATGAATTCAAAGTTGTCACAAACCCCAGGTGATTGATGGTAAGCCTAGAAAACTGCCCTAGTAAGAAAAATACTGAATCATCCTTTGTAAAGCTACTTCATTCAAATATCAGACTTTGTAAAATATTTAGGACCAGTTTGGACATTTGGGCATTTTATCCAGCTTTAAATCACCTATAAAAGCAGGAGAAATAACATGATTTATGGAATTAGAAGATGCAGGGGAGCTGTCAGATCCCTAATCCTGAAATTCCTGATAAGAAAAACTGTTTAGAGGTGATTTATGGCATCCAGAGGATTTCAGGATTGTGGATTCCACTGCCCTCTCACCATCTATGGCTGCCAAACGATTGCATCGTTCACGAGACAGCTCGTTTTTGGTTCAAAATTTGACTCGAGCTCTGTTCACTGGATCAGTGAACTTGTTCAGTTTCAGCTCATGATATATATATAACTGATCCAATGGCTGAACTTGTTGATCAGTGATCACTTGGTTGAAAGCCTAAATCCTAAATCCTTCCAAATCTCACCCAAATCCCACGAGCCCACTTCACCAAATCTCCTCCACATCCACAGCATCCTCGCTAACTCTCTACCCTCTGGCTTCCACCACTGCGCTACCTCTCCAGTTCCCCATTTCCCACTCCCACCAGCACCTTTACCTCTCCAGTTTCAGCTCTCCTCTGCCTCACCACTCCAACTCCTCTTTTCCTGACCTCTCCAACTCCCCTATCTCTCAGGCTTCAACTTGAGATCCTCTATTGGATCATCCTAGAGGGACTGCTTTGAGATCTCAGCAAGATCCTCTCTCCAAAACCCTGATGCAAGATCCTCTCTCCAAAACCCTGATGCCATTTTTCTAGTGTTTCTTCACAAAACTTCAAGACCAAGGCTTGCTAGTTTCTACGGATCAAGTTTTGAACTTTTTATTTGCATCCTTGATTTCTGACTTAAAGTTGATATTGCTTTTAGGTCTTAGTAGCCATGGTTAGCTCATATGATATCTGATAACAATAGTGCATCAAACCTTGTTGACTTGAGAATTGTTTGACCAGTTTAGCTGGAATCCTGAAATTGGCTTTAGTTTTAACGGTCATATAATGCTCAAATATTAACAGTGGTGAGATATCTAAATTTAGTTTAAGTGTTTGTCTTTTATGATGTGATATTATTGAAAGAATGGTGTTTAATTATGTTGTTTCCATTGATTGCTTTCAGTCATGGTATTTTTATAGTAGGTTAGTACCATCATATTTTGTACAAGCACAATTTTTTCTTTAAAAAAAGTCTTATTTTTCTGGGGTAAAAGCTTTAGCTTTTCCCTGCTTTATATAACTTTTATTGAGTAACACTATGGCTGATTCAAGTTCATTATTGGGCTAAGCTCATAATTGAGCTTGTCAAGCTAAACACAAATGCTTGAGATGATTTGAGTGAGTTCCAGCTTTGGCTTGATCCGGTTTTCGAGTTTCAGCAAGCTGAGCCTGAGCTGTGGTTTCTCAGCTCATCTCAAGATCAAACACAGCTTGAGTTGAGCTTCTTTTATTTCGAGCCAAGCTCAAACAGAGCTTTGCTCACTTGTGTTCAGCTCATTTAAACATCGGCCACCCTTTACCCTCATACATTTGACCTCTTCATCTACTGTCTCATCTCTTTGACACCTCTGTTGCCCGCCAGATCTTATCTGATAGGCAAGCAATTGTACATCCACACAGGGCCTTAGTAAGTTGAAATGTTAATATGCCACAACTCATGCACAATAACAGTGTACAGAAAGCCATCAACAATAAAGGTTTATAGTGGTAAGAAAATTTCGTATCAAACACAAATAAATTATTGAAATGGGTATTATCATTGTTTTAACTAAAATGGTAGAGATTGCTTGGCTCACTCAAGCTGTCTGACTTGTTAGAGGCTATGATGAGCAACTGCTTCAAATTTCATGTTGTCAGTTTGGGTGGCAATCTGAATTTAAACCTGTTAACACAACCCAAACCCAACCAGTTTAACACAGGCTGTTGGACCCACAGGATGGGTTCTTGTCAAAGCATATATGACCCACTAGCAGGTCAGGTTGCGCTTCGGCCAGTGAAATGCTCACAGAGCGGGTTTTTGTCAAGCATGTGACTTAGTCGCAGCTCAGATTGAGCTTGGGCTAGTGAAACCCACCAGATAATCAAGTATGCATACACTCCCAATACAGTAAGAAAGCTCACTATTTTAGTTTAACCGTAAGAACATATAAAAAGGTGTACCAATCATGGTTTTAAATCCCTATAGAATATCCTATTGGATGCTAAGATGAGTTATCATATCAAGTGTGGAGATAAGACCATCCCACTATCATCCCAACATTCCAATCAATGCTTCTTAGGACATCCCCGATACCAAGCGTCTGGATGAGGCGGGACAGCAGCACATCCCATTCCATGAAAAAAAGGGGATGACTTCGTCCTATGGAATTTAAAATCTTGATACCAATTAAATTGAGGTTTATTATCAAAGTATCATAATAAAAAAATTGTAAGTCTTCAAATAGAATAAAAGCCACCCATTAGAAATTAGAAAACCTTAACCTAGTGGTACTCCCACTTCCCTTTCTTCCTTGCCTCCACCTCCCTCTCCTTTCCCATCTCACACCCACTTTCCTCCTTGCCCTTTCCTTCTCCTTCCTCTCCTCCTTTCCTCATCTCTTCCCTCTCCCCCATCCCTCACTTCCCATGCTCCCCTACTCCCTCCTCTCCCTTTCCTTACCATCTCAACCCACCTACTGATGATCAACTGCATCACCACTTTTGTGTTGACCTGATTTTCTCTCAAGCATCACCACCACCTAGTCATGCATCAAGTGGTTTCAACTAATAGTGTCAATGACATAACATAATGTTTTGAATTTAGGGTGACTTTTTGAGTATATGAGAGGTCTCTAAAACACATGATTTCTTTTGTTTACAGGCATACTGTATATCGTAGATCTGATTGAACTTCTTAGATTTTCATATTGTAGTCTTCAGCAATGAACTGGCCATGGGTGTGAAGTCCTACCTTTCGGCTCTAGATATTCTAATCATTACCTATGTACAAAAATGCATAAATAAAAATTAATGCTATATCTGTATGAACACATATATTCCAACTAGTTTGTGATTATTAAGGCATTACTATTGTTGTCAGTGTTATTAAAAGCACTACAGGTGCTTGTTTAAGCGCAGAGGCGAGGTGAGGCGCACACCTGTAGCGCTTCAATTGGCTTAAGATGAGGCGATGTGGGATAATCGTTACCTAGGCTGCCTAGTGCCTTAAGCAAAGTGTAAGACGTTGAGGTAGTCATCTCTTTCGTACTCCAATCACATGGAGCCTAAATTGCCACATGTACATCTCTCTGAGCAAAACGGAAGGGCATTTGAGTGAATGAATCCAATCACACAGCCCTCATTTTTCCTATATTCGAGCCCTAAGGCCCTTCCTGAGCAAAGGGAATTCCTCATTCTCTCACCCTAGCAATTTTTTGGCCCTCGCTATCTGTCTGAAACCCACTTTCAACCCAACACTACAAGGTAGAGAGTCGACCTCTGAAAAAGAAATCCAGAACTGACGTCACCTCTTGCTACTTGGAGACTTCTACTCAAAGACTTCTTCTTAATCAAAAGGTACAGGTTGTCTTCCCTTGATTTCTTGAACAAAAAAATTTTAAAAAAAAGACAAAGAAATAAGGGAAGAAAGAAGCCTCGAGTTGTTGCCCATCTCTTTTGGAAGCCTTTCTTCTCTTCCTCCTCTCATTGGAAAAGCTTTTCTTTGAGTGTAGTGGTGGCTGCTGTTATGGTGGTGGCGGTGGAGAAATTTGGCTCCCTCGGCTTCCTCCCTCTCTCTTCTAGTCGAAAGGTTGACCTATTCAGGAATTTCTGGATCTATGCTTATTTTCAACTCCCCAATGCATTTCGTCACTTGCTACGCCCTTCCTCGTCTTTGGGTACCTAGGTATCCATCGTAAGTGGATGGTTTGGTGGTTGAACCAATTATTTAAGGCTTTGAGGTGCTCCGATTTTGAGCTGCTCTAGTTTTTTTTTTTTTTTTTTTGAATTTTACTGCAGTTGAGTGTTGATTGTTAAATGATTTAAAAAATGACAGCATCCATAGCTGTCATCTCCCTTTGGTCTGGTGTCCCATAGCAGGGTCTCAGAGAGTTAAGGTCACAAGTTCCTCATGAATTAAAGTGGCCTTTTCTTTTTTTCTTTTTTTTTTTTTAAGCATCCTATTTGGTCAACCTCAGAATCAAATGGCTAGAAGAAACTAATGTTAAGTGGAAAATACAGATAATTTGAAATCAGAAAAATCTAGAAGTCTTGGTTTAGTAACTTTAGTTTTAGACTTTCAGTATAGCTTATTGCATGTAAACGGGTATTTATCTTGCAACATCCTAATTAGTTAATTGATGTAAAACTTATATTTTGCATGAAAGTCTTAATTTAATGATGATTTCTAAAGATTTAAGTCTTATTATTTTTCTATGAATTTTTTTTTTTTTTTTTTTTTTTGAAAATTAGTGCCTCACTTTACTTGGGCGAGCGCCTAGCGTTGCGCCTTACACTTCAGGCAATAGGGGGTCTTGGGGGTCTTGGAGCCTTAAGTGCGCCTAGCACCTTTGATAACACTACTTGTTGTTGTTGTAATATTTGTATGAACACAAACACAAAGCTTGTTACTTGGTAAATAATAGAAGCCTAAATGACACTTGTGTACCTAGTTGAGCACATGGGACCCAGGTGGCATCTACATCTTGGCAACCTAGGCAAAGGTTGGCCTATGAACCATCCCTAATACCAATGTTGGATTTATATCGTGGAATATAAATTGGCTGGAAAGAAAAGACAATAGCTAGATGATCTACCAGTCTATGTTACATGGCAATGAGTATATGTCCAGTACATATGCATGTCTAGGTATTGGATTCTCCAAATATCTAAAGTTGACATAGCATCTAGTATTATTGATGCAGCTTTCAATGAGACTACATCATGGGCCTCTGATAAAGCCCTCCTTTATGTAATTGTAAAGTTATCTTGATGTTTAAAATCCCTTCTATATTAGGGTCTTGAAACATTAGCTTTACTAAAATGCAGTAGAGTTTTAATATGTTCTTTGCAATTTCTTTCTTTAATGTTCACCTCTTTAACCCATTCTCTTTGTTTCTCCTTGAAGCTCAGACATTGTGTATGCGTGAAACCCAGAAAAAAGCACTACTTTACACAGGATAATTCATTCAAATCAGAACAAGCCCCAAAATAGTACTCAGTCAAATAGTGCACAAGTTAGCACCAATGTTGGTATGAGCATGTTAGACTTTTAAACTTTGTGACATTGGAAACAGTATGCTAGACCTTCCAGTTATATGCTAGCATGATATTTTACCAAATTTAAGATTCAAAAATCAACTATTTTTCTAAAGTATAAGCTATCTATTGCATTTGATAGTTAGGAAGGACAGAGAAAATATTTATTTGTTAAGTGAATAAAAGGAAAGAATTAGAAAAAGTATGAAATTTCTGACCCCCTCAAGTCAAAATAGAAAATCCCTATTTTGATTGGCTTGGAAGTGTTCTAGGGCCGGTTAAACCCCAACCAAGCTTGCATGAGCAGAAACTAAGCTTGGGCTAAAGAAATCTAGCTTTGGTCTAGGCTAGGCTACAATAATGTCTAAAAGAATTTAGGCCATTTTTGGTCACCTTGTATAGCTCAAGCTCATAAAACCTAAAACAAATTAATATTATGTCTATTAAAACACCAAAGTAATAAAAACACCCAACTACTTGTTCTCAGCACCTTAAACAGATGAATTTATAATACACATGCTCTATCTACCCTCTCTTCCTTCCCCTTCTTGGTATGTCAATCTCTGCGTCTTCCACTTGAGTTTGCAGAACAAGAAGATAGAAATTCTCCCTCAACCCAACCCCTTATTCAACATTGACCACGACCAACTCTTCACACTTTATTTCTCTGCATAACTGACCTTTACAATCCTGTGCAGCCATTGTGC
Organism: Metroxylon sagu; assembly: GCA_017589505.3. Lineage (NCBI taxonomy): Eukaryota > Viridiplantae > Streptophyta > Magnoliopsida > Arecales > Arecaceae > Metroxylon > Metroxylon sagu. The sequence goes on along the minus strand of JACVBY030000571.1, from coordinate 60,116 downwards.
TGATGGTGGGAGCCTTACTTTTTAGTGCACCACCCAACTACCACTCATTAGGGACAATGAGCCTCTTTCTTAATTATCATTGTCTTTACCTCCATCTCTCCATTTAATTCGTACTATTTATGAAATCGGTATACTTCTTTGGTTGTGTCTCCCATCTTATGGCCGAATGAAAAAAAGGACACAATATAAATTTTAGGAACATGAATACTTTGTATCAACTATCACCAAACCAGATAATTAAATATTCAATGAGTTCAGGTCAAATACATTTCAAAACATGATGGTAGGTTTTGGCTTCAAGTCAAGTTTGTTGAGATGAAACGGCTTGTGTCAAGTTGTTTGACATTGGATCGAGTCAGCTCATATGGTTTTCCATATATAAATAGTCAAGTTGAATCAATTGGGTATACCAAGTCAGCTCAAATGTGTTCAACGGGTCATCTAATTTCAACATTTTTTTCAACCAGGAAACCACAGACAAGTCATCAGTACGTACGTGCAATCTAGTCTAAATCAAACAATTGGACTAGTTCAGATGGATTTCTTCTTTGGGAAGTTTGCATGTGACTCGATGCATTGTAATTTTATATGCAAATATGCATACACATTATCAATATAACTCTGTGATTTCTCCCCTTCCCTACTGAAACAGTAAGCTTCTTACAACAAGAACTTAGTAATAAGTTGGCCTTCCATTAATTCCACAACTGTCCCTGCTAGCTCCCTAACTAATTTTTTTCCCACCGTCCTTGCTCTATGCCCTACTACAAAATGCATTTTGGGTCATCCATGTCAATGATCCACATAATTGACCACTTTCTATCAAGGTGGCGATGATTGGGTCAGGCTGGGTTTGGATTGGGTAGAGATACAGGTTTTAAAGGAAAAATAGCCAAAACCCAGTATGCTTAGTAGATTGGTCAAAATACGAAATCCGAACCCAACCCACTTCATAAAACAAGTTACCTGATTTGGCATACAATCCATTTAAGAAAACAGGTAAAATCTAGGGCTGCAAATGGGTTGGCTTGATAAGGTATGCGTGACCTTGACCCAACCTGATTTCATATTCGGGTCATGATTTTAGACCCAAACCCAATCCATTTACTAATCGAGTTGGCTCAATGGAAAAAATTCTAGACCTAAAGGATCATTTGGGTCTGGGAAGAATGACCTGGATCCAACTCAAAATGTTTAAGTTCGGGTCAGGATCAGGTCGGATCAGGTTTGCATTCGAGTCAGGCATCTAACTATTATTTTATAGTTAAAATATAATAATTGATAATTATATAGAGAGTAATTAACAAGTTTAAATAAAACTAAAAAGATCCTACTTAAATTTTTGTTCAAAAATTTGAGATTCCATCCAAATAATTGATCATTTTTGAGTTTACAAATTATGATTTTTAAAATATATATTGATATTATTGAAGGCACTATAATAAGAAATAAACTAACCATTCTACTTTTTACTTGAATCCCAATCGTAGTTCAATTCCTCGTGACATGCAGCTCTAAAATGATAGGTAAAATATAATACAAGCTTAACAACCCTGTAAGAATCCCTTCATGTATGCATGCATCAATAATCACAAATACTCAAAAATAAATAATCACAATGTCCAACAACAAATATTCAGGATATGCGATAATCATAAATATTCAATAAAAAATAATTATAGGTATGCAATACTCATGCACATTCTAATATAACCAATATCCATATCTTTATATTAAATATTCAACGGGACCAAAATATCACTCACCATCATATACCCATCCCAATGAACAATGTTTCCAATTACAGTCCATATTTAGTTTGTTATAGCTAGATTCATATTCCCAATTATGCTAGAATATAATCAAGTTATCTTTTCACCTTTGGACCAACCACGGTCATGTTTTCCATCCGTGATGGGACAATCAATAAGGTGTCACATTTTTCAACTTGTGACGAGTCAATCGATAGTGTGCTACATTTTCAACCTATGATGGGACAATCGATAAGACCATGCTCCAACCAACGCTAGCAATTCATATTATATTAATGACTAGTCCTACAGTTTCTTACTTAACAATTTCAATTCACAAATTTTAATTTTCATTAATCTTCACATTTATATGCAATTCATCCACATTCATGCAAAATCAAACAAGTAGACGAAGAGTTTAAGACCATGCTTATCACTCTGAAGTGTGATCTATTTCCACGTCATGCATGATCAAACAAAAAAATTATAACCATGCATCTTCGATCCATCAAACAAGAAAGAATTCATATCATGCTTGTGATATTAAAAAGCCAAATATTATCATAGTCCATGCACATGGATGCTCATCCACACCATCATACGCATGCACACAACAAAAATAAGGAGATTCTTACCTCTATTGGAAGCAAAGTATGATCGAATGTTCTAACTCGATCTACAAATATACCTAGCACATCCAATCAATTTAAAATTAATATTTGGTATAATAAAATCTAGAAATTGACCTCCTCCTAATTTAGCTAATTAATCACCAATTTGCTACTTTTCTTGAAATCCAAAATTCAACTTTTCAACCCAAGCTCCAATCCTAGCCATAGTACATCTTGGCACAATAATTAGATTAAATAAAATAGGAACCAAAATTTTACTCAATAAGTGGGTCATGAAAGATTCTATGCTCATCTACTTTGGATCCAAACTACTATCCACCTACACAAGATTATTGAACCCTAGTTAGAAAATTGATCCAAGAAGTGAGGAAGTATTAATGGTGTAGGTCGCAGGATATAAGGTCCCCTAGCAAGGCCATAGGGTCCCCTAGCAGGGCCCTTCTTACGGCCAAGCTAGGGAACCAAAGGTCTTATCCTTTTGTCCATGAACAGAGGTGGATTGTGGAAGGAAAGATAGAGAAAGCGAGAGAAGAAATATAATTAAATCATGAAAACACTGAAGCATGAGAAGAAAAAAGAGAAGAGTCAGAGGATGAGAAAGAGGAAGGAGGCGGCACCAGCTAAAATGGGTCCTAGTTTGACTGGTTAGGGGATGCCAACAAAAGGTCGGTGATGAGGCTATAGGCAAGCTTCTAAGACATGAATAGAGAAATCCAAAACAAGTTAAGAAAGAGGGGAGAAAGGATAATAAGGCCTCACTGGCTAATAGTGGCAGCCTATCCACTTGCCAACCCCAGTTCATCAATCTTAATGACCAGCATGCTCCAGCAGCAATAGGACTTTGGCCTAATCCCTAGTCGCTAGTGGCAATTAATGGGCACCCAACATCCTAACAAGACGGGAGATGAGAAGAGAGAGGGAGAGGACTCACCCGCACTGGATCCGGCTAATCAAAGAGGAAGAAAGGAGGATGGCAGCTAACAACTCAACAGGAAAATGATAACCTCAAAGTGTTGTGGTGTGGTGTGCTAAAAGTGGGGGAAAGGTTTCAATAGAGAAGGAAGGAGCCTCTGATTGGACTTTAATCCCCCTCAAAGTCCTGCTTATTGTTGACTTCTAACTTTGATTTTTTTTTTTTTGGTGGTATGTTAACAAATTGGTCTACTACGGAAATAAGACTTCACAAGTTTAGGGACTTATAAGTAGAACAAAAATGGGGAAACTCAACTGTCTCTCAAAAGAGATGCAGCAATATTGAAAAGAAAATTATCTACCTGGATGAATTGAGATGGTATTTTGTACATATGTAATTATCTTTAATATATCAACCATTACTTTATTTTTTAATCACCTAGAAGGGACAAAAGAAATATCTTGTTTTTTCTTGAAAAATTTCTGATCTCTAATGGACTTCTTAGAAGGATTTGAACCCAAATAAACAAATTTTATTCTTTTTTTTTCTAATTTCTTTTTCTATTAAAAAAAGAAGATGAAATAATCACAATGGATTTAAAATGAAAATCGATCTTCCAAAGAACAAGCTTTTTTTCGAATAAGCCAATTCATTAGAGACCGTGCAGAACCATTCTTTTTCCTATTCAAAGATCAGCCCTTTGTCGAGATTTGGTCCCATCGACTTGAGACAATCTTAAGTTTTTGATAGAATGAATCACACTTTTACCACTAAACTATACCCTCTATACATTTATTATTATATATGAATGAACCATTTATTGAACAAAACAAGAGGGATATTGATGGTTTCGACTATCGGTTCCACCTCCTCATGGGATGACTTGTCAAGTTGACTTGGAGTTAACTTGGCCAAGTCCTCACACCCTTTCCTTTTTTTAATTTTTCTTAGTCTAGGCCGGTCAAGTAAACACAAGCTAGCCAGAGGGAATGCTTCTTATGGTCAAACTTTTAAAAGATATTAGTTGACATTGACCTTATGGCACATTGCATATAGTAAATAATACATGGTCAAACGATCATCTTGAAACTTATCTTGCAGATTCCTACAAAGTTTAAGATTTAGCTAATGGTTCATAAGATCAACAATCAGAAATAATGTCATGAAAGAACTAATCATTTATAGCATAATAACCTATTATTTCACCAACAAGACAACACAATACAATTAAAATCCATAAAATCTAGAATTTTTAATGATTCTCATGTTAAAACCACAACATGATAGCCATACTTATTTGGTGTTTCTGTACTTTGGATTCCTCTTGCATCTCTACTCTCCCTGCTGCACTTGCTTGCATTTGAAAAAACATACCGTTGTCCAGCACTCCTTGCCAAACGATAGAAACTGTCTCTTATGCACAACTTTGTTCTAACATCCAACTGAAAAAATAAAATGGTTGAAATTATTGTCACTTCTGCAGATATTTTGTGCACATACCTGCACAGGGATTTATAATTTTAGGCTATAAAGGGAGAACCTTTCATTTCCTCAGTAAATCCTGATTATTACTTAATATGAGAGGATTAAGGAGAGAGATATTGAGTGCAAAGGACAACTGATAGATAAACACATGCATATGAAGCTGATTAGAACAGCATATTCCAAAATGGCAAAGTTCTTTGAAAGTGAAGTAATTGCCAACACTACAATTGGACGCATTTACAATGGTAAGTCCATGAAAGATCGAAGAATTAGTTATTTTAATATGCAAAACTTTAAAAAGAGGGAAATTATACTTTTAAGAAGCAAAGATTGAGGTTGAAAGGTATTTTCTAGTAACAGAAAAGAATTACCAAGTTAGATGCATGCAGGTTGCAAACATTATATACAAAAATAGCATATACAAGAAATACATGCGCAAACTAGGAGTCCCCACATTAAATGCTGTGATGGAAGTGTTAGGTTCGGAGAAGGAAGAAGCTAAGATAGGTAAAAGCAAAATGATTATTAAGCTATGACTCAATGTAAATATATAATCAAAGAATGTAGTCACTGAGCATGGTCAGAATACAATCAAAATGATACAAAACAATATCATACATTATCACATATATCCACTCTAACACGAATTGAGTTTTAAGGCCCAAGGTAAGTAGTTATACCCGATCTACAACATGTCGAAGCTGTTGAAAACTGGTTTCATCTAGTGAGATGCCATCAGAAGAAACAGTTTCCATGAAAGAGTTCTCCTGCACCATAGAAGAATCCATCCCAATGGCTGAAAGTCCTGTGTTTCTCTCTTCTTGTTCACTGTCGCATCCTATCTCATGTTGAGATTTGTGATGATTTTTCAGAACCATAGTTTTACTTGTGCATGATGTTTGCTGAAGCTTGTGGTCAACAATCATGTTACCACGTACCTGCAGTCTATGTTTCTCCATTTTTTCTTCAGAAGTTATTGTTGGAGGCACAGATGATTCATTAGGCAACCTCTTTATGTGTTGGTAGGAATCAGTTGTACAATGAGAAGAGGAAAGATCAGTATCATTTTTTAAAGCATTACTTAATGCCGTTTGCATGCATGGAACTTGATCTGCAGGAAAGCTGTTTTCCAATTCTGAATGAAGATTGAGAGTGTGCATGTAACTTGATGAAGCAGATCCCAAGAAATGCTTTTCTTCCAGCATATTTTCAGATGGTTGTGCTTCAGCAGCTGAAACAGCAGAAGAGGGATGCTTTGGATCTGCAAGTTGCTGTATCATTTTTTTTTCTAACAAATACTGGCTTCCAATCTGCATTATGATCATATTTATAAATAAGATCAAGTTTCTAAAAGCAAAAATTACAAGATTTGGGGTGATTTCCATTTGAAAGGTTTTCTAATATCGCAAATAAAAAACACAAGATGTGTAGGGAAAGAAAGCATCAATCATGGGTATTCAAAAAGCATTATGAAGGTCAAGTTAAAATCATACTCAATTAATTGGCAGCTCAGTCAGCATGTCATTACAGATATTGCTTTCATTACTAAGCTCCAGAAAGTATAAAGAAAAAGGATAAAGCATATTCTTTTTATTCATGCTAATATCCAAATCTAAGATTCTTAAGAAATCGACAGTTCTTACCAATAATGAGATGAAAAATGTAAAAGATTAAACAAAATAAAATGGTTTCAAGCACAAAACATGATTCCCTGTAATGCTCTTACAATCTATTTTAATTCTGAAACTTCAAGAAAGTAGAATGTGTGGATCTAAAGAAATTTCTTATCACATAATTCAACGTGCAATTTTGATTCTTTCAGGGAGATATGGGAGTATTTTCCTGCACATCTTGAAACCAGATGGAACATAGCTATCACTTGACTAACACAAAGCTATTGATCAATGCAACGACCTACAAGTGGAAACACATGCAACTTTCAACTATGTTTTTCTATTGTTGCATGAATTTTAAACAGTCCACATTTCTATAAAAACGAACTCTGTTTGTTCTGTTGATTGGTTCAACTCATCCATCCAAGGTTTAACAGGTTATATCCTCAGTATGATACAATGTTTGATGATTCAAAGATGCCCATGAATCAGATGAGATAATGCCCTCAGCCATATTTTTCACATATCATGTTTCGCAGACATAAAAAATCAATGGGATATATGCATTGTAGCAAATAAAGCATCAACATGATACTTGAGTATACCGCATAATCCTTATTCCCTTCACTTATTCAAAAATTGAATAAAAGCTTGGAGCCGAAGAGGACAGGCTAATTTAAGAAGTCCTCCAGGAAGATGCCAAACGGCCAGCCGAAGGATGAGACATAGGAGACTAAGTTCATCAGAACTTACATGTATTTAATCACACAATGGTAATTCAAGTAAATATGCTTGGTGACAGCATGAAAGATTAGTTTGAGTGATCTCTGGTGCATGACGATATCACAGACAAAGAGTACTCGGACACGCGAATATGCTGAAGCTCAGCAAGTGAGATATCACAGTCAAATGGTTTACAGAGCAGTCAGCAGTATTCAAGTAAACAAGTTGACAGGGGTCTGCCTGCTGCTTAAGAAACAAAGGAGGAGAGTCATCTTTGGAACAGAAACTAAAAGATATTCCTTAAACAGGACCACTGACCTAGTTCAACTTCAAAATGCTAAAAAGTAAATTCTAGCTCAAGGGCATAGGCGGATGTGCAAGACACTGTTCATACTGTGGAGAAAATCTAGGAGCGCTTGCCACCGATTGAATAATCCATCAATGAAAAAAAAAAAAAAAAAAGAAGGTCCAAATGGGAGACTATGGTAGCTCTCTGAGATCACATGCAGAAAACTACATACTAGGGGAGAAGGTCCACCATCGCAATGCCAGACCTCACACCTGTACAATTTTGGCTCAATGTCAGTACACTCGTACAGGGTTGGTTTAATATACCGATACTCGATAGGCCACCCATACCATGTACTGGTTATGCCCTATATGCATCACTATGATGTACTATGCTTGTGGGTGTCTGTATATAAGAAACTCAATTTATACACTCCATGTATGCCTGATATTAAAAGAATTAAGTTATACATAGAAGAGAATGGGACATGCATCTAAACCAGAGATTCACATTTGCTAAATTGAAGTACACTTTGCAACTCCTGTGAAGATGATAAATAAAATTGAGCACATTAAAGTAACAAATACATATTTAATAAGAAATATAATTAACCTAAGACACTAAAATATGTCTGTGGTGCTTTTGCTTAAAGTTAATTTTGGTAGATGATCACCGTCAGGCATACCTGATCATAATTAAGGTTACTAGGTGTGCTGATAAGTTTGGGATGGTGCCACAAAATTTATTGGAGGAGTTCAAAAGATAGCCATATTTAACTGAGTACTAAAGAAATCTTGGTGAGAGTAGACACCAAGAAGGAATTGGAGCTCTCTACAAAGTCTTGTATGTGAAAATTAATCAGACATTTGATCAGACAGTGGAAGCCAGATCCATCATTTCCATGAGAATGATAACATAATGTAACTAACAATTAACTTCATAAACATTGGATGGGATGAATGATGTAGGAGGTAATGACTACATTTGATGATTGGATGATTTACAGCATACTTAATAAGAGATAAAACTAATCTGAGATTGTAAAATCTTACCGTCATGCATTTGCTTGTAGATAAATTCAGTAGAAGATCACCATCAGGCATATACTTGATCTATGCTTAAGGTTACCTGATGTTTAATAAGTTTGGAGGTCTTGCATGCCAAATTTATTGAGTTCCAGCAAAAACTATCTTTAACTAAAATGAAAGAAGATAAGTTGGACACTAAAAAGGTAGTGGAGCTCACCATAGTCTCATGATCCAAATTTCATTAGAAATTGTTCAGACAGTGCAAATCAGCCCCATCATTTTCCATGAGTCAGTAAATAGTCCAACAACATGAGATAAATAATAGTTGATGAGATAATGATCAGAACAGATGATAGTATGGAGCTGGAGAATGCATGAAACTCTTCAAGACAGAGTTTGTCTTATTTTAGGAAATGCACAACAAGTTTATAAGCACGAGCAGTATAATCAGTTTAGAAGTAGCCAACCTACTATGCTATATTATGAATTCTTTCATCAGATGCCCACAGAACAAGGAATTAGACATCTGGTAGGCCAATGGCCAGTTATGCTGGAGCACAAGATCAGCATGGATCAAATCGATTCAACTTAACTACAAAACTAATCATCAAGAGCCAATGAGGATGTGATGAGCTTTCAATCTGTCAGTGGATGGTCAACAGCCTGGCAATCAAGGTGAAGAACCACTCTCACATCCAAGTTTTTGGCCGCATGTAGCCTAATGACCTGTGCATTCATTATATTTTGTGTTTCCATTTCTGAGGTATCGAACCACATGTAACCTTTATTGTTTGACCATAAATTGTTGTCAAAAAGATAACCATTTGGAAGAGCAGCAACTTAAACATTGGTAACCAGATCGGGAATGTTCCTTGGAAACTTACAGCAGTTATCACATCAAGGTCCTTGGATCCACTCAAGTCATTTCCGCAGCCAGTCGAATCAAGAGCTGCTAACTTCACCTCAGCCCTCTTCTCGTATAACTAGAACATAGACATTAAATTGCTATCAGAAAATATATTAACAAGGTGAAATTATTTGACTCAACCAGCCATAAAAATTCAATAGTAATGCAAAAGATAGTTTCCAACATACTTCTTTGGATGCAAAATTTTCTTTACTTCCAGCACGAGCATCCAACCAATCACCATTAAATTGATAGCCAACAGTTGATGACTCATCATTAAAAGCAGATGGTGAATCAATTTCAGGCAAAAAATTGGTGTTTGCAGACTGATGTTCAGATGCATTATTCAGCACACTCAACTCTGATAATGAAGATTGTAATCCTGAATCAAAAGTAACTTCTGAACCATAAATGGAATGTGATGAAGAGGGAAACCATGAGAACTCGACTGCATCGTCCGTACACCCTTGCCCAATTGTGGAATCATAGTTTCTCCAAAAATCAAAAAATATATAAATGAATGAAAATAAAACTCATGGTTGAAATTAAAAAACAATATATAGAATGATACGTCAGACATGAAGCCACATTTCACCAAATTACCTGAATATTTCATCAATATCCTCAACATTGCCAATATCAGGCCAGTCATAATATGCAAGATCATTTTCCCAGTCCTCATGTCCATTTTCCAGAAGGTGGGCATCTTTAGCAGCTGGAGAAACATTATCAAATGAGAAATGACAGTTGTCACTTCCATCTGTTGAACCACTAGTCTTAGGGATAGAGTTTCCAGTGCAAAATATATCGCTTTCTGGGTTTGCATTGCAGTCCTTTATGCAACTATCAAAGACTACAGCATCTTGGGACACTAACATAATGCCATTAGGAATGCACCCAGGATCACAGCTTCCATAATTTGTAGGAGGAACCAAATATGGTTTTTCTTTCGTCCAAAGTACAGTTCTAGCCAATCCTCTGTTATCTCTGCTCTTTCCAACATTACTTCCCACACATCGTGACTTCTGGTAGCCATCACTGAAAGCCACTGATTCATTCACCTCTTCCCCACCTTGATAAGGCATGATAAGAACATTGCTTGGAGTAAATTCATCCCACAAATTATCTACAAGCTGCACAAATATTCAAAAAAAAATAGCAATGTTTTAGGCTTCAACTATTTTAATTAACAGATGCTTCAACATAGGTAAACAAGCAAAACTGACCGCAAAAGAAACTATTAAACTATTTTAAACTTTTAGCAAGGCCAGCTTTATGATGATCATTAGAAACAATTATGAAGGACAAACATCCGCAACTCTTAGCTCATCAATATAGCCAACAAAAGAAACCTTTTTCCCCCAATTTGTTAACTTTCCTCAAGTTGCTTTATTAAAGTGAGTATAAGATACGCATCCAAAGCCTAATAAGTATTATAAACACACTGACATAAAATCTCATATGGTAATCTATCGATAATCAACATTATAAGAAGCATACTGATAATTTCTGTCATAGTGGAATGCCAAAGTTCAAAAATATAGAAGCATGCCATGATAAGTTAGCACTAATAATTAATAAGTCCACAAACTGGAGGAATCTCCACATGGTCACTGCATTTTTTTATTTAATGTTAGTCAATAAGAAACTGTTTTTTTGATACTGTAATAAAGCAAAATAAAGAAACAAAAAGGATGAACCTTGATAGATGCAAAAAAGATAGATAAATATTTAGAAATAGTTTTCCAAAAGAGAAAAAATTTATAGCCACTGCTTAACAATATCAAGTTTAATTTACAGAACAAGAAATGTGAACCTGACCACAAAACTAGAATTCTGAATGGAAGACTCAACAAATAAAAAATGTAGCAACCTAAGAAACTGGAAAGTTCTTTACTAGATAAGCAGAAGTGACGAGCATTTCTACCAGATTGATGGCCCAAAGTTACAATAGATTGAGAAAATGCTTTGACCAAATAACAGAAAAGTTTTACTTGAGATAAGATTTTAACAAAAATTACTTGCATGTCCTAACAAATGATGCCATGGGTTGCTGTGACATATACACATCACAGAACAAGGAGACAAATTTGGGAACTAAGCGTATAATGACATCCACGATCACAACCTTTTTCAAGGAGCTTCACATTTGGTGATCCTTCATTCAAATATTACTTAGGTCTTTAGGTCCTGTAAGCCATCCATGAGCAGTCCCAAAAAACAAGACCAGAAGTTCTTAAAGAAAAATATCTTATCGAACTATGGCTGCTTCACTTTTAAGAAATATTGCCTATTGAAGATTCCTGTCAATTAGTTTTGGTGATAAAACCCCTCTAAGAATTATCTGGTACTGGGTTATGATTTTTGGTCGCCATCCAGAAAGAAAGGTGTCAAATTCTCAACCTATTCTTCGACCTATTGTTATTCGTCCTTAATTCATATAGAAACAAATTCGCCAAGGAGTTCATATCTGTCTCTACTAAAGCAAATACTTGATTCCAAGAATTTACTAAAGCAAAGCTACCTTGCAAGGGCTCCAAACTGACATCTTCTTTATCAATCTATCGCCAAAACTGTACAATTCCCTTGGATGTGATCTCATATTTGCTATCAAGCAATCTCCGCTGATCTACTCCTGCAATATTTTTTTTTTTAATAAAAAAGAGGAGGAAATCAGAACAAACACTAAACAAGACCTAGCACAGGACTCTAAAAAACCTTCTTCACCAACAAAACCAGCAAAAAAACTCCAGAAAATGAAGTTAAAGATGACAAAATAAACAGTCAAAATTATCAAAAAAATCTATCATAAAACCATCTTAAAAGAAAAACCCCAGATGAAAACCTAACACCAGCCTCAGCAGAACTTTTTTTTTTTATTATTTTTGAATCACAAAACCAACTCAAAAATCCTAGTCGAAGCTAAGGAGCCCCAATTAAGCCTAGGAGTAAATAAACATCCAAAATATATCCGAGGTACCTTATCGCCGCCACGAAACAAAGCCAGCTCAAGAAATCCAAAATCGGAGCTGAAGAGCCCGACAGAAGAGTGGAGAGGTTCCGAAAACCCTACTCCAAACACTAACCTAGCTCGATCTGGATCTTTCCAGAGACTTCTTTTATCGCCTTGGCCCTGAGACTCCCAGCCAAGGGTTTTTATTTTTCTCCCTTTTCTTAAAGGTATATATTCTGTTTTTTTAACAGGCGGCGGAGGGCGTCGATGGACGCGTGCCGGTGGGGCCGAGAAGCCTCCAACTCGTGGACGAGAGCCCGTGAGAGGGGATGCGATCTAATGGCGATTTGTTATTGGCTGGGAGACGGCCCCGGGGCCTTCCGGAGCCGGCACGTGTCGAGAGGATGGGCTCTCGGCGGTGTGCGGCCTCCTGTAGTCGCTGGTGTAAGGTGGGGCCCACGTGAGGGACCACCAAACCGTGCACGTGCTGCGCGGGTGACCATTTCTCTGCGGGCGGGGTTTGCAATTTGCTGCCGTCCCAAGTCTAGCGCTCTTTTTTTTTTTTTTTTTTTTTTTTTTTTTTCCGACGTGGTCGGCTAGGTAGGCGAGTTTGACGCCAAACTGCTGAAGATGAGCGACGGTGTCAAGTAGACGGTTCCGATGTATTAGCTGCAACCCGTATGATGTAATCGGCTAGGTCAGGCATGTTTGACATCAAACGGCTGAAAATGAGCTGAGATGCCTAACCTTCATGCCGACCCTTGGCATGATCTACCAGCAAAGCACACGTGCCAACCTACGGCAAAGCTCAAGCCCGGCATAGCAATTTTAGCTTAGCCCTAAACCTAACACGCGGCAGCAGCAGGTGTCCGAAACATTTGCTTTGGCCTATGATTATGGTATGTTAAAATTAGCCTCATGATCAGGGAATACACATTTGAGCTCATCTGTATCGAGTTTAAAGATATCACGGGGTGGATGAGTGCTTCTGTCATCGATCGGTGTAAGGACTAAAAACCTTGTAAAGAGATCAAAAAAGGCTCTTAAAAAAATTAGAAGAATTTATAAAGAAATTAAAAAAATTTAAAAAAGCTTAAGATTTGATGTAAGATGAAAGAGAAAAGCTAAGGATATTTATAAAAGTTGGAAAGCCTTTAAGTGTACGAAATAATTTTGTAAACTAATCAATTTTTGATGTTGAAAAGCGAAAGTAAGCCCTTTTAAGTAACAAATGAGAATATATTTGAAAACTAGCTATTTTTTGAATATCGAAAAGGGTCAAAGAGTTTCTTCCTAATAAAATGAACAAGATTATGCTTGAACTAGTTTTTTTGACCATTGGAAAGAAATAATTTGGTAAAAATGCGTGAGATGCTGCAAGTGAGCCATTGCGTGCTATGCTCAGTCCTCCTGTGCCATTCCATGCTTAGCCCATGTGCTAGGGTTATGCTGGCTCGGCTTGCTATGGGTTGTCATGCCAACGCAGCCAGCAAACCGATAAGAGGGCAATATGATCCTGCAACATACTATACCTAGTACAACCCGCATTATATCATATCAGACCATACCGTGGTTTGTTCATTTTTCATCATTTAAAATGAACCAAATAAGTTTCGCTTAGCATTAGCAATGGGGCAAAGCAAGGTTGAAGACCCCAATCTTCATTCTTATTTCCATAAAAAAATAATCTTCATTTTTACACAATCCTTGTAAACGAAAATTTTTCATTCTCATCCCGGTTACATCCTCTTCTATTTCTATATTCTGCTCCCTTTTCATAATAACATATATAAATTTTCAGCAAAAATTTCTAAGAGTAATTTTATACAAATAGAAATATACAAGAATACTATAATACTTAAAAGCATGGATCGATAAAAAAATTGATAGAGTGGAGTAAAAATATACTTATTTTTATTTCTATTAGTGAAGATAAAAATAATTTTTATCTCTATTTTTATTTTTATTCTTATAAAAGATAAAGAAGGTTTACGAGGTTGGAATTGCCATCCTTGCTCGTGCTTTGAGATAACGAGGGGTGCTCGCCGGGCTCACATGGCACTTGAGCTAGCGGAGCCAGCAACAGCATGGGCTCATAGGTATGAGCTAGTTATTATCGAGGCTTGAACTTGTTTGTTAGTATCGTCTAATCCTTGAATGCTACTCTATATATTTATATATATATATATATATCTCACGCTGCGAGGATCCATACGCCATCCAGGCAAGGGGTGATGCCACTTGATGGTCCTGATGATTTGTAGTTGATGTCAACCTTTTGTTCTCAGCTCGAGCAACGGGGCCCCATGTGTTAATTAATTATCAATACTAAACGCTTGCAATGTAGGTGCCTGCCTATCCATGGCATGGATGATATAAATTAAAGTAGTAATACGAAAAACAGGTGATCGAAGAACCTAAACCCAGATTTCTTCCTCTGATACGATCATAACCCCGTATAACAAATTCTCTTTTCTTTTAAAACCACTGGTAGGTATTGCATTAGTTTCTATCTCGATAAAGAATCAAAAGCATAGAATGCAAGAAAAATAAATTTCAAAAGAAAGCTAAGTTTGAGAATCTAGATGCAAAAGTGTTTTAAAAAAAAAGAGAAAAATAAGTATTCAATTTTTTTTAATATATATATATATATATATTAAAAGAAATATAAGTTTTAAACAGTAAACATGTGGTTCTTGTTGAAAAGAAAAGTTAAGTGAAAAAAAAACTTAGGGATGTTTATAGAAAAAAATATAATTTATGTACAAAAAAAGGAAATTTTATTTTCATAGTTTTAGGGCATTATAAAATTTTATTGTGTTGAATTTAGAAAACACGATTGTTTGAATGTCAATTTGGCCAAGCTTATCAAATTTTATAATAATTGAGGGTTCTTTTAAGAAAAAATGAAGAAAAAAAAAAGAAAAAGGCTTTTTACTAATATTATTCAATCAAAAAAAACAATGGTAGAAATATTTATAAGAAAGACGAGAAAAGAAAGAAAAGAAAAAAAGAAAAATAATTGAGTTTTATAAAAACATAATTTTAATAGCTTCTTTGAAAAACAAACAGGTAACAAAATGCCTTGCTTTCTATTTGACTTATTTTATGCAGGTTCTAGGTGTGCGTTTTATCTATTTTTCAAAAATCACAAACAACATAATAATATTTTAAAAAGATTTGTAATTTTTTTTTCGCATGCTTGAAACCTTATTTTAGGCAAAATCAACAAAAGGGTTAGCCCTTTCTCCTAATTTATATATATATATATATATATATATATATATATATTTTTAATTTTCCGGGGCCTACGCGTCGAACGCCTTTTCTTTCGTACCGCGTGTCCCGCCATCGAGTCCCCGCGTAACTGCAGCCGCGCCAGCCGGACGGACGAAGACAAAGCGCCCCCAATTTCCGCATAGAAATCACATATGCGAAGAAAAATTCGCTGGCGACAATCCCTAGCACACATCTTCATCACCACGTGTCTCCCTCTACTACTCTCCTCCTCGCGTTCCGCCGGCTCCACGGCAACGTGGACGGCCGATCACATCCCCGCATATATTTCTCATGACCATGTTATTCTGGACTCCGCTCTGCCCGCCTTCAAAAAAACGCCTCCTCCTTTCACTACCCCTCACCAACGCTACCACCGTCTCCGTCTTCCTCACTTCGATCGCTTCGGCTGGCTCTCAGATCCCTCCTTTCCGTTTCCTCGAGGAGAAAATGTCGACCCTCTCGGTTCCCGCTTCCGTTCCGCCCCCCGCCGAGGACTGCGAGCAGCTTCGCAAGGCCTTGCAAGGTACCTCGTTTCCCCTCCTGCTGTTGCTGCGCGTCTTCTCTGTTTCCGATCTCCCGATCGGAGCTAGAGTTAGGGTTTTGGGATCTCTTGGTGGGAACCCTAGAGCTCAGCCGATCTCTCTTCGATCTCTTGTTCTTGGCAGGATGGGGCACGAACGAGGGGTTGATCATCTCGATCCTGGCCCACCGCTCCGCCGCCCAGCGCCGCCAGATCCGCGATGCCTACGCCCAGGCCTACGGCGAGGACCTCCTCAAGGCCCTCGACAAGGAGCTTACCCGAGACTTCGAGGTCCTTTCTCTCTGTGTGTGTGTGTGTGTGTGTGTGTGTGTGTGTGTGTGTGTGTGTGAGTGTTCCTTATCTCAATGGTGTCTCTTTCTTTCCTCTTCGTCTTTGATCTGTTTTGGATCTGGGAACAGAAAGCGGTGCTGCTGTGGATGCTGGATCCCCCGGAGAGGGACGCCGTGCTGGCCAACGAGGCCCTGAAAAAGTGGTCCCCCGGGAACCGGGCGCTGATTGAGATCGCCGTGACAAGGACTGCTGACGAGACGTTCGCCGTCCGGAGGGCGTACCACGGCCGCTTCAAGCGATCGCTTGAGGAGGATGTCGCGGCCCACACCAATGGGGATTTCCGCAAGGTAATCACTGGTCCTGCTCTTTGATCTGGTTGAGCATAGACTGCACAATTCCTTTTGCTGATTTAGAACTATAGTTTCTATGGCATTAAAGTTTTTGTGTGGAGCTATGATTTTTCTTCTTCTCAGAATATAAAAAAGATTATGATTGGATTTGATTTTTCATTCTGGTTTTAGATTTTTGGTCGTTTCGATAAGAACAATAATTCTTTTTTTAAGGAAAAATGTAAACGAAGTTGTTGGCTTTTTTAAGTGTGCTTGTCAGCATGCTTCAAGGTTTTAGTGATGCCATTACCATCCGGCTATGATAGAAATCTAAGGGGCGAGGGTGAGCCTGAGTGCAACTCTAAGGGTGCTACCTGGGTGTGACAGGTTGGGGATAGAGAAATAGCCCACAGTTTGTAAGGATCAAAGAAAGACCTTATTTTTTGGAATCATAAAAAAATAGTTTTTACTGCTGCAGTTATTGTTCCTTAAAACAGGAAATAATGGGTGATAATAGTACAATAATTGTATAATTTGACAAATAGCAGCTCAGTGATCATATAATTTTTGAATTAATACCTCTGTTTTCTTTATGTGTTACTTTGTTCAATGAGTAGTGGAAACATCAAATGACGCTGTAAGTTCCTTATCATAATGGACCTCTGAAATGATTATAATGGTTATGGTGACAGTTACTTTGTACCATCACATGTTCACTTCAAGATTGTTTGCTTGGTTTATGGAATTTTGGCTTGTACATGCAATCTCATGGCTGATGGACCGATGGACCTTCAGTGTCATTAGTCATTGCAGTCACTGTGAGGAAACGATGGATGAGGTTTTAACGTTTGATTGTGTTTTGTTAAACAGAAGCATCTAGGAGTTTCAGCTTCTCTGTTTAAATTCACGTTAGGTATTTTTAGCGTCTTGATCATGAATATATGCTGCCACTTTACTTCTTGATCATATTTTTGAATAGGAGAAGGTAGAGTTCAAGAAAGTTTTGAGTACAATTTTACTTGTGATTTTGCTTACTGAATTATTGGGTAATGCTTGTCCAGCTTCTTGTGCCGCTTGTAAGCTCATACCGCTACGATGGGCCTGAGGTGAATGCTTCGTTGGCAAAATCAGAGGCTAAGATAGTGCATGAAAAGATCAAGGAGAAGGCTTATGGCCATGACGAGATTATTAGAATTCTAACTACAAGGAGCAAAGCACAACTGCTTGCAACATTCAATAATTACAACAATGAAGTTGGTCATCCAATCAACAAGGTATGTGCTAATGTTAAAAAATGCTAAAACTTTCTCTTTCTATGTCATGGTTTATATTTCTCTCCCCTATATTCATAGTGTAACATGCAAGGAATGGGAGTAGGCCATCCGCATTTCATTAATGCTGCCTGCCCACGCATATTTGAGCCCCATTATAGAGCCTTCACTGCAGGTAACCAGTTCATGTTTTATTCCCTTTAAGGTGGGTATGCCTTCAGGGTTCTGGAATCTCTCCCTGGTTCTTGCATTGAGGACAGAGGTGCCAACTGGAGGTCCGGTACAAGGCTAGTTATATTTTACCGGGCTATCATAGTGTCAGTTTAGTTTCTATCATTGCAAATTTAGTTCCATTTAATGCATTCTGCCAATCTTCCATTACATCTTGTTAAGATTTAAGGAATTTATATGTGTAATCAGAACATCAAATAACAATAATAATATTTTTGTACTACTCTGTATTATTACGAGAGAAGTGCAGAAGCCCTAAAGAAGCCTACATCTTCTTCTTTTTGCCCCTTCTTTAGACGGTGTTTCAATGGAAAAGCAAATCATAATTCTAAGAAGAGAAAAGGGGACCTATCCTATTTATAAAAAAATTCTGTTAGGTTTCGGATCACTATTAGGCTTTAGGTCCGTACAAACCGCTAACCTCATCATCCAACAGAGATGCATCCAATCCCAACAATAGGCTCATTCGATTTAAATCATTGGACCAAATTTATTTAGTTAGTTTTGCAAAATTAAAATCATAACAATTAATAGCAGCCTGTGTATGAAAAATTTTCAATACATCTAACCTAATATTATCAAGATTTTAACCATATAAGTTTTCTGAATGCTGAGCCCTTTTTATTGCTTGACATTCCAGCACACATGATGGTCGCTCATAGCCTTATAATCATACTATCATGTTATTATCAGTACATCTGTAGGTGTTTTGAATTTGACATGCTGTGGCCATCATAGGAAAAAAATTTATCCTTTATGGTAAGGGTACAAACAAAAGTAGGTGAGCAAAAACGGCACTGCACCTAAAACTATTGTTGCTTGCTATCTCAGGATTTGAAGTCTGATCCGAAGGATGATTTCCTCTTTGCACTGAGGGCCATCATAAGATGCATTATTTGCCCTGAAAGATATCTTGAGAAGGTTATCCGTCTTGCCATCAACAAAATGGGAACAGATGAGTGTGCTCTTACTCGAGTCATAACCACTCGTGCTGAGGTGAATCTGAGACAGATAAAGGAGATCTATTATAAGAGAAACAGCATGCCCTTGGATCGTGCCATTAAAACGGATACCACTGGAGATTATGAGGACTTCCTTCTTGCACTGGTTGGACAGGATGCCTAAGCTCTCTGGTGGTTCACTACTTCAGCATCTTGGTAACTCGGTAGATCCCATCTTGCCCCTTTTTGTGAGAGGAAATGTCTTGGTTTGCCTCTGAGTGTGGTTGTCATCATGTCCCTCTTTGAGTTCAGTTTTGTGAGAGGTAAACTTGGCTTGCCTTTGTGACAAGCCAAGGTACAAATAAAGTGTCCCAGTGTGCCAAGCAGTAAACTTGAAGTATGCATTTTCTTCCTTTCAGTTTTTTGTTATATTGTTAGCTGTGGGTTTTCTCCATCAAGATGCTCAATATATGAATACTAGAGGTGCATATTGAATTGCTTCCAAGTAAGAATATGCTTAAGTACAAAAGTTATTGAATTGTTTCTGGCTATCTCTTGCCTCAAGAATATTACAATGGAAAAAGAAAACAGGATAAAAGATAATGAAAGAAGAAGTGATTTCAGGGTGGATAGATGCGCTAATTGGATAGGTACATTGATTTATAAATGGTGATGGGATACGGTTGGTAGCTCTTTGTATGTATAACCATTTAGATGAGAAAAGGCTTTTTAGAAAGAAAAGGTATAATAACTCTTCATACCCAACGGATCATTAAATAAATAGATAAAGATGAGATCAAAGATAAAAAAATAAAAATAAAACAAATGAGAAGTGTTTTGAAATAATAAAAATATCCAACAAGTTTTGCTGTGAGTACTCTGATGAAGGTACAGAGTGATTCAAGAACAAGCTGCAGTTGAATAGAATTTTGCAGTTGAATAGAATTTTAATAGCAGTGGAGGGGAGAAACCATTTTTCGTGTATGCAGGCTGTGAACGAGGCCATAACCAGAAGTTCACAACCATCTTGATTACTCTATAAATAATGGTTGCCTTGCGAGCAATTTTAATATATTGGATTTTTTTTTAATTTTATGAATAATCCATTCTCGGGTCATATTACTGAATAAATTGTTTAATGAAAAAAAAAATTTCATGCATTAATTGCCGGGCTTCCTAGTATAGAGCATTGTGACCATGTTCTTTGGCTCTATTTTTCTATCATTGTAGTGTTTATTGTTTGCAAATAAACTTTGGGGCCTACCTACCTTAACTGTTCAATTGAGAGGTGAATCTAGAGGCAGCCAAACACTAGACTTTATTGGAAGGTACCATATCCCATTCAGTTTCTACGAGTTAAACAAAGTCAGTCCCAACTGTTGTGACTTCAACGTAAGTGACTTCCTAGAAATCACTTTTCCGACTTGAACAAGCTACAAACAACCAAGAAGATTCTAAGTTTATCAAGAACTTTTCCAATAATAAATAATCGCTAGCAATTAACGAAATATATGCCTGGCAAAATTTTAGTTAGCAATCAAAAGAAAAGGTAAGTAACAGCCTATACAGTGTACAAAAATATACAACAAACGGTATGTCATCACTCCATGCAGAGGACTCTAGACGGCTGAACTTTTGGGCTCTACCTCAGCAAACACTTGCTATAAACCAGATCCCCTCCACCTGAACTACTCCAGATATTATTAATACATTATGTAGCCTGTAGATATATATATATATTATTGCGCTATAATAAGCAAAAAATTCTGTTTCATAAAAATTCCATCCATTCATAACATCTATGCCTTCAATAATCTGAGCAAAATGAAGCCAAAAAAAGGTTTGTCAGTCTTTACACTGTACAGTCACATGTACTGAGGGTGATAACTTAAGTGTGGTCGATTAATACAGCATGATATTACAACAGATACATAGTCAAGCGTTTCACAAACAAAATTGCTTACTTTTACAACTCTACATCTTGATATGTTCAATCTCCTTGCATCCCATCTCACTTCAGTTACAGCTGAAACTCATAGATTCAGTAGTTCCAGCAATGACTGCCTGTAAAAATAGAAAAATACAACATGTGATCCTGCAAATCCAGAATGTACATCACTTCTTTGGTAGGGCTCGAGAGAAGATCCGCTTGCAGTATGGGTTGGCTCGAAGGATCACGGTGTGAGGACGAATGGCTTCAACCAGTGACGTGTGAAGAGAACCCTGGTTTGAGTGAGTCAAACAATAAGAAAAAGAGAGAATGGAATGCAAGATGCTTAAATGACTAAATTTGGTTGGTGATTTTAAAACCTTGGTATTTTGAAGAGCAGATTGAATGACATAATTGGCATAAGGGTGCTGCAATAACTGCTCAAATTGAGACATCAAAAGAAATTCTGATATGATTGTTGCCCGATCATCTTCCCCAAACACCTTGAGGCATTTCTCCACCACATGGCTGCTGAATTTTTGCATCGAGAGCTGTACATAATTTCCTTCAAATTGAGATGCCAAATTTGAAACTACTAATGGACTTTTCAGGTCGAGGATGTATTGAACAACATAATTTCTGAAACAACAATCAGAAATACTGTAAATATAAGATGCAACTGCACAAAACAAATTAATAATGTAACATTTTTTTCAAAAATTATGGCAGAAAAGACAAACATTTATTTGATAAATAAAGGGTCTATACAAGATTAAATCAAGTAAAAAACTTGTAACCACATTTTTATATTCACATATAGTTGATATATGCAAAGCATTTAACGAATTTAAGCACTTAAATAATAATCAACAAATATTCAACAATTCTCTCTTCAAAATGGACCTTGCAATGCTAAGGTCCCTGGTGAAATACAGTAGTTGCTCGGACAGATACAGCCAATTGTTAGGTTCATCAGTTATACTCAAGATTTGGGACCAGAACCATGTAGATCAGAATATTGTGTACCCTTGAGCCAAAAGAATGGGTTATAGCCCAGAGAACATTCTCTAACAATACAAATTTAAACAAATTATACATATCAATTGCATTTTAAAACTATATTATACTGACATTAGCAAAGAGTAGAATAAACCATAATATATCCTTTCCTTAAGTGTATAAATCCTGCCGATCTTGCTGCATGTTTTGCTTTAGTGAATAAATATGTGCAAGGCTTCTCTACCAGCATCATTGTGACATAGAAATTTGCGCTTGTTTAAATCCTGATGTTATTGGTCTCTGCAAGTCCAGAATAGATTTGATTTTTTTTATTCCATTGACTTCTAGATCAACTACTAGCCAGGATGAACTACATTTTATTTTTCTCTATTCAGTAACTTTTGAAACAAAGGTCTTATCAACAAGCTATTAGTTCTCTTATTAAATAGCAATCACCTAATAGTTATTATTAAAATCTAATTGTAATATAATTCTAGTTTGTATGATAGAGAGCAACAGACCAGCACCTTTCACGTCATCTTTTTGCATAGTTTTAGTATGAGAGTTGTTTTACTTTAGGAATTTAATATGTTGATACCCACAACTAGTAATCCTTGGTGCGTTTCAAATTCCAACATCTCTAATAAGGGAAATACTCAAATACCTCTACTTAGGGGTAAGCAATGGGTTAAGGTCAGCAATGGGTCGGGTTGGTTCGGTTCTGAATACTCATTGGGTAAATTCTGGGTTCAAAATCCTAAAACCAACCCCCAGCAGATCGGTTCTTGGTTCAGGAGCTAGTTCTTTAGTTCTGACTCAAGAACTAATCATAGAATTTTTTTTTAAAAAATAAAGTATTCTTAGAAATCAAATTAGGGACCTTAGATATACCTCATAAGTTAACTACCATCTCTACTAAAGATATTTAGTGATAGATTAATCAATAAATATTATATATATTCTTTTAGTTAATGCAACTAAGGAAAAAAATTAGCCATTAGATATTAGAATAGTCTCATCCATAGAAAAAGCGAAAAATCAAATAATATTTATCAATATTATGAGTTTTTTGAGCATTTTTATGATGCCTTTTAGCTTTTCACTCAACTTCTGTAATTAAGAAAAGAACATTTAATATATTAAAAATGACAAAAAAGTTAAAAAAAATAGAGGTAATGCATAAAAAAAAGAAAAATAGGTTCTAGGATCAACCTGATCTGATTGAGTTGGTTTTAGGTTAGTTCTAGGATATGATTGATTCAGTTCTGAGTCCAAAATCTTGGAACTAATCTTGATTGGATCAGTTCTTAGTTTTAACCTAAAACCTACCCAACCCGATCCATGCTCACCCCTACCTCTACCATCGGAGCTACCAGCCAAAAGACCACTACTCCATATGGATTTGTTTCATATATGTTTTCTATTATTTAAGCTCTATCATATGCATTATGATATATTCTTACCATATATGTTTCTTTTTCTAGTCTGTTGTCTGTTACCAATCGTCTCTTCTCATTTATCCTTAATATTTAGCTTTAATTATCCAACACTCCCACCCCTACATGAAACTCAAAAGCAGTCTCTGAAACCATTGGATGTGCTCCAGATGAATAACTACACATTGTGCATTATAAACCTAAGACAAACCATGCAAAACCGTTGAATCAGATAAATATGATCTCTGCTAAAGGAATCAAACAATGGTTAAAAAACCCAGAGCCTAAACTAAGATGCAGGATATCATAAACAATTTTTCAAGGGACCATCAAATTCAAAGCACCTACAGGAAAACAAATTAGCTGGCTTTCTTTAAGAAAACACAAGATTCAAGAGCCATGGAATTCAGAAGTGGAATGAAAGAAATCAGAATATCACTACTACTGCATCTTTTTATCTAAAAGCCAGAATTAAATGACTAACTATTTTTTCACTGAGTATTTATATGAAAGGGCTGTAATGGTAACAAAAGATTGGACAGAAGCAAGATTGTGAATTGGCTTATATTATGCAAATGTCACACCCAAGAAACCTTGGATTTACTGGAGTGCTTAAAATTTGAAAAGAGATTTAATCCTCATGAAGTAACAGCCCTTGATACCATCAGAATTCCTAGCTACTTCTCATTTTTGGTGCATTATTATCCATCCCAATGCCCACAATCACCACATGCTTCCAAGCACACAAATAATTAGTGTATTAATCCAGCAATAGAATGTTTAACAATCTAATAGTTCAGCATAATCTTGGTAAAATACAATTATGAGCCCAGAGAGAGGGGGGTTGGGAAGAAAAGCATGCATGCCTGTAAACAGGCTTATGACCTCATATATTTCATATGTTAGTCCCAATAATCTGCAAATCTTTCAAAGAATGTACTGAACATTGAAGGAAACACATTCCTTATTGGATCATATAACAGAAAAGCAAGTGTGATTATGTTTTAAAATATATCAAACTATTTACAGGAGAAATTGCTACATATCTAAATCACAGTTCGATGGAAACCCACAACCAGGTGTCTTGTTAGTATACTCTATTAAATGTTACATAATGCATTCCATGTTGTCAAAAGCCTGGCATGTTAAATGCCTTAATTTTATAGATATTGTGACAATAAATTGTGATGTACCCATGTAAAAATAAAAAATCTAATGACATACTTCTACAGCTCCAATCAATTTTATAATTAAGAAATGCCCACAAATATCAAATATTCAAATATATATAGCTAAAAGTTGCCATGTGGCTTCACCAACTACCAGATTAGCTCTTCTTGCTTCCAGTAACCAAGGGTTGCAATCTCAGTAACAAACCTGCAATTGCACCTTCTTGATACAATATCAGTATGTTTGGTATGGGATTCAGTTTGGCGTATTGGTACTCAATACACTCCCTATACCATGTACTGATTTGGTCATGGTACAATATTGTACACCTATTATTCACCGGTATGGGGTGGTATGGCATACAATGCCTGCAACCCCTACATCTTTCATGGGGTCCATAAATGAACAAGATTGTTGAGAAGAAGAATTATTTGTTGTAAAATGTTTTATTTTCGATCACGTGCCTTGGATGGTACTGATAGATCTTTTAAGTATTTAATAGTAATAGCAGACATAGCAACACTCTTCATCTCAAGGCACCATCTAAATTCAGAATCCTCATGTAAGGCTTCTATTTCTCCTTGATGCTTTCATCCAATCTCCACATAATTTCTACTCAAGAATAGTTTCTGAGGTCAAGAAATAGAATTTTGAGAGCACTGCCCTGCCTCATTAATGTAAAAATCCTAGGACTGCAAATATTTCATTAATTGATGCAAAGGAATTACCCAACAAATTTGACTGCTTAATATGTTTGG
Source organism: Metroxylon sagu (assembly GCA_017589505.3). Classification (NCBI taxonomy): domain Eukaryota; kingdom Viridiplantae; phylum Streptophyta; class Magnoliopsida; order Arecales; family Arecaceae; genus Metroxylon; species Metroxylon sagu. The sequence continues at coordinate 34,667 of JACVBY030000571.1, read as the reverse complement.
ACTTCTTATTGATGATAGGAAAAGGAACCAAGAAATATGACTCAACTAATTCATTTATATGTCAAACGTTAATCAAGTAAAGCTTATGCCTGAGTCGAATATGATATTTACAGCTTCAAATTGTCAGCATAAGATCAGCAAGTCTATGAGATAGAGAGAGAGAGAGAGAGAGAGAGAGAGAGGGAATAAAAAAAGCCAAAGTCTTAGCCTGATATCAAAGACTATGCAGTAATGTAGGGTATTAAATGTATATCATAACTTAAAAAAGCCAATTCATACATCTAAGCAAAAGAATGGTCAACTATAATAGAAGATACTGAAAAGCAGAAGGACACATTTTGGCAATATTATAATATGAAAAATGAAGAAATATAACATATGGGAAGCTTCAGATGAATCATTATGCATCTATAAGCAGTAAAGCACAAGTTTTTAGTAAGGATACCTATCAAACCATATGCCAGTTTGATGAATAATGATTATTACAAGACAAAAAAATCATTTATAGCAAAAATATGAAATATTGTGTGCTCTTTATGGCAACACTGTTTGAGGCTTAGAAGATTAGATGTCTTACAAAGCATTGATGGAGGTACAAACAATATTGAAAAGAGCATGAGCTCATAGGCCTGTGAAATTGTCATCATCAATTATTTTAATAAAACTCTACTAAAAAATGTCTATATTAATGTAAATATTAGAGTCCAATTACTTCACTCTCAGCCATGATTATCTGCAACTGATGTGATCTCTTTCCAAACTCCATAGCATTAGACTCGACCAGCCCATTGATGAGAGTTAAATCATTGGTTTCTAAACGTGCATCTTCATGTCCAAGTATAGAAGTATGTAATTTATGCCTATATGTGTATCTGTACTGATGTGCATATGTACATATGTACACAAAAACACTGGTTGCAGAGGCCTTACCTATAAATCTTCGTGTCCAGACTTGAACCTCTACCAAAGCAATGATCCTACAAATCTATATGCTATGCCCTGGTAGGTGCCTCATGAAGCATGAGCGGCTTGGTGATAAAACATGTCCAGTTAAAAGTAGACGGAGTGATTTTATAATACAGATGGAAGGCTTACCTCTTCTTCCATGTACAGGCATCAATGATACACACATCATAGATGACAAACAAGTTTGCACGCCATGAAAGCCACATTACGATAATATTTTTACTGAAGATTGGTGGGTGTTTGCAAGTGGCATTTGCACAATTATATCCAAACATGCCTATGAAGTAGATTATAAGCCCATATTTCTTTTTAGAAATGATTATTGTGTGTGTAAACTGTTGGACTTCAAAAAGAAGTTCAGGTAGCATAACCCAAAATTGATGTTGAAGATCAAGACTCATGCCCCCCACTTTTTATTTTTCCAAGTTCTCCAGGCCTCTGAAGAAAGATGTGACCAATCTATTAAGATGAAAAAGAAATACTGCCATTCTATCAGAAAGGACTGGTTATTAGATTATCAGGTTTAAAGTGTTGAGGTGAAGAACAATCAGCTGCATTCATATTGACGAGAATATTACCCAAAATCATCTTGAGCTAGTTTGAGTCCGTTAGCAGAGATTTCCGCAACCAACTTCATCCGATGTTCTCCAGTAGAATGAGAGATGCATCGTTGCAAGACGCAGCATCCATGTTGATGGGTTGCAATATCAACACAATGCTTTGTAGCAGCATAAAAAATAAACTGTCACAAAATGGTGTTTTAAGTCAGTGTATACAAAACAACAGAGGAATAGGTTGGACAGAATATGTTGGTGCCGTGCATGAGCTGAATTTGGATAGAATGTAAACTTAAATTAGCTGAACTGTATGCTACCTAGTCACAAGTCACAACTTAATCCCAAGTATCTCTGTCTACTCTCAAATTTTCATCTGCCTTTTCCCCCCAGTTTATTCCAACTTGATGAAAGAATTTTCAAATACTTCTTGAGAGCTTCAAACCATCCCATGAATTATAACACATGTAGTTAAATTTTCCTATCCATCAAGATGTTTGCAGTATTCTTTGATCTTCCAACATTTTATAAGTGATTCACAGACATTTCATCATCATGCTGAGATCATAACGTTTTGCACTTGTGCCAGACATATAAAATGATATTCAAGAAACTGCAGCTATATATATATATATATATATATATATTGAACATTAAATTGGAAAATATTTCAGAATTATAACTGAAAAAAGATTAGCAATTAGTTGTACCAACACATGGTACATATAGTTTAACTTTAAAGGGAATAAGAATGAGGAAAAGAACAGTTTGGAAATGTGGGGAAGGAGACTCCACCTATGAATGGTATTTGGTGCCCTAGTTCTAGTACAACGAAGAACAGTAAGATAGGAGGTGTTTGGGAAGGACCGAAGCATCTTAAACAAATTGGAGATGAGTCTCTAGAATTTTTTTAATGTCAAATACCATTCAGTTTAAAGAGATTGAATAAGGTAGTAGTTACAGGACAGGCTATATTGTATAATTTGGATTGTTTCGGCACTCAATAGGACCAATGAGCATATGATTTGCAGAGTAAAATAAGGTCATTAAATTTTGTCCAAAAAATGAGGTTGTAAAGACGGATGTAGTAAACTAGGGAAAAAAAATTAAAAATGGGTGCATGACAGGATAGGAGCAATATCAAGAGAAAATAAAGAGACAGAAAGCCATGTGAGATAGTTTGGATTAAGGAAATGTAGGTGAAAACACTTCAGTAAAAATGGGATCCCAAGTATGATTAGAAGTTTAAAAATTTGGGTGAGATTAGACTTAAATGGAAGGAATGCCAGACAAAGCTAACTTTTGTAGGATTTGCCATTAGATAGAAACACGTGTAAACTCAAATTATGAAATATAGTTGCTGGAAGGCACATGGTACTGAAGCACTATTATTTTCTCAAGGTTGAGACAGGGAAATAAAATTTTCAAGCAAGAAAGTAGTCCTATCAAATCGGTCATAGCAGATGCACCCCATTGGAGATAGGCTCTTACAGTTTGCCCCTAACTCTGTAAGGCTTACTGCTAGAAATCCAACCTCATTGATGTAATCTTCAATCACCAAGATGAATTAATGTACCATGAATCAACAATATTATACAGGTTACTTCAACCCTTGGATCAAGTACATTTCCATTTCACATAAATTTGTTGCATGAATTTGTCACAGCAATCACTCTAAAAAGGAAAATTTCGTAAATTCAGAATCTTTGGTTTCCCAATGGTCCTTACTTCGTTGTTTTATCAACAAGAAGAATCATATGCGTGAAAGGTTGAAATATGCTGGACTACCCAAAAAATAATAATAATAAATAACAAGAAAAAATTGTCAATAACAAGAAGAAAGGCATGCCGATTCAAAAAGATTTATAGCACTTTAGTAATTGAGATGCAGCAAAAATTGTTACAGATGCAGAAAGTTTAGGCCTTAATTACATTTACTACTCAACCAATAAGACTTATATCTGTTTTTCAGGAGCTTTATGTGTCATGTTGCCATTCTCCTACGATCAAGGTCAAGAATTTTTGTAACATAGATTGTTCACACTAGAGAAATCCTTCTGTGGTGACATGCTAACAAGGTTATGGGCAATGGCAAAACTTCAGTTGCACATCCAGCGACATGTGAGTCTCGAAGGAAAAGCAGGTTCTGATGACTCCGTACTCCTATTGACAAATCAGCTGGTAGATACATCTATTTCAAAGACATGCAGACTTCCATTGAGCATTCATTGCTTGGTATCAGCATATTCTGAAGAGTGTCATCAAGAATCTAACAAACAAAAACTTAAAAATTGGTATACATTTGTTCTCTGGCTGTGAAATTCATTTTGTTGTGTGAACTGTCTACAGGTGCTTCTTCAAGTTCAGTTGGATATCAAATGGAACTACTTTTCATTATATAAGCTCCTTGATATGCAAAATGATATTTACAACATTTTTTGCGAGGTTGGTCGTATATCAATTGCTATCATCAATTCCAAAATTACTGCATGTTGAATTTAGCTGAATTTGACACTTTGCAGCCCTTTTAAATCCTGAAAATCAAACCAATGTCTATGCTACTCAGTGGGCAAAGTCAGATCCAATATATGCTGGTGGTTGACAAACAAACGTCAAAGCACTCCTCCTAGAGCTTCTTCACTGGAGGAGTCAGCGTCACTTCTGAAAAGTGGTTTCCTCTCTTTTTCCATGTTATCTCAAAACTATATCACTTGTACTTTTCAAAAGAATTTGATTTCTAATAGCTATGATCTACCTATACTTTTCTTAAAATATACCTATTTCTGGCTTCTGTAATGCTTCTCATACATCTCATTTTCAGTGAGTGGAAAATTGCATAATGGGGCATACTAGTTCTGCATTAATATGAATAAGAATACTCTTAATGGAAATCAAGCTTCATGTTAGGCGTTCATAGAAGTTTCATCCCTTATGGTCTAAATCAAGGTTCACAATTCGGTACTAGACCCGTATCAATACCATATTAATATATAGGGTTACTTCAGCATAATGATACTCGGTATACTCCTTGAACCACATTTCGGTACCAGTATGGTACAATACACCTAGCATAGGACAATATGCACTAGTACTGCAAACTTTGGTCTAAATTATCTCTAAGTACCACATTATATAGTAGTTGCAAGATTGCATCTCTCCAAATAAAGAACTGCTTTTTTTGGTTGCCTGTGCTTTGATATATAAGCTAGTGAATTGACACTTCTCTCTAAATATGCAAGATTGATTAATATGCAGCAGAATGCTATATTGTGCGTTGTAAGCAATGTGATCATTAGAAAATCAGGTATTTAAGCAAAATGTGTATAGGGGATTCATGGGTCTAGTGCTAAAAGGATAATAGGACCACTTATGGCTGATTCTTGCCATGACATGGTGGAAAACTACTATTACATGTAATCATTGTTTAAATTTGATTATTCAGGTGAGTGGTTTTCAATACACTATAAATTTATCATATACAGCAAAAACCACAAGAAACTCTGAAAGTACTATGGGAACGTTTAAGTTATTTTCAAACATCAATGAAATAAACACAAACAGCACATCAGCAATCTGTCAAAGTTTCATATACCTGGGATTAAGCATTAAAAAATAACATGAATCACATCTCATATATCTCAAGTGCTAAAAGAAACAAACACTTCCTGCTTTTCAATTAATTTCATTAAGGATCCCAAAAGCTGGCAGCTATATAACAAACACCATAGGAGGTTTATTAAATAAGTGATACTACCAATAACATTGAACCAAAATTCGAACAGCGAAAAGCAAATGAGCCAGTATTACTATTGCTGTGAATGGAAGCAATGTGTTCTCAATGCTCTGCTCAAAGGCGAAGTCGCTTAAATTTTATAAAAGAAATTTCAGTATATGTAGAATTGGTGATGGATGAATATTGGTATGATTCACTGAAAACTTGAAGAGAAATCAGAAGACTTTATGATTCAAACTTTTGAAATAATTAATATGCATACATCCATTATAAAAGAGATAGCAAGAGATCAAAAGCATTTTTAGGCATCTTCTTCATAGCAATCCAACCATGACAGTTCTACATGACTAATAGGAGAAACCTATACATATACCTTATTATCCTCAGCTGAGAAAGATTGAAGGCACCGTTGTACCACATGATTGCCATTGAGGTCCTTCATGAGATCCAAAAACCCTGGTTGTAGTGCTGAAATAACCAGAGAAATCTGTTGCCTGTTTTTCAGAGTCTCTATCAGCTTCTGTACAGCCCTTGTCCTGAAACAATGTAGCATTATTAAAGGCCAACCTATCAAACAACTACAATAAGAATTCAAACACTATTTCTGAAAACTAACATAGATTCTAACAAGCAAGTTAATGTCAATTGTCAAATGAGCAAACCACCACTACCCATGTATGTTTAGAGAGATTCTAACGAGCTCCTCTGCATCTTTTGTCAGCATTAGGACAATTCTCGACATTTGTTCCTCATTACACGCATCCAGAAGTTTCTGCATGAGATAATTTCCAAAAGGATCCACCATGAGCTCCGCTACATGATCGATGATCCCATTAAATATGACATCCACCTGGTGCCTCCCCTCATCAAATTTACGCTGCAAGAACCGACATCCATGCTGGTCCTTGGCAATGTGGTATATATACCCTTCAATGCCTATCAAATAATCATAATTGAATGGCAGACTTAGATTGTGACTGAACTCAGGGCCGTAAACATTGAGCACACTGTCCACATTTGCGGCTGGGATTCCTCTCAAATACATTCGATCATCAAGCTGCGACCTTTTCCTCTCCTCCAGAAGACCATCCCGTTGGTTTCCAACATAATGCAGTCCCTTCCCCTGGATAAAAGTGCCCTCGCATCCAAAAGCCTCCATATTCCTCAGGTTTCTCGCCAAAAATGGCGACTGAGGCGTCCAACCATAAGGCAAGCTATAGCCTTGCTTAGAAAGCACGAGATGAAGGGGGCTCGGGGAATTCGATGCATTCAGATCCCGGCCGAGAGCCACCCCGTTCTGCGTCGACCGCAAGAAGGATGAGGGAAAGCCCGAACCCCGGCCTCCCCTGCAATAAGAGTTTGCGCCAAAAGCACCAGCAGCACCAATTGCTTTCTCTCTGTGCTCCGGCGCGGTACAGAGACCATCGGAGTAGGACGCTGGAGAATCCAATCGGTGGGCCTCGAGCCACGACTCCAACAAATCAGCATCCACAGAGCAATGCTCCCGCAGTCCAGACCCATACAACCTCTCATCCACATCAAACAACGGAGAATTTGGAAGAACGGGGCGCCGCGGCACCCCATAGGCATCGTCCAGTGCACTTCCCAGGACCAAATTGTTGCCATAACCGGTCCGGCAAAGAGAAGGGCTCATCCCGTTGTTCGGGAGCGCCGGCGCCGGCTTCGGTGGGGGCCCGAGCGCCGCTTCCCGATCATCCCCGATGCTCATGGCGCGCAGCCCGCCGAGCAAGCCGAGCTCTTCCATCATCCAGTCCTCGCCGGCGGGTGATACTGTCCCGGAGAGCGAGCTCGACGACGACCCCTCCGACACGAGGGGCGGCGGCGGGGACATACATGCACGACCGGCGCCATGTCCATAGCCATGTCCGTGGCCATCGAGCAGCAGCGCATGGGATGGCGACGGGCCATCATTGGCGGAAGCGCCACGCTTGTCGCGAACCGGATGCATGTGTTGCATCTGATGAGCATGGTCATTGCCGACGCGGGGGGCATCATCATGATGATGATGGGGATGAGGGGATGTTGCATGGTGGATCTCATTGAGCAGCATCTCCATCTCCTTGTCTTCTTGTGTTCCAAGCCTCATTGCCGGCATATTTATCCCCTCCTTTCCCAAAAATCCTTCAAAAAACCCTCAAAAAAATCAAAAAATAAAGGCAAAAAAAAAAAACCCAACAAAAAACCAACAAGAAAAAAGCGATTCAGAGGCCAATGAAGAGAAGTTAGATCGGAAGAGAGGAAATAGAAAGATTAGGACATGGGAATTGGGATTGGAGAGACGGGGTTGTCATCGGGCTTTTGGGAGGAAGCCGGTGAGGCATGCAGGAGAGGTGGAGGACGCGGAGAGGAAAAGAAAGGGGTGTGTGCGTGTGTGTGTGAGAGAGAGAGAAAGAGAGCAAGAGAGGTTTAGAGGTTTATATAGATATTTGAGAAGATTAGGAAAGAGGCACTGGGGTGGTGGCGACTTGCCTACTCCTATGCGTTACACTTGTTGCATAGTCCAAAGCATGCACCATTCTGCTCTGTATAGGAGCCACACGGTTTTGAAACCACTGCCTTTTAGTCTTTAAGACTTTATTCGTTCCCGATACTGGGCCGGGCCTAAGCCCATGAGATGTAGAGTACTTGGCAGTGGAAGAGTCTCTCTCTCTCTTTTCTCTTTCTTTTTTTTTTATTTTTTATTTTTTATCACAAGAGAATATATATATATATATATATATATATTAAAAAAAAGGATAATGGAAAGAGTTTAATGAAGAGGCAATGTGTTGGATCCCATCACAACCTGTCAAATAAATAAATATAATTAAACTAATAATATTACTGCATTAATACTAACATAATATAGTTTCCATAATTGGTTAGAGTTTTCTAAATCTTGAATTATATATATATATATATTTTTATCCACATACCACTTTACAAAAATTTTAAAAATTCTTATTAATTTTTATAAAACCAAAACAAGCAGGTGAGTTTCACAAAATTATAATGGTTGTTTTGGCTTGACTAGGACTAGAATCTCATTTTAAAAAAAATAATCTGAAAATAAATAAACAATGGCTATATGTATATAGTTTTAAAGAGTTGTACATAAATCACTGTTCGGATCAATATTCCAAATCAATATTCAAAAGAGGGGCATTTGATAAATATGGTAAGTCTTTGAAAGAGAGCACTATAAATTTTAGACTTTGGTGACTAATTCTATAATTTTCAATTACTTTCTCACATGTTTAGTATATGCAATTTATGCAGTTAAGAGAGAGAGAGAGAGAGAGAGAGAGAGAGAGAGAGTGTGTGCGCTTGTTAAACCCCCCCTTCAAAACATTACATTTAACTCTTAGGTGGTATTTAACTTCTGTGGAGTATTTTCTATGTGCGTACCGAGCTGCTTCAACCATAGAAGGGCTCAGTTTGACATCAAGGTTTGCACCACGGAGCTTGAAAGCTTGGCAAGTCGTTGGAGAAGAGTATAAGCGTTGATAGGTCCTTCTATCATTCCAAGACCATGCGAACGGTGAGGAAGGGAGAAAATAGCTGCCAAGCTTCCCCCAGTTTAACAATGGGCCAATGGAAGTCCCTGAGGCCAGCTAGAAGTCGCGTCTCCGCGTGGACCTTGGAACTGCGACGACCTCTAGCCCTGTCAATCTAATCGCTTACTTTCTGCAATCACTAAAATAAAAGATTCACAAAAAGAATGGTTTTGTTGCCAATTCCACGAAAGAATATGGTCCAAATGGGTGGTTTCTTGAAATATTTTTGGTTCTTTGAAGAAGGAATGCCAGCAAGCCTGCTCCGAATTAAGAGTCGCTCGAATTTTATACCGTTCTAGATTATGTCATTGGATTGACTTGAATGAGAAAATTATATGTTTACCTATCCATCTGACGCCCATACTAAATCTTTTGAAGACTAAAATATAATTTTGATCCACAGACTTCCGCTCAAAAGCCATTTTTGTCGTCATAACATGAGCACAGACAAGCTTTTTTTTCCTGCTTATACGTTAGTTATTTTATAAATTTTAACGGATGCTAAGAATGTAATTATAATATTTTAAAATTAAAAATAAATTACACATTGAATGAGTAAAAATGATTCGAAAAATTTATAATTTAAGTTAATTTACTATTAATTAGTTTGTACTTAAGTTTTTAAGACCACATGAATCATAAGCGAGTTTATACCAACCAAAAGTATTGAAGATCAAAATAAATTTTGAGCGAAAATCTTAAAATAAAAAGTATCTTTTTTTTATCAATTTTTTATTTGATAAAATGCGTTTATAGGCCATGGGATACGTTAGCAGCGATTAACTGAGGCTTGAGAAAAAAATTTGCCACCTTGTTTCTCTTTTGGGTATCCATCAACATGAGATCACCAAAAGACCAATTTAAGCCCACCTTTCGAAAGAAGGAATCAAAAGACGTTTAAAACTCTTGCCTGAATTTATGAACAAATACTCTCCGGATTCGAAGCAAAGATTTGATAGTTGACTGAGGGAAAAGCGAATTTTAAATGAAAACTCCCTCGAAATCCACTGTTTATGCTGTAAAGCGGGCGAGAATTTTGAGTTATTGTATGCTTGTCAAAAGTATAAAAAAGGTCGTCATATGTCTAAATTACAACCACGGCTTTGTTCTTCTTGGATAGGTTTCTTTCTTGAAAAAATTGGTTAGTTTTTCTGCAAATTAGTCATGTTTTGTTACTCTGGTTAGAAGAGTTAAATGGATAAGTTGGGCGCTATATACCCATAAAATAGAGAAAAAAAATTATTTATTTAAAAAAAGCATAAGTTTATCGTTAGCCTCCTAAAATATTTCTATTTTTATTCTTAAAATATCTCTATATTTTTTTATGGTTCTCACTTGCTTTCTTTACCTCCAACAAATTTTAATTGAAGCCATAATATAATATTCTTCATCGAATATTTGATCAAAAAATTGATGAATACTAAGCATTTTTTTTCTCTCTTTAATCTCTTCATCATTTTTTTTATATTAAATATTTTTTTTCCTAATCTTTTTTTCTTTTTATTATGATCTTTAATTATATTTGTTGAAAAACGAAGTTAAAAAGATGATCTTTATCCTCATAAAACCACAAACACTACCTTCTACCTGACCTCTTATCTCATCTTTTATATATATATATATATATATATATAGTTTTTTTTTTTCTTAGTCTTCATCATAACTTTTTATCGAGCTCGATAAAGAATAAAGCTAAAGCTAGGAAAATAGCCTTCACCCTTGCACATAGTTTCAAGTACTACCCTCCATCCACCCTTTACCCTCACCAAATTCTTTTATATCGTTACTTTTTCTATTTTATATCAAATGTCTTGTAATTCACGAATTAAGACAAGAATGTAAAACAATAATTGATCAAATGGGCAGGATTAAAATTTTCAAATAAATTTAGGAAAGAGCAATAATTAGGTATTTATCATCATATTCTTCACGAATATTTAGATTTTATTAAAAATAAAATAATATAATTACATACTTATCACTTATTAAGTAGAGATAAACATCTAATAAGTGGCATCTTAATTTTGTTCATAAATTTAAAGATAAAATATAAATTACTATCACATGATTTAAGCACTATAAAATTTTATACTTAATTATTATATAACTTATATGCTATCAAATTATATACATTATGTATTTTAAACGCTATCAAATTGCATCCATGTAGAAATTTGGGCATATTAGGTACATATGAATAGTTAAGCACAATATTTTAAATTATATGGGTATAATTTGATGTAGATAATAATTAAGCATAGCATTTTAAAGTATATAAACGTAATTTAATAATACTTAAATAATACGGAAGCAATCTTATTAGCCGTCGGATTGCACCGCCCGCGACCCCATCGTGACGGCAGTGGGGCACGCTGATTACCGTATGATTGGGATGATCAGACGGTCGAATCACGGTCAGTTCGGTGGTCCACAGAGATTTCCACCGCGTGGGTCCCATCCTTAACACGCGCGTCTCAGGCGCTGCAGGCAGCGGCGTGCCGTTGATGATGATATCCTGGCGGACAAGTTGATGCGATGGTCGGCTATCGAAATGACGACTCTGGAGGGTCCGGCCCACGCCAACCGAAAATAACTAACCGGCTATTGGTGCGACGCAATTACCAATGGGAGGGGGCCCTCTTTTTATTAATATTTTTCATATTGTGAGGCAGAAAGTCCAGCATCTTCGTACCCTTCTCCCCCCCCCCTACCAGCACCTGAGGTTTTGTCATTGAAATCAATCTAAGTAATTGAAATTTTTATTTTTTATTCTAGTTGAAAGACCATACAAATAACAAGGAAAATAGTGGACTAGTTTCATAAATCCATTTATGATGACTACTTTAAGATCTAAGAAACGAGTAGCTCGTTTAAACAAGTGCAGCATAGGTGAGTTAGATAAGTCAGTTACATGAAGCTTAAACTCAGTTTATTTTGCGATAAATCTAAGCTCAAAATAGCTCATTTAATTTAGAGCCATGCTTGTTTAGAATAAAGCACTAGGGATTATGATCTTTTAAAATATCCATTTATGTAAGCTAAGCTAATAATTTTGATTATATTTTAATTTTATAAGAAATTATATTATAAATAAGGTATGTTAATATATAGCAAATAAAAAATATATAATAAATAATAACATAACTTATATATTTATATTTTGAGTTGAGCTAAGCTCAAGTGAGCTAAGTTTAGTTTTTGTTGAGATTCATCAAGCAAGCTGTTTTTGAAAAGTTTGCTCGTTTGTTAGATCCAAAAGAGATCATCACAGACGGACTTAAGAAACCAGTCAAGGTGATATAATTATGAGTAGGGTCCTTTTTTTATTAATATTTTTTCATAATTAGGGTTGGTGTGTGGGGAGGGGGGGGGGGGCTTAGTCTAACATCTAGGCATGCTTATCTTGCTACCACCGACACCAAGGTTTATAATTGAAATCTTAAATTCTTATGAGAGTTAAAAGATAATATGAATAACAAAGAAGGTAGTGAACTATTTTGATAAACATTTATGATGGCTACATTAGGATCAAACAAACAAGCAAGCTTGTGAGAAGCAATTGATGATTTTAAGTTAGAGCTAAACTTAGCTCATTTAAACTTGGCTCAATCTAACTTGAAATATACATATAGAAATCTCACTCACACACACACATATATATGTATGTATGTATGTATGCATGCATATAATTTATTTTATATATATATTTTATTTTTAGTAGTTATAAATTAATATATATATTAATTATAATAGAATTTTTTATAAAATTAAAATATAATCAAAACTATTAGTTCAGATCATAAAATGGATATTTTAAAAGATCATGATCTCTTATGCAATATTCCAAACAAGCATGATTCTAAATTAAATGGGCTAGTTTGAGCTTCGTTTTATTACAAAATAGGTGTAGCTCATTTATGCTCTGGTTGTACAGACAAGCTACATAATAGGACTCTTCTTAGGTCCACATAGCCGACCTTTGGAGTTTGCATATCTAGTATCTCTAATGTAGATTCGCTTTATTTAATAATATAGTGATTACATCAGCCACATATGCATGCACATTTGAGCTAAGAGATAATCATGCAAGGTCAATATATTTGATTTATTAAAAAAATCTTCTAATACTATTCATGATTTTAAAATATACATAAACCTATATATATATGTCTTATGATGTTACCATGAAAGTAATGCACTTATCTGACTTTTAGGGTGCTTAATTACCTTTTTTTATTTCTCTCTCTTGTTATTGTTCACATATTTGGAGTTTAGTTTATGCAATTTTTGACTCAAGATTTTCCTGTATAAATTTGGACAAAAAATGTGAGAAAAATATAATTGCTCTTCTTTAACATCCAAATGCGAGATCAAGATTAGTCGATATTAGAAAACTATATAGTGCCATTTCATCTAATTAGACTTTAATTTCCATGCTAACTTGCAACATTCAAGGAAATGTGCATGGAGTCCTCATTTCAAGGAAAGCTTGCTTATGTTTGTTCTTAATTTGTGGTTTAGTGGATTCAGAATTTGAACATGAATCAACTAGTGAAGAGGTTTTGTGAATACTTGAAAGATGAGATTGATTAGATATATGTTTGATGTCTTGTTAGTTCATCTTCTCAACTCTCAGGACCTTAAAAGATCAATAATATCTATGTTCCATGTCTCATTACAAAGAGCAGTTCTTCGTTAATAGGTTCCGTCCAACAAATTTTTTTCATCAGTGAAGTTATCAAAGGCAGTTCACTCTTGCAAGGGCACCCAAACTTCTATACTTCAATCAGCAAGGCACTTCGATGTGTCCTCAAGATACTTTTTGCCAAGTGATGATGAATATTATGATCACAAAACCTTGTGGTACTCCTATAGTGAGAGAATTCAATTAATAATTATCAGGTCACATATTTGCAGTGAGGAGATGACTGAAGGAAATTAAAGCATGAATTTATTGTTCAAGATTGAAATTAGAAAGTTCATCCAGAACCGAATAGATTAAAATCAGAAGTGAAATGATGACTCGTCCTGAGATGAATCATAGGACTAAAGTTGAACTTCAAAAAAGAAAAAAAAAAAAGGTAAGATATAATTTTGAATCACTTTCATTCTTCTATATTTATAAAAAAATATAGCAAATATATTTTTATTTTTTAATATATAAATATGTTTAGTATAATTAATTATTTTAAAAATAAATATAGTGATAAAAGCAAAGGGGTGGTGATAAAAGTGGAGATGGTGATTGGTTATGGAGAAGGTGACGATGATGTTGATAAAATAAAAATGATGGTGATGGTTGAGAAAAAAAATAATATGATAAAGATGTCGATTATGGCAATGATGGCATGGTATAGGCAATGATGATAATGATAGTAGCAATGATAATGATAATAACGGAGACGCCAACAATATAATAGAGACGACGATCGTAGCAATATTGATAAAAGTGACAGCAATAGTAATGATAATAGTAATAATGATAATGGTGACAGTGATAGCAATTAATAAAATAAGTTTTTTTTTAATAAATATTTAAAATAATTTTTTTTATTTTATTTTTTGAATAATGAAAAAAATAAAAAATAAAAAATAAAAGAGCCAAATGTTCTTGGTTTTGTAATTTTATTTTTAAAATAAAAATAAAAAATTAATGTAATACTAAATAAGCCCTAAAAATGTCATAATTTATAATGTTAATAAATTTATTGCTTAAGGATGGCAATTTTAATCTATAATGTAGGGGCCAACCTTGCCTTGCTCTATTTGGTCAGGAATTCCCCATCTTTTGTGGGGACAGAGATGGGACAATAATTATTTTTGTTTCCATTAGCATATGCAAGGTTAAGTATATCCCTATATTGCCTTAATTTGCTCCATCATCACCCCATTCCGCTCTATCACCGTCTCTTTGGCTTCATATAGTATCCTTATATATTTTCATATTTACAAAAATATTCTTATAATTTTTACTAAAAATTCACATATGTTATTAGAAGAGTGGTGGAGCGGGATAGAATGGGGCAAGGATAGAACGGGGATGGAGATTTATTTTTTCTAATGGGATGAGATAAAAAAATTCTTATTGATAGGGATAGGGCAAGAATGGAGATTGTTTTCTTTAGAAGAGATGGGGATTGGAATTGGAGTCATTGACTCCACCCCGCCCCATTGCCATTCTTGTTATTGTCTTCAACTCAAAAGAAATTATAGTTAGAAGTCCAAATGATACACAAAATCTTGATAACCTAGTCTATTTATTTTATATTGATCATGAATAAATTTAAATTAAAATTTAGATAATCTTGTCAATCGAAATCATAAACTTTATATAGGATTCAACTTCTTGTTGGATCAAACCTTAATTTACTTATATTTGAATCCAAAAACCCAATAAACTGTTGTTATTTTAATTTCAAGATCCAAGCCAATATTTAAGTTTTGACTACATTTCAATTAAGCTAAACATAAGTAGAAATTGAAATCTATTTAAAAAATGATTATGTCTTTTTCACAACTAACCATTCGCTTCTCTTATCATACTCCTTTCATATCGCAATGCGCCATAGACTATTATGGTTGAAGCTTTTTGGTCTTAAAAAAATGCAAACCCCCTAGCTAGTTAGACTGCTAAAACCCTGCGTTCAATTAAATCACAAATAGTCTCGAATCCGATTATTAATCCATTTCGAATGAGAGTTTGGATCTTACTTTGGTAGATCTAAATCAGAATGTGAATCCAATCTTTTTACCGAATTCAAATACAGAGACATCATAATAGCTCTATCCTGAATCCGATTCATTTGGAGCCTTGATGCAGCAAGGCTACTCTTGAATGATTTGCAGGTAATGCCAGTGAGCCCCAGAAAAGTCTGATGCTCAGTGAACCAAATCCACATCAGGGACCAAAAGCAGGCCTAGCTGCCGACCTTGTTCCATCTGTTGCCTTAAAACAGTTGGTTGAACGTGCAAATGTTTTGCAGACGCAAAGCAAATCCAGATAATTCTAGTGTTCCTACCTGGCGAGACAAGTATCTTAAGCCACATGGAGTGTCTGTCCAGCTTAGGATGGCAATAATTCTTCGAACAACAACACCAAACTATCGAACACGTTACTTGTCATGGCACCGTTGTAAACAAAAAGAAATGTCATACTGCAGCGCTTCATCAAAACATGGCGCTCATATAGCTTTCTACCAGAGCTAGTCAAATATTGGGTGAGGCCGGGCTGGGCTGAGCTGGGCCCGGCCCAAAGTAAACTACACTGATAGTTAGGCTCGATCGATGCTCGTGCTAATTTGAGTATTGGGACTATGTTTTTCATTAAACGATTTTTCTCTTTATTTAATATCTAATTAAAGTTTTTTGTGCTCAAGCATACAATTTACAAAAAATTTCAGGTTGGGTCGGACGGGTTGCCGACTTGTGATTGGCTCTGGTATATATGATCCGTATTCTTTCTCAGATCAGACTGGGATGTCAATTAAATTTTTCCAAACCCAGCTTCATTTTTAGATGAACCTTTTTTTTTTTTTTCAACCCCGTCTTATGAGCTTGCCTATTTTCAATACCAAACCACCAGACCACCTAACTCGTGATGATTTTGCAGTGCATACACCATCTAAAAGTAAAATATCTTGTTTTCCATGACATCATGTAACCCTTGATAACCAAAAGAAAACAAAAAGAAAAAGCAAAAGGAAAGAGAAGAAGGATGGAATGATACTCTGGAACCTAAATATATATACCCCTTCCAACCAACCACTGTTAAACCGCCAGTAACCCATGAGAATTCTAGCTATGACGCAGAAATCGATTTGCTCCATTGAGCCAAAGAAACATCTATCATGGACTTTCTCAAGTATAGAATAGGCAACCAGCCGTCCCACCACATCTATAGCTGGGTGACAATGGCTTCAATAATGCGGCAAACTCAGTGCAAAAATAAAACCAACAGCTGAAAAAGATCTTGAAATTTGAGTCTCAGAAACAAGCCATTTACCACTTGAATGATAAGGTCTAGTTGGACTTGAACGACAGAGAACTAATTTAGCTTGATAGATTTAAGACACCACATGTTGCAAAATGAAGCAGAAATTACTCCCTTAGATTGGTAGGTACATTAGATATGTCAACCACCCTGCAGTTTGAATGTTAAATTAGATTATCACTGCCACAATATCATCAAATCAGGGTGAGATCAAACATGCTTGCCATCAAGCAAAAGCAGAAACCACTATTTCGTCAGGCCATACAAACACCTTTTCCACTAGAATCAGAAAGCCAACACAGAAATCCGAGGCGTTAGATGAGTCAAACCAGGGCGATGCTGCTTTCGCCGCCAGGAGGCTTGCGGACACCGCCGAAGTAATCTCGAGATGTGGTCTTTCCATCTGCAAAGATATCACTGCCAGTCATCTCCTTCATCTTTGCCACGCTCAGTGGTTTTTCCACCGATCCTGGTGGTGCATCCCCCTTGAAGATGTCATTGCCTGTCAGTTCTGCCACCTTCTGAGTGTGAACCTTCTTAGCTGTTCTGACCACAGGCTCCTCACCAAACAGGAAACTGCTAGGATTCCCCGCAGACTAACAAGATGAATGAAACCATGAGCCAAGTTAGATATCCAACATTGCTGGCACAAACCACGTGCACACTCATACATATCGATGGGAAAGAAAATTTTTGAACATGTACTTGTCTACAGTTTAAGATGAAATGAACACAAAAATTGGAGTCTAAAAGGTTGCATTTTATCTGTGGAATTTATATTAGAGGTGCAATAAAAAACATCATAACTCTTAAGCTACTGAAAATATATTATTTTAGCATATGATGTAACCATAGCATGAAGAATACAGTATCAGAAATAACACTGCATAGAGAAATACACACGGTTGGTCCAGAACAAAGTATAGATTTTTAGCATAAAGATGAAAAAAAAAAAAACCAAAAAGAAGCGCCAGCAAATAACTAAATACATTACATATATTTAATATATTTATGCACAGAGAGTTCCATACATGCAAGGTGGATAAGGAGGATTGGGCACCATTGCCAATTTAGAATATGAGACTTGCAAAATGAAAGTCTAAATTGGATATGATCTACCAGGAGTAGAATCTTACAAACAAATGATCATACATTTTAAAGAACCCCTGTCCATGCATCAGAGTCATCCAAGGATCAAAACACTGTATCTTGCTATTAAAGCTACTAATTTGGAACCGTTTGATGCATGGGAAGATATTTTGTTGACAAACATTCGAGAACTTGTAGATCATATCCAAAGGTTTTGGATTTCATTCAACAAATTCCTATCTTTGAACTGAGCAATGGATGTAAAATCCTCTTCCAGCCTGCATGAATCTGTGCATCAGCGTGCATGCACCATGAAAATTAATAGGCAGAAAATCGGTCCACATATTCTAAAGGGTCCCTTGAAAACTCACCCTGCATAATTGAGTGAACTATATAAATTTGCAACCTATTAATTCAAAGGCTCAATATATTCCTAAGTTAATAAGTAAAACAATTCCATCATTTTTGTACAGGGCATAAGTTCAAGAGGAGGTTATAATCCACCATGAATCCAGCTGCAGTTTATTCAACAAGGAAAACAGAAAGCAACGTACTAAAGAGAAGGGTCCTTCTAAATACTAGATTTAAAAAAAAAAAAAAGAAGCTCATAATCAGAGAATGGAAAAACATTTAAAATAGCATGTGAAGCATAGCGAACACATCCCAATCACAAATCATTTATCTGGGCCTTCTTATGTTCAGGAAACAGAATTCACATGGTTTCTCAAACAATTCATGGGAAATAGCTGAGATGATTGGGAATATCCTGGCAACTACTTTCCACATCAAGATATTACCCAAAATCTCAGAAAATTTCGCTGTAGAAGATATCAGCAACAATGTTTGGACTCTAAAAGAGGAACCATAATGTATAATGAAATGATGAGTCTAGTTTCCATGTGAAAGTAACATGATAATATAGTTTCCATGTGAAAGTCGCATGACAATAACTAACAAATTTCATGAAAGACATTTACAGAAAAGAAAGTGCATGTTTGGGCATCATCTCCCTCACATTAGAGACTTTTGCAGAGGGTTGTGAGTTCCATGGAGTGGATTCTCCAATGTCTTGGTCCTCCAAATTCTGTGCTGTGAGAGAATTGGGTGGAATTTCTGGTGGAGGAGCAAAGATGTCATGCCCACTAAGTTCCTTGCACTTAGCATCTGATAGTTGTTTCTTCATCTTAGCATCTGATTCACTCAACAGAGTTCCACTTAGTTCTCGTTGCTTTGCCACCTCTGCTATTGAAGTTGGTTTCTTGGGGGTAACACTCTCATCAGCACTGAATGAGATCTGGCTAATTGCACTAACTGTTTGCTGATACATGAGCAAATTCTCTTTCAGTCACACAGTAAAGGTATCATTACATATATATATGCAATTAAAACAAAACCAGGATTCCAATTGAAGCAAATTTATCATTTAATAAATAATGATTTATAACATTTTAATCTTAAAATATATCGGCTCTTAACTTTGCAGAGGGATTCACTCAGAAAATAAGCAATGTGGAGTGCAGCAAATGACGATGATATAAGCAATTAAACAGTTCAACTGCCATTTCAGTGTGTGCGCATGTGTGCACATGTGTTTGTGTGCTATTTTGTGCATGCATGTGTGATGTGTGGCTGCATATGTGCTTATTTTATGAAGGAAAATTAGCAGAATCTTTAGTGAGAGTGCTATTACATGTGTGCATGGGTGCATGCATGCTATTTTTATGAAGGAAAATTAGTAGTATCTTCAGTGAGTCCATGTGCATGCTATTTTTATGAAGGAAATTTAATTGTATCTTCAGATGTACAGGGTAATTTCACGGACCAGTTTGATCCAACTTTCACTTGGATATCGTGTAGAGCTGGATTTCAGGAACAGTACAAAATGCATGTCTTTGTAATGTAACAAATTCCCAAATCAATCTGGTTGAAAAAATTTTCCTTATTAATCTGGAAGGGATACCTGATAAATTCGTGAACTGGTTCGGTGATTAGGAGTTGAGAAAGCACTGCCAGATTCTTCTCCAGCATCTTCACTGTCAGCAGCAAATATGCCACTGCCAGTCATTTCTTTTAACTTGGGACCTGAACAAGGCTTCCTGGAATGGCAGTACAGAATGTTACAACATGCTAAGCCAATATGTACGTATGTGTACATATGTGTATGTAGATACACAGTTACATATTGTATGCATGTGCATGTATCTGAATGCATGTGTGTATGGGCATATGTGTGTATATGTGTATAGAGCAAGTAAACAACATATCAAATAAATAAAAGTTTGCTGGTGCATGATCTATTCTCTAAATTTTTATAGCATTTACACCAAACTTTTGCTAAGAAGCACTACTTGTTGAAGCTACAAGGGAAGCCAAGGCGGTAATTGTGTTTTCACAAAGGTTATAACGTTAAATCAAAACATACATAGAAACAATTATGCATATTCAAATGAAGGTCAATTTTACAATATGGTATTACTACAAGAATTAAATATAGGCTTGGAGAGAACAGATAGGGCCCTGATGCATTCAACAGAATGGGCAATGCAAATTCTGATCCCGGGAGGATGGATGCCTGCCTTTCAAAAGAAGCACCCATAGGTGCATTTGTCTAAGGACACTGAATAATACAATTTCACCTACTTGTTGATATAATCTCAACAGGCATATATAAAGACAGAGGAAACAAGGTTAAATGAGGAAACAAACAAAGATTTGGGTTGGGAGTGCCCAGAGTTGAAAAGGAATTTGATGACAAGTTGAAACTTAATGAAATTAATTACCAAGTAAAATTCATAAAGTTGGACCCATGAATGGAGAATTGGCTGAATTTATAAGGGTGTTCAACTATGACCTCCAGTAATCAGAGGGGCATGCAAGGTTATCATTAGTCAATTTATCAACAAATCTACTAGGCAAACCCCATAAAGGACCTGGCATGGTCATAAATTGGGTTTTTAATGCAATTCAAAAGAAGTAAGGGTTGGTGAAGGCATTTGCCCAAGTTAGGCACCATAAAGTGTGTTACCCTTCATTTCTTGACGTAGACTAATGATGAATGTATAGGGAAGGTGTCAAGATTAGACAAAAATCATATGAAATTTAGAAAATTCAGCACACATTCCATAGGATCAAAGAATTAAAACGGGACCACTTCATATGAGTACATAAGATGTAAATAAACATGCAAACCATTATGGAAACAAAACTTAAGTAACATCCTATGAAAATACATGTAGGGCTACAATAGGGTTGGATTGAACTATATCCAATCTGCAGCTGACCCAAAAATTGCCTCAGCTAATCTGAACCAAAGTTGTTGTTAAACAGGCTTGAATTGAAACATTGGAATTGTATCGTATATGGATTGGAAATGAATCAAACAAGACATAATATAAATTCAAACTAAAGCAAAACTAATAAAGAAAGCTTTCAGTAGTCAATCCACCCCTCCCCTTTATATACATATAGTTTGTTGGAAGAAACTTTAATGTGGTAAAATCATCAAATTATTTTGTTAATGATAACTTGAATGTAGTTGTTAAAACTAATGTTCTTGGAATATGTTGTTGATGATGAATGCACGTTGTTGTAATTATTATTTTCTTGCAGGGCATCTTTATAATACAATATAGTACCCATGGTTTCAAATCCCAGGACGTTCTTTGGGATCCTGGGATAAATTACCATCCTACACATTGGGATGGGACTATCCTGCTATCGTCTTAACGTTCCAATCAGTGAATCTTGGGATATCTCCCATCACAAGTGTTGAGATCAGTCGGGACGCCAGTGCATCTTATTCTATGAAAAAACCCATATGGTCCCTTCCCACAGGATTTAAAACCTTGCTAGTACCAAAACTTGATTATTATTTCACACAATCTATGTTTGGATTCATTGTCAACCCCATTGACCCCAAATGAACTTACGGATCAGAAAAATAGATCTAAAACTTAAGGAAACCTGGATATAAGTAGATAAAGCCTCGGTTTACCTTTCTCCCTTTCTTTTCTATTACCTGATCCAAATAAATCAGGCACCAATCATGCTTTAGCATGATTGAGCTAGACCCACCTGCCATGCTAGGGACATGAGAGCAATAAAAAAAAAATGGCAAGTGATAACAACCCACATCAATAAAAGGTCAACAGTCATGCCTCTTTTTGGCTTAGGCTTTGACAAAAGAAACTGTTAGTTGTTTCTTTATTGACTTCAAAACGAAATGCATGCAACTGTACCCTGAAAAGCAACATTTAAGGGTGCCAATAAGCTAGTTCCTAGATCTAACTCATAAATTCATTAAACTATTCAAGTTGTGTCTAGTTGGGCATGCTAAGCCTGGTAACACTAGATCTAAACTCGATCCGAAATTTTAAGTCTGAGGTAAGTTTAGACTAAAATTCCAAATGGGATGGAAACAGGGTTAATCAATCAACTTGTAGACTTAAATTGGTGGATGGACTATAAACAAGCCCAAAAGCTCAGTAACCGAAGGTTGAAAATTATTCTGCAACTTTTATCAAAAAATTCCCCATTTTATCTGAATAAGCTGCATAAAAAAATTGGAATCTTACATTAACAATTTGTGAATATTTCACAAACTAATTTAAAACCTTTTAAAACTTACTCGATTTATCCTTCTCATTGAGATGTTTCCAATATTCATCGGACCATTAATCTCTTATCAATCTTTTTTTTCTCTTGAACTTTGCCAATTTCAGATAGAATTAATCAGGAATGAATTGCAACAGTGTCAGAAAATATTAATGCCAGAATTAGAAACATACGAAGGAATGACCTTAAGGTGTGAGAAGCATTTGGCTTGGTGCAACGGGTTTATCAATTGAGATGATGCCACACAAAGGAATGACCTTAAGTCCTTATGTCTTCATATGCGTTCAATACACGTGATGACCAATTTATACGGATTTATGGCGAGGCTTAATATGTACGCATGTATGTGTAAACCAGGATGTTTAATGGTGCTAGCAGATGATTCATATTTTAATAGGAAACCAAAAGAATGGTACATGATATTCAAATGGAGTTATAATGGAATTGCAAGAAGGTGAGAGTTTGAAAATCATCCAAATTATCATAAAATTGATGTAGTTTTGGTGATTAAATAGTAAGCCAAACATCCAGAAAATTGAATTGGCAATATTATTATGTATCTCTTGTTTCATATAGATGGCTTTAGATTCAGGCATTTAGACTAAAAAGAGGAATGCAGGAATAATAATGCATTTCAAGAGCTATACATCAACTCTTAAGTTGAGGGTATAAATTGAGTATATCAAGGTGAACAAATTACAATCATCAGAAGTAAGAAGGTTATAATTAGTGACATGGGAACTATGTAGGTAAAATAACACAGTTAATTACGATGGCACTGCAAAGAGCAGGGAAGAGTTGTTTGGCCACTCTTAGGCTACGGATTCATATGTGTGAGCTCATCAAGAAGGGCACTCTGTGGCCATAACACTCCATGAAGCTAATCCTTGTGGCATGACCATTGACCATTTTCCTCTGTCCAGCACTGTATCCTCTCTCCCATCCCAATTATAGTCACTCTTGGCGACCATCAGTCTGCAAAATCTCAATGATAGAAATCTTGGAGTACAGATTCTCCTCAACCCAATCTAACCATGATTATTTTTGTCACCTATGAATCATCCTAGCCACCTTGATTTACTTTTTTGGGTCCTTAGACATATTCTGAATCCAGCCTGATCCCAATTACAAGTGTTTTCGTTCATTTTTTTTCAACCCTAGCAAACATGCTTATAACCCAATCTTCATCAATCATAAATCTATGCTATTATCACAGCTCTTTCTCTTCATCCTTGTTATTTGTTGATAAATCTTTGCTGTAATTGTCAAGCCTAACTCTGTTTTTTAACTTTATATACGTTCAGAATTTTATATGCATTTTTTTAATATTCCACACACTTAATTCCTTCAACAAATCAGAGAATGAAATGATTGGTGAAACACTACATAATTATTGTCTCATCATTTGCTTGATATCTTAAATTACCAGAATTGGAGTACTCTTGTTCTTAAGCACATGTTTGCAACCAACGAAACTCATGTTTGCTTGGATTTCTGAAAACCATATATTTTTGAGATCGTAGCCATAAGTATATGATACATCTTGCGCTCTACAGTTAAAATACCCATCATACTGAAAAGCAATCCAAACTTCAAGAAGAGATCAGACATAATAAATCAAAACACAAGAAACTCCTTTGAATTTTTCTGTCCAAAAAAGGGAAAAAATGGGGGAGATCGTAGCCATAAGTATATGATACACCTTGCGATCTACAGTTAAAATACCTATCATACTGAAAAGCAATCAAAACTTCAAGAAGAGATCAGACATAATAAATCAAAACACAAGAAAATCCTTTGAATTTTTCTCTCCAAAAAAAGTAAAAAAAAAAAGGGTAAAAGCACTTCAGATACACAAACGAAGATATTTTTGATTCATCCGTAGCACATTTAAAAAAAAAAAATCACAAAATCCTAACTATGTAAAATCACAGCTCTCGAATCATGAGGAGAAGATTAATGGAAGCACTTCACAGGAGAGAACATTCTAATAGTCAGAAGAAAATAACATTACGATCCCAAAACCAAAAGAATAAAAGAGCACTCCAAAGCCAGAGAGTGGAAGCCCGAAATCAATCAGATCTTACCTCTTTAGCACGCTCTCGGCCTCCTCCTCCGTCATCTGCCCTCCGAACAGCACCTTGCTGATCCCTCCCGAAGGCTGCAAGGGCCCGGCGGAAAACCCATCGTCAGCCGCCGGTGAAAGGCCATAACTCAAAGAAAAACCACTGCATTCCCCGCCGGGGGCGGCCCTACCTGGTGCAGCCGGCGCGATCCCGAGTCCACCGTCGGCGGATCCGCCTGCGGCGCCTCCGTCCACGTCAGCAGATCCGCCGTCGACGTGTACGACTTCCTCACCGGCGTGCTCCTCTCCATCGCTTCCCCCCTCTCTTCCCCCCTCTCTCTCTTCCTCGCCCAAGCTCTCACTTGAGGAGGAGTAGAATAGAAGCAAAGAAAGGTGGTTCTTCTCTTTCCTAAGCTTTCCTTTTAACCTTTTTAAAAGGGGAGAGAAATCGGAAAGAGCTCGATCTCCGGAATGACGTGGCTTCTCTCCGCTTGCCCTCGCTTCTCTCCCTAGATGCCGTCACCTTCCTCTACAGAGTTAGTTGGCATGCTTGGACTTGCTCGATTACTTGTTTTCTCGGTCACCTGGTATGCGGAGATGGGCTCGGCGGTTAGCTTACGGGGAGCGTGATGGTATCTCGGTTCGCCATCCACGGCTACGGCTACTTGGAGAGGAGGCAAGAGCGGTAACGTACGTCACGGCCTCACGGGCGAGGTTAACGCCACGGGCCCGTCGGTACCTAACTGTTTCTCTTGGCGCCTTCGTAGCCGAAATAGTTTCGGTAATGGGTTTGGGCACCGAAGCTTCTCCTTTGGATAATCTCGCATGTTTTATTTAATTAAAAACCGGCGGTAGCTGTTGGACGGAGCACGATGACAGCGTGAATAAAAAGATGAAAATATTCTTTCAGACCACAAACTTCCGTTAAAAATTTATTTTAATTCTTAAAATTTTTAATTATTACGATTTAATTCTTTATAAAAAATATTACATAGCATTCTAAAATTAATAAAATAATTAACATATTATCATAATATATATATATATATATATAATATTAAATATATTTAAATTAAATAAAAATTATTCAATCTACATGTGATCTAGAAATAATTTTAATTTGAAACAATGCAGAAGCCCAATGTAAAACCTTTCAAAAATTTAAATTTAAATTTAAATTTTTTTCTTGACAATTTAAATCATGATTTTAATTTTTGATAAAATATAAATAAAATATTAAAATAAATTGTTATCCCAAATATTGTTAAGAAAATATCTCATTATCATTCTAGTTGAAGCTGTTGAACATCCTCCGTCCTAAGCATCTAGGTGAGGTAATTATATATTTTATTTTATAAAAAATTAAAAATTTAAGCATGATGAGGATCTATTGGCTAACTGTATTATAAAGTTTTAGAGCGCACTTTTTTATTTATTTATTTATTTTATTTTTATGAGCATAACTGTTTACACGAGCAAAAGGGATTACTTTTCACGTGGACAAGATGGACGACGTAGCTTTATGTGCTTTATGTTCGAGTGGCCAGGACGCTCTCATTTAGTGCGCACCATCCCGCTGATGAAAGTCTCTGCACTTATTGGCCCATGTCCACCATTTTAGGCCATTTAAAGTCTAGGACTTTAATTTGGGTCACCATTGCCGTGACCTCTCTCTCTCTCTCTCTCTCTCTCTCTCTCTCGAACTAATATTAAGTTTGGCTGCTTTATTCTAATCAATTCAGTTTAACTTATAAATCCTAGGGCATGCCAGCTTTGTTATAAATAACCAATGCTTGCGAGTGATGCGTCATGTGCCGGTTTTGAATGTGGGCTGGGCGGTAGGTTGGTCAGAATTAGGTGGCCACCCACAGCATTGGAGCTGCCATACTGTTTCCTAGGGTCTGAGCTAACGACGCATCGCATGCTACCAATGTCACACAGAGGGTAACAGTGCACCCGAAAACCAACTGAACCATGAAATCGAGATTTGGTTTAAATCAATTTTTTATTTTTTCATTCAGTTTTGATTTAAAAAATTTTAAAACTCAAAAAAAATCGATTTGATTCCGATTTTAATTTTTTTTAAAAATAATATAAATCAAATTATACCATATGCGTATATTATATCGACTTTTATTTATACTACGGTTAAAATTAAGATGCTACAAGTACATATGAATAATTAGGTTATATGAGAGCTATATATATATATATATATATATTCATTATGAATAATTGATCTGTCATTTGATCTTATCAACGTTGCTATAAAAATTAATTTCATGATTATTTAAAGTATAGATAAATTGATAAACTAAACCAAATTTTTTGGTTTAGTTCGGTTCAGTTCAACCTACTGGAACAGTCGGTTTAGTTTTGGTTTCGACTTTAAAAAATCGATCCAAATCGATTTCGTTCTAAATATATCTATCTCTAAACTAATCCGATTTGACCACCTCTAATAGCGGGCATGATTCCTCAGAAATTAACTATACTAAAACTAGCTATACAATAAATATACTATACTCACTATTGACATGCATGCTTCATTTGCATACCAATGACCTGCTAGATTAAGCTATAGTTGCTTGGAAATCATATATTATAGTAAGTAGCATACTCGTAGTTGTGATCTACCTCTAGGAATCCATCATCATGGTTGTTGGATTTGAAAGAAGTCTAGATAGAGAAGGAAAAATTTTGAGAATAGAATGATGAATGAAAGAAAATAGAGTATAGGTAGGAAAATCAATACAATATAAGAAGAAATGATTAACAGTATTACCAAAGTAGCTATAGATGTATTAAAAGAGTAAAAAGAAAAATGATTATATCAAAAAAAAATTTAGTGGTAGAATGAAAAAGTTTAATTAATGATTAAGGCTAAAAAAAAGTGATTTAGAAAATTATCCAAATGTAAGAATAGAGAAGCATATAAAAACTAGAAGATAGTTAAGAAAAAAGTTAAAAAGATGGAACAAGAGGTTAGATTTAATATATGAAGAATTATATCATAAGCTACAAACTAAAGATGGAAATAAAGGTATATAGAATTACAAGACTCATAGAAAGAACAACTAGAGATATAATTTAGGTTAAATACATCAAAGATACTGATAAAAAAGTTTTGATTAAGAAGAATGAGATCAAAAAAAAATTAATAAGTTATTTTAATGAATTATTAAATAAAAATATATAAATAATTTAGGATACCTTACTAATGAGAATAGAATATGATGTATATTCATAGAATTATAATATTTGAAATTAAAGAGGCTATGAAAAAATTAAAATAGGAAGAGCAATGGACCTAATAAAATTTCTATCAAGGTTTAAAAATATTTAGGTGATGTAGGAGTAATTTGGATAACAAATGTATTTAATAAGATCTTAGAGACTAAGAATATGTTTGATAAATTGAGAAAGAGCACTAATAGTACTAATTTATAAGAAAGAGATATTTAAAACTATTCTAACTACCGTGATGTTAAGCTCATAAGTCATGCTATGAAATTTTGAGAGAAGATAATGGAGCATATGTCGAGATGTATCATAAAAATATTAGATCATCAATTTGTTTTATATCAGAAAAGTTAACTGTAGAAGTTATTTTTTCCTTAGGAGGTTAATGGAGCATTATAAAGAAAAGAGACAAGATCTTTATATAACTTTTATTAATTTAAAGAAAGCATATAATAGTCTCTAAAAAAATCTTATAGAAAATGTTGAAAAAAAATGAATACCCATGAGATATATTAATGCAATAAAAGACATATATGATGAAGTGATTACTAGTGTGAGAATTACTAGTAATAATATCAATTAATTTTTAATTATAGTAGGTTTACATTAAAAATCTATTTTTAGTCCTTATCTTTTTGCATTAATTATGGATAAGCATATGAGATATATTAAAATGATATTTCATAGTGCAAGTTATTTATAGATGATATAGTACTAGTGGATAAAACTAAAGCTGCGGTTAATTATAAGTTGTAATTACGGAGAAAGAGACGAAAATCTAAAGATTTTAAGTGAAGTAAGATAAAGATAAAATATATGAAATATAATTTTAGAATAAATAGAAATAGAGATGAATATAAAGTAAAAATTAAAAACTATAAAAACTTTAAAAGTAATTATTTTTGATATTTAGAATTAATTATTCATAAGAAATGAGAGATTAAGGATGATATTGTTTATAAGATTAAAGTAGATTAGATAAAATGGAGAAGTGCAACTAAAATATTATGTAATTGTAAAATATTTGTCAAGTTGAAGAAAAAATTTGATAAGACAACTATATAACCAACTATGTTTATATTCATAAGGAATGAGAGATTGAGGATGATGTTGTTCATAAGATTAAAGTAGATTAGATAAAATAGAGAAGTGCAACTAAAATATTACGTAGTCGTAAAATATTTGTCAAGTTAAAGGAAAAATTTAATAAGATAACCATAAGACCAACTATGCTTTATAGTACGGAATGTTGGATGATTAGAAAATTACATATACATAAAATTATGGTTAAAATAAAAATATTGAGATGGATGCATAGTAATATAAGAAAAGATAAAATAAAAAATAAAGTTATTCATAAAAAGATGAAGATAATATCAATTAAGGATATATTGAGGGAAAGATGATTTGGATATTTGTAATATAGACTTAGAAATATATCGGTGTGAAGAAGTGATTTTATACATATAAAAGAAAAAAAGTAACGATAGATTAAAAATTACATGAAACAAAGTGATAAAAAATAATTTTTAGTCTTTGCATTTTATATAAAATATGATTCAAAATCAAGCAAAACAGAGAAAAATGATCTATATAGCTAATCTCAACTAGTTCAAAATTAAGGCTTTATTTTATCATGGATAAATAATAAAAATTAAACAAAACTATTGTATTCAAACAACTCTTTTGGATAATGCAAGTTAGTGCTATTGAGCCATCTTTCACTTATTACCAACTTAATGCATCCATCTCACATGTATCTCATCACTTTTTTATGGCATTTGATACAAAGGTATGGTAATACATAAATGATAGATGACAAATTATTTTGTTGAAAGTCTTGGACCTTAATGTTATTTTAAGAAAAATGCCAACCTAGGACTTTATTGTAACCAACAAGCAATTTTATTAGCTTGATAATTTGGCACCTTTTTTACTAACCTATGTTAGTGAAGCACTTTATGTATCATCCCTTTTTTCGTAGGATAGAAATATGAGAGATATTGTAGCTAAAGATAATGATTCCATTCTCCTGTAGCATAAATCATAAAAAAATTATTCTCTGGACCATAACAATTTATTCTGCTTCTTGGATGCATACCAATATATAGATAAATTAGATATATAATATATTTATTAAATATAATAAAAATGATATTGATTCTTGAGATTAGAGCCACTTATCTAATGTTGTTTTTTGTCCATAATTATTTATATACAATATATCATTTTTCAGGATCAAAAATCAAAATTAAATTCCATTCATCACGTAAGATATATTTATCCTTATTCTTGCATTCATTGCGCATTTTCAATATCACTAATAAAAAATAAAATTAAATAAATAAAAATTAGTGCAATACAAGTAATTTTGATTATTGGGACTACTGCTGTATGTTACTTTTTTTTTTTTTTAAATCGTAAATTGTCTGTGCGCATAGGTCCATATGCAAATTAGAAGGATTTATTAAAAATCTAAATCATTCCATTCATTATGTAATATATATTGTTCTTGCATTCATTGCACATTTTCGATATTACTAATAGAAAAATAAAATTAAATATATAAAATATTTATTACATGCAATACAAATAATTTTGGCTATTGAGACTGTAGCCATATGTCACTTTATTTTTTAATAAAAAAATTATGTGTGCACAAGATCTGTAAGTTAGGAGGATTTATTAAAAAATTTAAATTGCAATTTTTATAGAAGGATTTATTAAAAAATATATATATATTTAGAAAGATTTATTAAAAATTTAAATTATTCCATTCATCATGTAATATATATTGTCCTTGCTCTGACATTCGATACACATTTTCAGTAATACTAATAGAAAAATAATAAAATCAAGTATATAAAGTATTTATTTAAAATAATATCGAAATAAAAGAAAAATAAATTTAGATATATAAAGTATTTATAAAAAAATAAAAAAATAACGCCCACCGTGGGGCTCGAACCCACGACCACAAGGTTAAGAGCCTTGCGCTCTACCGACTGAGCTAGACGGGCTGATTAAAACTCCTTCGCCTGAAAGTTTAGACAACATTTATTTTCATTGAGCAACCAGACTCCGCCTAGAGTCCCCACAGTCGCATCCTTCTCCCACTCCACCCTTCGGCCAAACTCTTCCATTCTCCACCGCTTTCGACACCCGAACCGCCATCCTGACCACCAATCTGGGTGGCTCGACGCCGTCGGGCAAACGGTACGTCGCATCGAGACCAACCTGCTTCTCCACCGGCACGTCGGCGGAGGAGCCCCATACGTCTCTCCATGCAATCTCAGCCCTACCCAAGAGCTCAGACCCGGCTACTCTCCCAATAACCGGCCTCTCTTTCCTCCGGCGCAGCTCGAACGTGACGCTGTGTCCCTCGAGTAGCTCTCGTATCTGGCTCGGGGGCCCGTGACGCTCCACCGTCGGGCCATCCTTGGACGGAATCCGATCAGTATCGATCCGAATCCTCCTCCCACTTCCAGCAGAGATATAGCATCTTATAAAACAGGCTCCTGGCGAGCCAACGTTGCCGAGATTGGTTAGTTTAATGAAACTTAGCTCACATTTGAGGTGGAGGGGACTCTGGGATTCAGCCATGGTGAAGTAGCAATGACGAGTGGGTTGAAGAGGTGGAGTGCTTGCTTATATAGCATGCAAGACTGCATGCTTTCAGGAAAACCACCATCCATGCCTTGCTTCCTTTTGGCTATGCTTTTGAGTTGATGTGGGATTTGGTGGCTTGATTCAAACGGCCCTTGGCAACTTCTGAGGGCAAATGGCCCTTCTGGAATGGTAGGCTGTGGAAAATTTGTTGGCTTCTTAGATGCGTCGTTATCAGCTAAACAACTTGGACAAAACTTGCAATAAATTTCTCTTGCTTATGGTTTAGCTTGAGAAGTTAACAGGATGAAATCCTCATATGAGGTTCGGTCTCGTAGATTATATAGCTAATTAAAAGTTGCGGGAGTTTTGCTGGTTACACTGAACCTTTGCCTTATCGACAAGATGTATCACGCTCCAAACCGACCGCCTAGGCCTAACTCATGACACGGCCGCGAGCTTTTTTAAGGCAAACCTCTGAAAGTATGGATTGATTAAAAATTTTTTGAAGTGAGTTTTGATTAGCTTTTGTTCTTGTTATCAGATATATTTGAATTTTATATATGAGATTAATAAAATAATTATTCATTTCTTGTTGTTAATTGATTGGATTAGATTTTTAGACTTTACATTTGTTTAGGTCTTGCTCTACGAAAGCATCTAGTCATATCACCAGTTAAGCCTTAAATGATGGAGCATGGTAAGATGTCTAATTACCATGTAATTAATATAAAAACTTGCACCATTTAAAAAAAAAAAAAAATTTATTTCTTAAAAATTAATTCTTAAAAAAAATTTAAGCACTATAATATATAATAGAAATAGTATGGTGAAGCCAGCTTATACTAGTTATAAGAAAGAAATAGTTTTGTATCCAATCAAAATCTCCAATCAAAAACTATGTACTGTATAAATCTTTTATTTGATTCAATGTGGTATTTTGTGTTTGATCTTATTTTCTTGTATAATATCTTAATAATCTGTTAACAAAAATATGATTAAAATAAAAAAAAATAATATGATTAATTTTTAACTCTGCTAAGAAAAATTTATCATATAAATTCTTTCAAAAGAAAAATTTCGGCTTCACCGTTGGTCAAGAAACTTTTATGCAGCATGAAAGCAACTTTATGCGCCATACTATGCTTTTTGGATGACAGTTTGGCTCATAACAAAGTCTAACGACATTACTAGCTCATGCATGTTAATTAGTGCATGTGTTTTTAAGATATAGGATGCATTTTAAGCATCAGATGTGATTGGTTATTAGCTCAAGTGTGCATTCATCGTATACCACAACGTCACCCACCATTAGAGAGAGATAATTTCTTTCTTTACATTTATAAAATTATGTAAATGTTTAGTTATTGATATATTTTATTAGATTTATATATAAGTATTTTCTTTTGATTTAAAAGGAGGAAGGAAAACTTTTCCTTTTTTTAATAAAAAGAATAGAGAATAGTAAGAATAAGAGCATATAATGAAGAAGAGGAAAAGTTAAAATGAGAAAATTAATCTAGATTTCTCAGTAAAACTCTTCCAGATGTCAAATAGCCCTTTGTCAGAGGATAAGTTGACCCACAGCAGAGAATTTGACAGGGCTACTGAGAGCACGGAGTCAGTGGAGCTCTATGTTTTAGGGAAATTAAAACTGTATTCATTGCATTCTGGATCCAATCTTGACAAAGAATACGGAATTTTCTTATGGCGCCAAGAAGTCCACCACCACTACCAAGAAGCTGGCCATCCTCTTCACTGAAGACATTTTGTAATATCCTGCCAAACTCCTTTATTTAAAGGGCAATAGATGATTGACCTTAAAGAAGTTGGCCATCCCCTCCACGCAAAGCACTCCTGGAATTTATATGCCAATCTTTTCTGGCTTCCAATAGATGTATGATATATATGAATTTATTTTATCTATGTATCAGTTATGCATAGATTTTAAATAGCAAAAAGTAAAAATAATATTTTTTAATTAATATTTTTGAATAAAGTTTGGTTTGTCATAAATAATATCAGATTAGTTTGATCTATGATTCATATGAATTAGGAAACACTATAAACAATACTGGCTTGTTTCGAACTGATTAATTTAGAACGAATTAAATTATATCGGATGGAAGCTGGTTTGAAATCATTTGAATTATTAGGTTTGGATGCTGGGTTCAAATAATAGGTTCAAGCTTTGTTGCCCACTATTCATTATTTGTCACTGATCATTCATCACTCGTCGCCCGTCATTCTTTGCCCTATCCATCATTCGTCATCTATTATTTATCGTTCATTGCAATCGTATTCACCGATTGCTTGAGATAAATGTTATCTCCGATCTTTCTCTTCTTTCTCTTTCCTTTCTTTATCTTCTTCCCTCTCTATTCTATAGCATCAGTTCATCATGGTTTGATAAGATACGCACTAATATCGTACCAAATAAGTCATTAGTCGAAAAGGGTTGTTGGTATAGTTTGATGGATTTTGACTATGATGAACTTTTTTTGAGCTAAGCACACATTGATCATAATGTATGTTCGTGGTTGTAATTGGATTTAGACTTTAACTTTTAGCCTACCAAATACATTAAGGTTCAAACAAGAGATATAAGAGATCTTCGCATGTGTTTAATTTCATATCGAATATATTCTAAATAGTTATTAAGTGCTTATATAAAATTAAAAAGCTTAAATAATATATTTTTTTTATTAGTATTTTTAAGTGAAGTTCTCGATCACTTCTCCAAGGCCATCCGGTTTGCATACTTCCGTCCACTTAATCTGGTCCATCTGCTTCCTATGGTGTGCTTTATAACAGGGGCAAAAAAAAACGAGAGTAGAAGTAAGTATTCACAAGAATCCAAAAGTTTCCCCACCAGTGGCTGGAGCTAACCTGAATCAACTAGTGAGTACTTTGCGCTCGAACCAGACCCAAGACAATTCAGCCTCAAGACTTTGCTGGATTTTAGCAAGGTTTTAACACTAGCGGGACTTGTTTTGATACCAGACACCCACAGATAACACGTATCTAAAATCTCAGAGTCCTTTAAAGAGTAGAAAACCTTGGGTATTGGCTCTTTCATTTAGTCACTCTAGAAGAGTAGCATAGGGGATCCTAGGTGGATACAACTTTCTTCCCTAGACTCTGCTATTATTATAAGATCAAATGGAAGAATGACCAAGTTTGGGAGAGAATATTTTGTTTTAGATGGCCAATAGAGTTGAAAAGGGCATCTGTGGTTCATAGCTAATCG